>ML783457.1:285026-314255 GCA_009831015.1 Picea engelmannii
AGTCTCCTATATATACCAAGGAGACATTTTCATTTTGAATCATCTTGTACTTGAACATTTAAGTGGGGTAAAAGGAGGTTGCCCCCTCGAAGAGGCTCATTATCTGAAATTATCTATTTTTCAAGGCGTTGAGTACTTTTCCTGAGGTTTTTCTATGCTATATTGAAGTTTGGTTCTTAACATATTTTGACTGTTTTAAGCTCTCCATGTGGTTGCAGAGGTTTTTTAAGTGTAAGTGCTTTGAAATTATTGCAGAACTGAAACAAGTACCTAACTTTAAACCATTTAATCTATTATATATTTTAAAATTTGCATAGATGTTTGCATAGAGAAACAAAAACTCCTATCCAGGGATTGAGATTGAACATTAGATCCCTCTTTGAGAGTGAAAGTCTCTTTGGGATGTAACTTGTTAAACACACATTTAAATTGATGCATCTTGCTTAAGGAAATTAGACGATACAAAATTCAATATCTCAAAGAGAATGCCAATGTTTCATGTAAAAGTTCACAAAGGCTTGTTATTTGAGGGGAAAATATTGCAAAATTTCCATGACTAGTAGAAGGGAATTATCAAGTATTAAAATTAATTACTATTCTATGAATTTGCATCTCTGCAACCAAATCTTTTAAATGTTTCCTCTATATGCTAGGAGTTTCATAATTGTCCTTATAGATGTTCCTTCACGCATTGGATTTAACCATTGACAAGTTTTCTCTGATGATTGTGGATAGTGATACATCCCTTTATAGAACAGACTTTATAGGCACAGGAGAATTTCAGAAAGATAGATGCATCTTGCCAAGTTCCTTAAAAGTCTTCAGAAAATGGAAGATGAGGTAGGCCTTCTTATCATTCAATATGGGATCTGTTGACTGGATTTCTTTTGAAATATATGCATATTATATTTCATTAATTCCCAAGAGAAAACACATCATACATTCATACATGATTCATACTAGAATTTGAATTGCAAGAGTCATGCAGATAATAGAAAATGTATAATTATGGATTGTTTTGTCCTCCAGTTTGGTGTGGCAATTGTGGTGACCAATCAAGTTGTTGCCCAAGTAGATGGTTCTACTATGTTTTCAAGTCCCCAAGTTAAGCATATTTGAGGAAAAATCATAGCTCATGACCATTTGACGATAAAATAATGATTAAAATGACTAAATATACTACCAATGGATAGAAATCAGTTAATACAAATGACTAAATATACTACCAATGGATGGAAATTAGTGAATAAAAATGACTAAATATACTATCAATTGACGACAATTAATTATTACAATGACTAAATAAATGACTAACATGACTAAATAAATGACCAATTAACAACAATCAATGACTAAATAAAACTAAATATATGACTAAATTGATCAAACAAAACAACCAATAAATGACTAAAATTGGTTTAGTCATAAATTTGGCCGTGTTATAAATGACCAGAAATAAACTACTAATGGTCATGTGACCAAACTTAGTCATTTATATGCAATTTATAGTAGTTTATTTAGTCATTTATTGTTGTTTTTCTACCAGTGCAACCAACTAAATGATATAAAGGAAATAAACAAATAACAACATGGAAATAGAAGAGCAATATTAAAAAAAGGTAGAGTGTTTTATACCAATGGAAAGACTATAAATACAACATCGCAAGGAATTGGGTGAGCAAATGAGCTCCCTCCTTCCCCTTGGGATGAGAAGTGTAAAAAAAATCTTAATGGATGAGAGATTCAATACCTCAAAAAACAATGGTTATGAAGTATGAAGTTATGAATGAGTTAGTGAGAAAAAAGGATCTCAATGCTCATGCAAACATCATAACTTTACTTAGAACTCTCCTTTTTTGTGTGGTCATGGCTCTTATTTATAGGTCTCAATCAAGCTTGGTAAGAACTAGTTCCAATGTGAATGGGAAGCCACTTGGGTGTGGTCTCCCATGCTTGAGAAGAAATGCATTCAACCGTGGTGCATTCTCTTAATGTCTATAAGCTTGATAATGCTTTTTCCTTCAGATAGGAGTATTATTTGATGGGAGTTTCAATCATCAATGCAATGAAAAGTTGGTGAAATGGAACTTATGTCGGTCCACACGAATTTCAAAGGAACAATCATGTAGATGTTCACAAATTGTGCAAAATACCATGTTGTTTCTCCGTGTGGTTGACCCACAGTTTTTTTTTATTTGTTGAAGGTGGTGTGTTAATTTCCATGAACATATACCTTGATGTATTGAATTCATGACTCTTCTAGTGATCACTTGCATAGATCCATGAGATATTTTTTAGTATAAACAATATGCACATAATATGGAGGTGGTTGAATGATACCATGTTGAATACGAAATTGCCTACGTTCGACCAGCCTGAGGATTTTTGGTTATTTTATCAAGTAGTAAAAGACTTTGAGAAAGTGGCCAAAAAACGAGAAGATGAATTTAAAGCAACTACGTCAATCGAGGGCATCCGGATAAAAAAGTTCCTAGTAAACTAGATATGCCAAATTGGAGTTCATGACTCCACAGATTGAGAAATATGCCCACTGTTTCAGGTTGGAGAAAGAAAGTCTTTGTGTACCAATGGATAACCACGTGTTCCCTCAACAACAATTCTGCGAGGAGAGATTTTAGTAGTGGGTTGATTATGATTTCGAGCATGCGAACACTAAGATTCCCAATTCGTATGTAGAGATTGTCGAGCATGCAACAGTCAAAACAACAGTAAAGGAAGCGGACGAGATGCATGAACATTCAATGACCGAAACTGGCACATCACCTGATAATTAGAAACATGCTAGTTTGATTTACCTTTTTACTTTTTTTCTTTTACTATTTTTAAATATGTCATTAAAACTATAAATTAAGGACTGAAAAGGTGGAAGGGACTTTTGAATCTGAAGCCAATTTTTGGAAAAGTCAAAGCTGAGAATTAATTGGAAGCAAATTTTTGGATAAATTTGATTGGAGCAAAGGCACTGGGAAAGAAATTCGATTTCCAATAAGTTATCTTACAACATTGATTGGATTACTATTGTTATTAGTAAATTCACTTTTCAGTTATTCATGTTCAACATACTCATAGGATTAATTTTGAGTATTTTAATTTTCATCTATTTCAACTTTATGATATGGATTGTATGTTAACATTCCCTAGAGGAATTATCTCCAAAAGGATTATGAATTATATCTATGTTTATTGTTTTTTTAGAGGTTATTCTACAAAGAAAAATTCCTTTAAACAGTTAGATTAGATTGTTTGATTAATTTCTTCTAAAAAAAATCAGAAAGATACAAAGAGAAAGAAAAGGTTGTTTAATCCCATCGAATGTTTGTCAGAGCATTGACTTGGAGAATTATTCCATACCCAACAAGGAGGAATATAATTGGGCATTTTCCTTGGGTTTAATCCCTATGTTTGATCTTTGGGAATCCAACCTTCTCAACATTCCCTTCTTGTACTTAATTTTCAAGTGGAATTGTTGCAAGTAGATGGACCACTTCTAATGGTGGTCATTTTGTAACTTTCCTTGTGTTTGCATGAATTGAAGGGGCTTGTTATTAGTGTGGATGATTCTTTCCTTTCCTAGAATATAATGCATCCAGTATTGGCATGCTTGCACAATGGAGTACATTTCCTTGTCACATGTGGGATACCTTTGAACAAAATTAGAGAGTGTCTTGCTACGATAGGCTACTAGATGTCCCTGCTGAGTGAGGATTGAACTGATAGCATAATTGGAGGCATTTGTCTCGATATGGAATGAATGTTGTAGGTCTAATAGAGTGAGGACTAGTCCCGAGCATAGTTGAATTTTCAAATCCTCGAATGCTTTCGGTTGTGACTCGGACTAGGAAAAATTGGCTTTCACTCCACCCTTGGTATCTTGGCCTAAGGTCCAAACGATATGAGAGAAACCCAACATGAACCTATGGTAGAATTTAGCAAAGCCCAAGAATCTGTGGAGATCATTAGATTCATTGAGGATAGCCAATCGTGAATGTCTTGGATCTTGTCTAGATCCACATGCACCCCATGTTCATCCATGATGTATCCTAGATGATGAATTCTCTACATGCCAAATGAATTTCTCTAGATTGACATAAAACTTGTGTTTCCACATAGTTCTTGGGACATGTTGATACATTGCAAATGTTCTACCTAAGTTTTGTTGAATATGAGAATGGCATCCAAATATATGGCCACAAAAGAGTTTGTGAATGACTGTTGGGCTCTAAAGATGTCCTAAAAACAACCTATATGCATCAGCTGAAGGTAGGTGTTGGCACAAGCATTTTAGTTGTTGCCTACGTAGGTTCTTACCTTCCATTTTCAATACCTCATACTCCAGAGATGCAACACCTGTAAAGGGAACAATCGTAACAAAAGGAACGTTAGTTGTCCCGTTCAAATGAACGACACTTCCGGCAAAGGGAACATCAATCATAACAAGGGAACGACAGTCGTTACATTGGACTGAACTAATGTTGTAGTAATTGCATTGTAGTACTTTCCCAACCATCTAATTTGTCAATCCAAGGTTCATAGACTTACAAAGCACACGCAAAGTATATGCAGGATTGAAGATAATTTAACCTAATCTAAGGGTAAAGCTACAACTAAAATTGAATCATTAATCTAATGCAAGAAGCTGAAACACACGACTTGGAATTGAATTTCTACAACACACGACTGAAATGAAATTGCGTAAATGAAATTAATCTAGGAATGGAAAATTGCGTCAAAGGATAAGCAACATGTGAAGAGCAACAAGACGACACATGTGAGCTCACACTAACAATAAAGCAATCTCAAATTACATTACAAGAATCAAATGACAAATCATGAAACAATAATGAAAGCATGAATCAAACTAAGAATCCCTTTATCCAATATTACAAAACCCAAACTCTACATACTAAGATTCATTCCAGACTTCTACTTGAATCCTAATGACTACTCCCTCATGAAGAAAGCGCACTCTCTTTTATACATGAGGGATTTGAAAAGAAGATAAGCATCTCATAATTACAGATCCACTTTTATCTCTACCAATTTCCCATTATTACAAAACATAATCCCTTCAAATCCTCAGACATATCTCTCATACATCTTGGATAAGATATGACAACCAAATCTCCATGATCTTCTCCTTGGAATAGGCTTTGAATAACTATCTCCCTGAAATGGTGGAGGAGATATTCGAGAAGTATTTTTGTATTAATCCTTCGCATTACAAAGCTCACACATTCTTGAGATATATATGAAAACATGTTGATTTTCTAATATTTAATCACAAATTCCTTTTTAATACTAAAATGAGTAAGGTGGAAAATAATAATATGAAACCCAAATATATTTATGAAAATGATATCATGAAAGGTTAATGGGGCGATGAAATGTGAAGAATGATGAAGGGAAAGGTGGATGAAAATATGACATTTCTGAGCCCCAACATACCCCCCAACTGAACTTGTTGCATGTTTGCATGCAACTGTGTATGGATCTTCTCAAGAAATTTTGGCATCTAAATTTCGGCTTTGAGTGATGATAATGAATATTTCCAAGATGGGATTTACATGAGTAACAACTGACATTTTCTTATGGTTGGTTCTTGTGTGACAACCATGAATATAAATAATGTTGGTTCTTGTGTTAACAACATTCATTTTGTTATTTGTTCTCTTGTTGTTATGATAATAATTTACCCATACATTTACTGGAAAAGATAAGCTATCAATGTGCATAAGGAAACATCACTGAGTATAAGAAATCCCTTTGTCATATGTGTGAATCATGCCAATATGTATATCAATGCTTATGAAGAAAAGTGCAACAGAGTATCGTTGGAAAAGAAATGTTGGTAAATGGTAAATGGTAAATGAGACGAAAAATATAATAATGGTAGTGGAAAAATGGAGTGATGATAGTGAATAAAGTCCCCGACCCCCCAACTGATTTGGTTGCATGTCCACATGCAAATTGGCATGGGTCATAGAAGTGAAAAGGAAATGGAGCTTGGTGAGGGAATTTTCCAAATTATTCATTGCTAGCAGTTGAGGAATTACATGATTAAAGTTTAGAAAATAACATACCTCCACTTACCCAAAATGTTGATGAACTATGCAATAGGAATATGGTTGATGCGACTATTGGAGCTTGGAAGGTGTCACTGCTACAGGATCATGTGAAAGGTGATTGTGAATGTTGTAGCTGCAACTGTTGTAACTATTGGATCAGATAATGTGAGGTGGAGGAATCTGAACTGCTGCTGATGATTCATGGAAAAGAGGAAGTATGAAGGTGGAATCATGGTACTTTCATATAACTGAAGATGTTAAGGGAGTCATGAAAAAATATATAGTCTTCACCGGCTGCTAAACCCGATGGTAAAATTCTAGTCATGTGAATGAATGTGTCGATGTCGAGCATGAAAAGAAGTCATTGGATTACCAACCATTGATGAATGTCGTTAACCAATGTGAGGCAAACTCACCATTGATTTCAATGAGTGGCAAGGTACCTGAGTACATCTTGCGAAGTGCGAATGAATGAGTTGATGTTGAGCCACTTGCAAGATCTAACAATTAAGGGACATTGATGTATTCCCATGATTGTCAGTGAGAGAACCTGCCATTAAGGCATGCAAGCCTCTAGGTACTCAAAAGGAACTCTAGTCTATATCCCAAATAAGGTGTTGAGGTCGATGGGGCAAGACTTGTTGAAAGGTGGGCCTTAAGGAATCCCACATCAGTCAACGCGAGTTTTCACAAAAATATTGGTAGGACTATACGAAAGATCTCAGTAGAAACGATGTTTATGGAAAGGCAATGTAATCATGGAAAAGGAGGTGACTGGTTTTATTCATAAGGAAAAATAAAATGGTAAAAAAGGAAAAAAATGTATGCAACTCAGAAAAGAATGGGCATGTGTGAAATCGTGACTGATAAGGCGATGGAAAGTGGACTTCAATACATGGATGACTAATGTGCATTTGAAGGGAAAATGGGGGTAAACATTCATGACGAAAATGGGTTTATGAAAGGTTTATGTGGAACAACAAACATCATGATGTTTATGATGAGTAACAACTCCTTTAAGCAGTCAACAAGGCATGTTTTTTTTCAAAAGTTTTGTGATTCTTGAAAATCACTTCGACAACAAATGCGATCATCTCTGAACCTGAAAAAAACTTAGTACAAATTCCTACATGAAAACTTGTGAGGAGTTCGAAGAACATAGCATACAGAAAGAAGTACCAATGCGGCAAATGAAAGAAATAAAATGCATTTTTGTACTTGTTGTTGTCATGCACTTGTTTCATCGTTGATTGCGGTGTAAAGTGACTCAAGAAACCAAGTTAGCGTAAACATTATTTTGATATTGTTTTCAGGATTTAGGAAATGTCCATTTGCAATTTTATATTTTTATTGTTGTTTTGAGTTTTTTTTTTTATAAGTGTGATTATTCCTAAATAAACTAGAAAAAATTAAACATTAAGTAAACTAGAAAGATTTTGTTTTAAAGTTTTATTTATTTATTATTTTTAAATTGTTATATTTATCATTTTTAAATTGTTATATTTATTATTTATTGTTATTTTTAAATTGTACCGGATGGTGCTAAGGTTTGGAAAACAATTATAATTTCCCATTATTCAAATCCTCACACATATCTCTCATACATCTTGGATAAGATATGGCAACCAAATCTCCATGATATTCTCCTTGGAATAGGCTTTGAATAACTATCTCCTTGAAATGGTGGAGGATATATTCAAGAAGTCTTTTTGTATTAATCCTTCACATATTCCTACACATTACAAAGCTCACACATTCTTGAGATATATATGAAAACATGTTGATTTTCTAATATTTAATCACAAATTCCTTTTTAATACTAAAACGAATAAAGTGGAAAATAATAATATGAAACCCAAATATATTTATGAAAATGATATCATGAAAGGTTAATGGGGCGATGAAATGTGAAGAATTATGAAGGGAAAGGTGGATGAAAATATGACATTTCTGAGCCCCAACAACGACCATGAGATATCATCCATCATCCTCATGAATGTTGTTGGAGCATTATTCAAGCCAAAAAACATGACCAACCTTCTTTAGAATTGAAGGTAGTCTTCCATACATCCATTTGTTCAATTGGGACCTAGTGGTAGCCTGACTTTAGATCAATATTACTAAATAACTTAGCACCCTTACACTGATCAAGAAGATCATCAATATAGGGGATTGGGTATTGGTTCTTGACAGTGATTTTATTCAAGGCTATATAATCAATGCAGGGTCTCCATGTCTCATCCTTCTTTTGCACCAATGTAATTGGGCTCCTACAAGGTGATGATATTGGTCAAATTTGGCCCTTTTGGATGAGCTTATGAATTTTGAATTTTATTTCCTCATTCTCTGAAAGGGATCATATGTGTATTGGGCCATTAGGTAAAGGAGCACCAAGTATCAAGTCAATTGAATTTTGACCTGGTAGTGCAGAGGCACCCCTGTAGATGAAGTGAATATATCTATATATCCCTCTACAATATTTTCCACTTTCTTTTGTTATGTAGAAAGGCCCCATGTTGAGGTTGTGGTGGTCACAGTGACCTTCCATTCACCTTCCATATGAACCATGAAGAGGACAAATTTTCCATTCTGAGAGATTTCCTTTTGGTATTAATTTATCGAGATCAAGGAAACTACATTATTCAGAACTACCTCTGGTACCCTATAGAGTTGGCCTCCCAAAGGAACGAAAATATGATGCCTAGAATCATAAATAGTATGACATTTCCCCCTATAGGGTTTCCCTAAAATAAAATAAAAAACTTCCTCATATTTGATGGGATTGATTTTATATGATAGGTGATATTGTTGGTTGATGTGAAGTTCTCATTCTCATCTCAACCAACCAATGGTGTATGGTTAGGGATGTGGCATTGTCAGCAGCTTCAATCTCTTGATGACCTCGGTTCAAATCAATTTCTTCTAGCTACCATTGTCAACAATGAAATGTAGTGGATTCCCCTTCACCCACTTCTATGAATGGAAGAGGTGCTCCCCATTCTTAGGCTCCTCTTACTCTTTTCGTGGATCTTTCCAGTTGTGATGGTAGCACTATGTTTTTCACCAATGATATTATTTCCCTTATCGTACTTTCAATTAGAGTCTAATCTATATTCTAATTCTTTTTCTTTCAACTCGTCCTACAATGATTATTTCGAGTTACATTCATCATTGTTGTGCCAGATTTTTTTGTGGAACTCACACCACTTTCTAGTGTCCTTATTCAACTTCTCATTACCCTTCTTTGTCTACAACTTGGATTGGTTTTCTGGAGGTTGGATATTCTTGTTATGTCCTTTTTTCTATGAGTTAGGGCCACCTTTACCATGTTTTTTTTGCAGTGTATTCACAGACGCAAACTCTCTGTTATTCCTCTGCTTAAAGTTTTTCTCAGTTTTGACAACATATTGATAAGTGACTCCTAGTGAGGAGATGTCCAAGAATTCCATATTTGTTTAGATGTACCTGTGTAGGCCACTGTGTTACTTCAAAACTAGTTTATTCTAAAAGTCTTTGATACCCATATTTCAGCACAAGGTATGGAATATATTGGTGTACTCTAACACCATCTGGTCTCTCTCATGACATAGAGTTGTCCATCTCGTGTAATCTTCATCACAATTTCCAACAGGGTAGAACTCCTCCTTGAGGACATAAAAAAAATACACACAAGTGGGTTATGTCCTAAATGTTGTAGACTCACCTCCATCATGTGTCTCCTAGTAACCTTTCCACCAATATTTTACATGGGGAAGGGCCTTAATTTAAGGGCCTTCATATGTCTGGAATTTTTTGAACGGAGTAATAACCCTCTAAAATATTTGACCATTTCTCCAAAGCATATGCATATATTTCCTTCAAACAACATAATGTCAAAGTTAACTTGTACCTTGAAGGGTGTTTCACCTCCAAAATGATTTCTTGTTCAATGTGTCTTGACCACAGTTAGTAGTCATCGAAGGATCTGGATGAAATTATCCATCATCTCATTTCTCTATCTTGTAAATGCTTCCTAGAGAAACAATTGGATAGGATATCATAATCCATCATATTATTTTCATAAGTAATTGGAGGCCTCTTTATCGAGCAAGAGTTCTCTTCCCCTAGTGAAATTAGTTCAATACCCAACTCTATATACCCCAACCTTGTCAAGGACATGCACCGAGAAACAACAAAGAGCAAATTGATCTAATACTATTGATATGGATTGTATAGAGAATCAAATGAAAGGTAGGAATATTAATGGAAACACACACACACAAAGAAATATTGTAGATAGCACATTAATACAATGAGAACCAAATTCTATTAATAAATCAAATAGTAAAACATTGTAAAATGCAAAGAAATACAAACTAGATAGAATGGTGGTAGCTTATCTCTAAAGAGAGAGGCGTCAATTATGCTCATTCACAAGCTAATAATTACAAGAGGACCAAATGGAATTTTAACATAAAGTGATAAACCCTAAGAGGAAAAAACCCTAAATATACAAAACCCTAACCCTATTAGGTGAAGTGGAAAAAAGGAATGTGAGGCCTCGAGGAGTCTAGTTAATACGTCAACCTCAAAGGGTCACAATTGTCGCATAAAAACTTCGTTTGGGGCCCACAATATCCCTTTGGAAATATTTTTATGAGAATAACAATTTTGTTCAAGGATTTTGTATGTCATGGCCACCTTGATTCGTCACAAGACCAAAAAATACCATTAAGGGCCTAAAAAACACATTAGAAGATTAGGACTTGAAAAACTAGAGAAAAACTGTTAAGATGGGGAACCTTCCATTATGATTCAGTGGAAGAATGGGATGGCCACCAGTATCCACCTCGATTAGATCACCTTGAACCAATATGGAAAGTACTTTATATTGTAGCAATTATTCAACCAAAGAGAGATGAAAATAAATCCTCGCGATAACACCAAAAGGAAATCATAGACATGACAAAACCACAAGCATGAATTCAATTCTTTTGTAATGAAAATGAAGGTGTAGGCACATACCCTATTCTTTGAGGTGAAATGTGCTTGGAAGTATGAACCATAGAAAAATACAGATGTCCATGTTGGAACATCAAGCATTGATGGTTCATCACACATATCTTGGGTTCAGTTGATTGAGAGGTCGACCTTCATCTAGATATCGTCGGTTGGGCGATCGACCAACACACCACACTAGTCGGTCAAGTAGTTGACATGCCTGTCGGTCAGACAATTGACCAACACACCACACTAGTCGGTCAAGTAGTTGACATGCCTGTCGGTCAGACAATCGACCAGGAGTTGAAGATATTCGGGTAGTACCATCCCAGCAATCGACTACAATTTGGACACATAGGTGGTTGGGTCAAGTCTTGTCATGTCGAATCGATAGAGTGGATTTTTTGGAGTCAACTCTAACTATCGACGATTACATGTGGACATGATCTTTTGGATTCTATGAAAGTTGGTTAGATATTGATGTTAACGCTGAGTAAATTGTTGGGCTGAAGAAACAATCTACAAAGGTAACCTACAAACCAACTTTAAGACTGGAAACTAGCCTTTCCAATCTAGATAGGGCTCTCTCTGAGACTTAATCTCTGATAAACAGGTTGCTTCAAAATGATGGCTAGATTTAGAATTTTGAGATAATTTTTCAAGCTCTGTTGACAAAAGATAGTGCTTCTAGGGCTATGGAGTCAACCCCTGAAAAAAAATAAAAAAATGCTTGGTAGATAGAACTCCTTTGAGGAACAAAGGATAAATAAGGTGATGAACTTTAGTGTTTAGTTTGATCATGTAGGGTGAAAGAAGAAAAGAAACATACAACAGAATCAGAGCACCACAATGTATGAATTCATATCTTAGCTGAGAAGATAGACATAATTTAAATTGGTTCAGTTTAGAGCACCATTAGATGAATTCTGGACTTTTAAATTTACCAATTTAAAGAGAAGAAAAGTGAAAAAGAATATGAGTACATAGGAAATGCATACAAATAAAGGTACAAGATTCAAATCACCACCATTAGAATCTTTTTCTTAAGGAATTCATGACCTCTGCATTTGTATTTCTTTAGATTCTGAAAATTACATAGAGGATCAAAATGTCTATAATTTTTCCCACGTGCCCCCTCTTTTTTACATCAAAATAGTCCCTATATATAGAAAATAAAGCTACACTTAGCTGCTAGGAGTCGAACTACTATCTCCTAGAGTTATTGATCTGGTTGTTTTCAAAGAGAACAACAACCTCTACAAAATTTACCAAAATAGGAAAATCGATCTGGCAATCATAACCTATCCGAGATGTTATTTACAATCATAAATTCTTATGAAAATTTCAACCATACGATTGTGATGAATCATCATGTGTATCGTTGGACAACATTGCCACCATTGCGTAGTAAATTCTGGTTTCTACTGCGCAAATACTGGCTGCGAAATCTGTGCGGTGATTTCACACAACGAATATTCATGTTGAGGTTGCATGCGTGAATCCAATTGGCAGCAAAGGATGGGATCATTCAGTTTTTCCATAGCTTCCTTGTCCAAACTCACTTGCAGTCGTAAGGCCCTTTTTGTCCTTCTTAATGAAAAATTTTGTCTCTTCAAACTCTTCACATGTCTCAACAAAGCCGCATTTCTTTTCAATTTTGATTGAGCATCAGAGAGAGTTGCACATGCATCATCAATAGTTGTTCTGCATTCCTTGAAATGCTCCATGATTCTTTCCTTTGATATCCTTTTTTCCTCCCTGATCTCAATGATCACATCTTGAGCCTCTCTTAGCTTCTTTTTCAACCAATTTATATTCTTTTCTCCTCATGTTGGTGAGGTAGGAGATCTTTGACTTACTTGAATCTGTGATGTTGGTGTTTTAGGAATTCTTTCTTCTAGCTACCTCCTCAATTATTTGTTCTCTTGATAGAATTGGGCTATGCCATGTTGAGATTTCTTTATTTGTTGTTTCGAATCCTTAATATCTGCATCTTCCTCACCTAGTTCCACTTGATTTTCATCAATCCCCTGGTTTGCACATTCAACAATCCCTGGCTGAATTATGGGTGTGGGAAATCTCCTGGAAGAGGACCTGGTGTGCGGTTTATTGGGAGCTTGGGTCTCCTCAGATTTGTCAGTAAATATTAGTTTTTTTCTCTTCTTGGATGTTGGTCGACTGAGTGATGCATCTTTGATTTCCTTTCCTTTTCTTCTTTCAACAACATCTCCTCCTCTCACCTTTGAACTATGAAGTGATGATTTATTAGCAGATGAGGGGATATTGCCTTTAGGGTCTCTGGGAATGTTTTCTAAAATCGGGAAGGAATTCCAGTCTCTGTTCAAATTTCCCAGCTCCTCAACCACCAACATTTTAATCAAGGAAAAACGGAATAAGTTGTTTCTGGATGGTCAGCTTTGGATTGGACATTGTCTTCCATCTTTCCCAGGATTCTACATAGGAAGAAAGGTAAGTTTAAAGGACTTATCCCTATGAAATGCATCAGAAGCCTGATGTGATATTGATGCACCTTGTCGAATCATCCCTCACAGGTGAAGTACTTCCTGATTATCTTCAAAAGTTTCTCAAAAGGTTCCAGAAGATACTCACTGGGAATGTTGGCCCCAATTTTCTGATTTCTATATTCAGGCTTGATGAAATCAATATAAAATGAAATAGCTAATGATGTACCTTTAAACCATTTTTCTCCCTGCATAGGGATCTCCATCGCAGTTGACATAGTTTCCTCTGTCACTTGAAAAGTGATCCCTGTAATAGTTGCACCGACACCAATAAAATTAAGGGCAAACTGCTTAGTTAGTTGCGAATTATATCCTTGAATCTTTTCACAGAAATGTATGCATCTGACTTGTTCAAAGGACACTCTGATCATCGGGTTTGCATTTATTAACTTTAAATCATGTGGTTCAAACCTCGTGACCTTCCCGCTTCTTTCATTCTTTCTTTTACTTTGAGAAGTTTCCATGATGTTGCTATATGTCAATTTGAGGTGCATAGAAATAGATTGTAATAGCCTCTCTGTGCAATGAATACGGATAGTAGCCTTTGCAAAATGCACAAGAAAAGGTAGCAACAAGAAACTTTGCGCGGAAAAAAAATCAGTGGAATAAAATTCGGCACAATGAGAGACTCGACACAGCAGTAAAAGCAATGAAAAACTCCGGTACAACAATAAACAACAACAAAAAACTTTGGTGCAGTAAAAATCTCGACGCAACAGTAAACAACAATGAAAAACTTTGGCGCAATAGTAAACAACAATGGGAAACTTGGCGCAGGAGTAGGTAATAAGAATTTAGCTCAGAAGAAAGAGGGATGACTATGAAAAAAAAAAAACTCGTTCCAGAAGCTAATTTGCAATAGGCTGCAAGGAAAATTCTTGAACAATGATTTAAAGCAATGGAGGATACGCAGCAGAATCAGAATAGCAGATTTACATAGTGACTGGCAGCACACAGTATTTACATAGCAAAAAGCTTTGGAGCTTACTCGAAAATCTATGGACAACGCACAAGTTTTGAAAGTGATGAAGAAACATGAAGGGTGACAAATATTTATGCTTGAACAGATAAGAAATGAAATTATGAAAAGGGATGGAAAATCCATAGCAACAAGATGTTTTAAGGCAGGTTTAAAGATTTGCACAGTGAACTCTTGCAGCGAGTACTCCTTTGAAGTGTGCAATGGTACAAATGATATGGAGTGCTATGATTTTTCACTTTTCTGACTTCATGATTAGGTAATGATGACCCATAATAGATTTTGACATGACCTTTATACTAACCAGTTGACTTGACCTTGGTACCTAAATTCTACTTTTTTTACATGACTCGAGACTTAGGAAAGTAGACCTTTACAATTTAAACATGACGAACCTTACACCCTTTTACCAATTTAAGGCCAAAATCCTTACTCAACATTTCAAACCATTCTTTATTTGGTCACTGACCTCAAAAATTTAACACACCAACTGCGACTTATTTAGGAAAGTTTTGATTTTTATAAAGATCAAGACATGACTCTAAATTTTTTGGAAAAACCTCTGATTCTAACTACAAAAAACATGGTGCCAACAATTGATACTATAAAAGAAGACCCTTTTGCATCATTATCAACAATGTGAATTGATATTTTGAAATAGATCATGTAGATCAAGATGTGTAATATGCACTGTGATGTTCTGACCACAATGCGCTTTGCTTAAGTGTTGTAATGGTGTCTTTAGACACAACCTTTGTTTTCAAAAAAAAATCACTCTTCGATTAACCGCAGTATTGTGTTCTCTGATTCCTGTCATGTTCCACCTTATTTCCCAACATGGGATTAAAGATGATGGTTTAAACCTAGACATTGTTATCTGCAAACCTTGTTGAGTTGGATTTGTTTTTTGATTGACTCTGGGTCGATGGTTTGTTGCTCAAAACTTATTGGAATAGACCATTCTATCTAGATATCGAAGATGGATTTGAAGATCGATCATATTGTTCTAAAAGGATCAAATTATGCAGTATGGGCTCCAGATATGGATACCCTATTGAAGAGTAAGGGACTGTGGCAATATATGAATGTTGTGATTCCAGATGCAACAAACACTTAGGAGAAGTTTTTTTTATGGAAAGAAGGATGAGGATGTGGGGTTAATCATGACCTAAATCTCGCAAGAGATCTGATTTCACCTCAGTGGAATCGACTTCCCTCATCAGGTTTAGAAGAAGCTAGATACCTTGTTTGACCGAGTCAATGAGAGCCATGTCATGTAGTTGGAGAAAGAGTTGATCTCTCTCAATCCTCATTTCTTTGACAGAATGGATGAATATTTTTCATGTGTCAAGGAACTTTAGTTGAAATTGGGAGAATTTGGAATGAACAATCAAAAGAAGGATGGACAACTCATCGATTTGGTTCTGATGAATTTGAGAACACCATTCAATGTGTTCGTGTTGAATTTCTGCACCAAATAGAAAGCACGCAAGGAATATGGTAAGGATTACAACTTTGAAGTTTTCTGTGAACTTCTGATTATTGATCAACATAGATTACTTAAATAAGGAAATATTGGTGGTAAACACCAAGCCCACTTGCTCAAAGGGAAGGGAAAGATGGATTCCAGGAATACATTGCAGTTTGATGCTGCTGCACAGAAACCTACATACCATGACCAGGGACCCTAGAGACAAACAAAATGAAGTTGAAATAATATCACATGTTAGTACTGTGGAAATATTGGACATGTGGAGAAAAAATTATTTAAGAAGAGAGACATTTAGAAGAGAAGGTTAAATGACTTGAAGGAGACGTGTCTGTTGTACGCCGACCCACTAATAATTTCACCTTCCAAGTCGAGACTTCTCAGGCCTTGTTATCTGATACTATGCATAATGAGTGGGTTATCGACTCTGGGTTCACTCATTATATGGACAAGGATGCTACTTTATTCACAAGATTGAATAAAGCCGAGGAGAGTAAAATCTATGTTGCTTATGATTTTGTTCTCGATGTTGTTGGTCAGGGTGATGTAGCTTGTTGACATGGGAATATTGTCAATATATATCATGTGCCAAATATCAATGTCAATTTGTTGTCTATTTATCATTTGACACAAACATGTAATATTGTGGAATTTTGTCTAGATCGGTTCTATGTTTGTTACTTAAAGAAAGGGAAGTCGATTTTTGGTGGTGGGCTTTTCGACCCGACGGACAGTTTGTACAAGTTTCATGATTTGACTAACCTGAATCTAAACCGATAGCACTTGTTTCTCACACTAATGAGAGAATTCAAATTTCGCATGAACAACTGAAACATTTGAATTTTCGTAGTCTGCAGGAACTGGAAACTCAAAAAATGGTTGTTGGTTTGCTAAAGGTGTTTCCCCCTGAAAGAGTATGTAAGGGTTGTGTGTTTGGGAAGCATCATCAAGCACCATTCAACCTTGGAAAAGTGTGGCAAGAACAAAACCTACTGGAATTGGTTCACAGTGATGTCTGATGTATCAATTTAACTTCACTGGCAAGTGCAAGGTACATTTTGACTTTCATTGATGATTTCTCTCGCTTCACATAGGTCTTTTTCCTAAAGAATAATAACCTTGTCTTTAAGAATTTAAAATAATTTTGGGCCTTTTCTGAAAAGTAATTTGGTTGATCAATCAAGTGCTTGATATCTGACAATGGTGGTGAGTATGTTAATCGACCTTTTTAAGAATACCTGCTTTGATCTGGTATTGACTAACAACAGTCGGTTCCTCACACACATCAGCATAATGGAGTTCTAGAGTGCAAGAATCAGACGTTAGTTGAAATGACTATATGTCTTTTCCAAGATAAAAACATGCCTCCTTTCTTTTGGGATGAAGTGGTATACTGTGCAAATTATTTTCTCAATTGTATCTCGACTTGAGTTGTTCCTTCCATGACTCTTGTCGAACGATGGTATGGGAAGAGGCCTTCAGCTAGCCACCTCCATTTGTTTGGATGTGTTTCCTGGGCCCACATTCCTAATGATTGCAGAAAGAATTTGGATGCAAAGAGTCATTCTTGCATCATGATGGGATAATCTGAAGAGTTGAAATCCTATCAACTATTTGATCTCGTTAAATGGAAAATAATTGTCAGACGCAATGTTCATTTTGATGAGAAGTATTATGGCGTTAAGTTGTTGAATTCCTATTTTGGATTTTGACAAAACGATCCCTTTTATGTTGTCTCTGACTCTGGTACTCTTGTTATACTTTTCATTCCTTCGACTGGTTAATCGAATTTTCTCCCTATCTCAACTAGACCGTTGACCTCCAAGTTGACTAGTCCGTCGTCTTCCATTTCAACTGGTTCACCGACTGAAGACACTCTGAATTCTGATCGACTTGACGAAGTGAACCGGGGTTTACGTGTTTTTGTTCTTCCCCAATGAGCTACCAATAAAATTGAAGTTGTTGGAGTTGATGCCAGCGATAACTCTTGAGGACATCAGACTCGACGTTAAAAGTAACATGCCAACGTTACCTTCATGACTCATTTTCTTGAAACCTTAGACCCTATTACCTATTCCAATTCTCAAGGATGACCTGAATGGGAGTAGGCCATGAAGATCAAAAATGATTCTTTGTCGAAGAATCAAACTTGGTACTTGGTTCCCCGACCGCAAGGAAAGAACATTGTGAAGTTTCGATGGGTCTACAAGACCAAATTTACCTCTGAAATTGTTGTTGAGCGACATAAAGCATGCCTCATCATGAAGGTATTTTCTTAATAATAAGGCATCAACTACACTGAATAATTTTCCCCCAAGATGAACTCTGTTCAATCGATTCTTTCCCTTGCTTCTTGTTTTGGATGAAAAAACCATCAGATGGATGTGAAGAGTTCCTTTATTCATGAAGACCTATCTGAATAAATATACATGGAAAAACCACCTGGGTTTGTGACATATTCAAATCTAGTTTGTCGACTCAAGAAGTTTCTTTATGGTTTGAAGCAGGCTCCTCGAGCATGGTATTCTAAGATCAATAGTTTCTTTCTTCGACTTGGTTTCAAACAATGTGAATCTGATCACAACTTGTATGTTCTCCACACCAATGGAGACCCTATAATTATTGTTGTATATGTAGATGAATTACTCATTACTAGAAATAATAATGCTCCCATCTTTATATTGCAAAAAAAACTTTCTAACTCCTTTGATATGATAGATCTTGGCACTCTGCATAATTTTTTGGGTCTTCAATTATTACCACTTTGTGATGGTTTTTCATTTCTTGGTCTAAATATGTGATGGATCTATTGACACGTTTTAAGATGGCTAACTAGAATCCTTATGCCACTCCTTTTCAGTCTGGAGTGAAGCTTACTCAAACCTGTGAAACACTCGACATTGATGCTACACTTTATTTACAATTGGTCGAAAATCATATTTATCTTACTCATAATTGACCTGACATTTCCTTTTTGTTAGTTTGGTTTCTTGATTCATGCAACACCCTAAAGAAAGCCATTAGAAATTAGTTAAATGATTTTTTCTCTATCTGAAGGGTACCACTCATTTTGGTATCAAATATTGTTGTAGTTTAGATTCTCTAGTCGGCTACACCGACTTCGACTGGGTTGGCGACAGTGATGATTGAAAATTCACTTCTAGCTATGTGTTTCACTATAGCATTGTACCTTTGGTGTGGTCGTGCAAGAAACATAAGGTAATGTCCTTTTCAACTACAGAATCATAATATTGTGGTGTCATTCAAGAAGATACTGAAGCAATTTGGATTCGTCAACTTTTGGGAGAACTTGGCCTTCCTATTCAGACCTTGACTACAACCTATTTTGATAACCAAATTTCCATACATGTTGCTGACAATCTTGTTGCTCACAGTAAGATGAAGCATGTTGAGCTCCATGCTCACTACTTGATACCGTTGGTTCATGAGAACGTTGTCTCTCTTGAATATTGTAGAATAGAATATGAATTTGTTGACATCTTTAGCTGAATCCATATTTATCAAGTTCTGCATGATGCTTGGGCTTCAGGAAACCACAATTATGTGGGGGTGTTCTAGTGATGTAATTTCACCTCCTGAAACTCCATATTTGTGTGTTGATGGGGGCGAGGGGGTATTGGAACATAAAGAGTTATTGTTTAATCACATATCTCCTAGGTTCAATCGGTTGAGAGGTAGACCTTCATCTAGATACAATCAATCGAGCGATCGATCAACACACCACACAAGTTGGTCGAGTAGTTGATATGCATGTAGGTCGGACAATCGACCAATAGTCGAAGATAATTGGGTGATGGATCGACCAGCCCAGCAATCGAATACAATTTGGATACATAAGTAGTCGGTTCAAGTCCCGTTGAGCCAACTCAAGAAAGTAGATTTTGTGGAGTCAACTCTAACTATCAACGGTTACATGTAGACAAGATATTTTGGATTCTATGGAAGTTGGTTAGATCTTGAGACTATAAAATAAGACCCTTTGGGTCATTATCAACAATTTTAATTGAGATTGTGCAATAGATCATGCGGGTCAATATGTGCAATATGCATTGTGATGTTCTTATCACAGTGTTTTTTTCTTAAGTCTTGTAACGATGTCTTTAAACACCACCTTTGTTTTCGAAATTTTTTCCCCTCTTCGATTATCTGCAGTATTGTGTTCTATGTTTCATGTCATATTCCACCTTATTTCCCACCAATCCACAAACTAAAGATATTCAATAATGAATGTAGTTCACCCAAGGCTTAGATATGAGTAATTTGTCAAAAAATACAATCTAACATTAGGGGAATTTTAAGGTCAAAATGGGCCTCAAAACAAAAAAGTACTATCAAAATCAACTTTAAAAGAACCAATAGGATTAAAGATGATGATGTCAAACATAGAGGTAAATATTTTTGGAGGGAAAGGAAGAAAACTACTTTTTTTCATCATATTGTTGAATCATCTCATTATAGATTTATTCAAATTTCAAGTGTAGGCACTCGTTGGGTGCAAAATTACATTATGCATTCAACAAGTACCCACTTTGCATACTTTTGATAGACCCATAGTGAGATAAATTGGAAATACATAAAAAAAAAACATGTTTTTTTTAAAAGTATGCAGAGTGGGTACTCATTGGATGCAAAATTTAAATTTTCACCCAACGAGTGCCTACACCTGAAATTTAAGTAAACCTATAAAAAGATAAACACATTTTTTGCATATATTTCTACTTTATATCATTGTGGGTCTATCAAAAGTATGTAGAGTAGGTACTTGTTGAATGTGGAAATTCATTCCACACCCAATGAGTACCTACACTACATACTTTTGATAGACCCATAGTGCCTACACTTGAAATTTTAGTAAACCTATAAGGAGATAAGTAAAACAACATGGTTAAAAAAAGGTAGTTTTCTTACTTTCCCTTTGAAAATTCATAACCCTTATTTGTTGTTTTAAATAGTATTTTATTATTGTCCTTAGGAGTCCCATTTTATCCCTCAACTTTCTAGGTATGTATTTTAGTGATCAGATCCCATAGAAATGCAACACCCCCAAGGGTTCCACAAATTATATTTTTTTACAGTGCACAAGCTCAATTCGGACCCACTAGGAACCAAACAAAGGTATCTATCTCAATCCACTGTAAAAGCTATTGAAAGAGAACCAAATGAATAGAGATTAGATGTATCATTTATCATTTATTCAATCAAAGAGATGCAAACATAAAGGCCTTGGAAAATTCCCAATATTGTAGCAACAATTGAACTAGAGACACAAATAGAAATCCTTGCAATAACACCACAAGGAACTTAGATATATGAACAAGCACAAGTGTATTTAATGTTTCACAATGCAAAAGAGGGTGTAGACACATAGCTTATTCTCCAAAGTGAAACAAATTTGTAAGTATGAACCACATAATGATCAATTAGATGTCCATGGATTTAAGAGCTTCCCCAATGAATGTAGTTTGCCTAAGGATTTGTCTTGAGGATTTTTTTTTTTTGCAATCTATCAATGTCGAATTATAATTAGATCCCATAGGAAACATAAAGGCCCCAAGGATTCTTTGAATCCTCTTTTTTGACAATTAAAAATCCTAATTTAAAACCTCAAGGAACCAAATGAAGGTTTCTACCTCAAGCCATGGCACAAGCTATGGCAAGAACACCAAATGAATAGAAACTAGATATAACATATACCATAACGTTTTAATTTTGATTTTTTTCCTTGAACAAAGAGATATAAAGGAATCAAAAGGCCTAAAGGTAGTGATACTTATATTTACAACATCCCATTGGCCATGAAAATGTGACTTGGAGCAATTTGTAGAGAGTACAAGCACAAGTCACACTACTTGGCTAATATTAGTACCCATTGTGGGGAAAAGAAAACAAATCCACAAAAATGGTCAAGACATTTAACATGTTTAAATGCATGCAAATTGTTTGACTTAGAATTAATTCAAAAATTATTACCCAAATATCCAAACCAGTTTGCAAGCTCCAAATACATACCTATATAAAAACACAGAGCAGTTGGCACAAACACCAACAAGAAGAGATGTGTATAGGGCATTGTCCAAGGAAGGAATATGGAGAGAAGCTAATCTCATTCACCAAACCATACTACAAGGAGATGATTTCCTAAAGGACCAGTGAATGAGGTGTTCCCCTCCTCATCATAGACAAGGACCACAAGAACCCATCTTCAACAATGAGAAAAAAACCATTATGAAAAGTGATCACAAAGACTAAGATATTTCAAGACTAGCCATCAATACAAGGTTTCTCCATGCGATCACATATGAGAAACCATAAACTATTGAATAGACCCTCCAATGCATTAATAATCACAACCTCCCTCAATAACCACTTTGACACCACCCCACTATAGTTTTATTTTTTGATATTGTTTAATTTTTTTCTACATTAAATGTTGACAAGTAAAGTCTTTACTAGTCTAGTCAAACTTCCTTAACTAATAACATAGCAACCACCACATTTTATATTAAATTATATTAAATAAAATATTTCATTTTTAAGGGGCAACAAGTGCGGGGGGGATTATTTGCGATCCAAAAGGTCACATTGTTGTTCAATTGGCTTGGGGTTTAGGCTCTATATCCAACAATTTTGTTGAAGCCTACACCCTTTGGTAGGGTATTAATATTGCTTGGGATCAATGGATCAAGAGCATCACCACTCTCTATGATTCCTTGATTTTAATAAGGGCCTTGGTTAACGGTCAAGTAGTGGGGAATCTTTTGCTAGCCAATGTTTTTGTCCAAATTCTAAATCTCCTCAAGGAATTTGAATTTTACAAACTCATTCATATTAAAAAGAAATTGAACCCCTTGGGGGATAGATGGGCCAAAATCAGAGAAAGATTAGATGAAGGGGATACCATAATCAATGGATCTTTTTCCTTTCATGTCATTCCATAACATGATAGGTGCATTAAATCACCAAGATGGGTGGCAGGAATTTTGAGTTAAATTTCATGCATTCGGTTTGGAATCGTCCATGGATCTCCTCGAGTACAGAGGGTGTATTGAATTTGGTATGTGTGATATTAAATTCCCTTGGGTGATGGTGTTGGATATGGATATAGATTTTCTTCGAAGATGGGATGATGAATTTGAGTTTTGGGAGGTTAGTTTTGTGGTTCAGAGTGTGTGGTGGTCTTTGGTGGTGGAGGTCCTTGTGCTTTTGTTCAATGTCGGTAGTGTTGGAATACTGAGGGGGGGTTGAATCAGTAATGAGAAATTTATACCACTTATTAATCCTTTTAACCACAATGTATATTCCTTTAAATTATTCAACAATGTTCATCATTTCATCATTAATATGTTATTGCATCATATAACATTAACATCCATCAGTGCATAATAAACAATAATAAACACATCCACACAATGCACAATAGACCAGTATTTTACGTGGAAAACCAACATGGGAGAAAAACACAAAATGTTTTTCTTATATGTCTTTAAGAATTACATTCAAGGAAGCACTAACTTCCAATTCTCTAGCTCCAACTGGAAGGAGTATCCAACCCCCTAGTTTCTCAGGCTACAACCCGAGGAAAGCTCCAACTCCCCAATTCTCTGGCTGCAACCAGAAGGAGGCTACAACCCCCTATGTTCTCTAGCTACAACTAGAAAGTGGATACAACAACCTAGTTCTTAGGCTCCAACATGAAGGAAGATCCAACTCCTTGATTCTCCAACACCAACCAAAAGGAGGCTACAACCCCCTTTCCTTGCTTCGCCCTACCGCCCTAAAATATAAATTCCAAATGTAGACAACCAACCTGTACCAACATGTACCATGTATCAACCATTCATCAACTTGTACCTCAACCTGTACCATCAACAAGTGCACCAACCATGCACCAAACTTGTACAAATAAACAGTCACAACAACCTGTCCAAACAACCTACCACAACAACCTATCTCATCAATCTTATCAACCAAATCAAATCTACTCACCAAGATCAATCACCAAGACAAATATCAACCACATGCACAATATCACCAAGATGTGCATCAACCAAGACTACTTACAATCATCAACAAGATGTATCGCAATCAAGATGTTCTTATAAAAGTATACCAAGTCATATATTCCACATCATTCATAAACCATATGCCAAAAATACTACTATCAAGTGCCTCTAACAATGTACCAAATATGTACCAATCACACATAAAATATAGATAAAACAATGACTCATCAAGATGTACCAACATCACCATACCATACACCTCACATATGTGCCACTCATCAACTATCTGTCCCAACATGTATCTCAATCATATACCAAAGACATATACCAATATAACCATCAAAATTTCTCTAGCAATACATCACCCTATCCATAACCAAATACCATAAACCCTTACATCAAATCATGTGCCAAAACCTCATTGTTATGTATCCTTAAGTGTGTACCAATCATATATCAAGACCACTAACAAAATCCTCTCACAATGTACCATAACATATACCAATAAGACTTGGACATGTACCAACAATATATTTCAATAGATCTACCTCAAAACCATTCTACAACAAGCCCTAAACTTCCAAGAGGGAATCCAATGGATTTACAAGGAAAACCCTCAACCAGATTCATAGATTCAACACTACACATATGAAAACCATACATTTTTCTTCTTGTAGTTGTGGATCTATTATGGATTTGTTTTTGTAGTCGTGATTTTTTTTCCACGATTTTGTTGCCACGATTTTTCTTCCATGATTTTGTTGTCGCGATTCTGCAACCGCAGTTTTTCTACCGCAATTTTTCTACCACGATTGTTTTGCTGCAATTTTTCTACCATGGTTTTTCTACCACAATTTTTCTGCCGCAAATTTGATCTATCAATAATACCTGCCAAATAAACTTTCACAAATGGATATTCAATTATGCTAAAATAAAATAGGTGCCAATAGAATACTCTTTCTCTCTTATTTATACTCTCCAAGTAGCTTCCTCAAGGGGTTACTTTCTAACTAACTTTATCCAACTTCCTTCTTCTAGGGCTAACCCACTTCTAACAACTTGTCCACTTACAACCACTTTATCCACAAATAGTAATCTCTCCACTTCTAGTTGCAACTCACTTTATTATTTAATTAATTTCTTTCGCAACCACTTTGAGTTATATAAATAGTAAACTCGCCACTTCTTGTTGCAACCACTTTATTATTTAAATAATTTCTCTTTGCAATCACTTTGACTACTTTATTATTTAAATAATTTATCTTTACTCACAACTTCTTGTTGCAACTAATTTTTCTATAATTAGTCAATTCATAACTTCTTTTCCCTTAACTAACTTTTTGTTGCAACCACTTTATTATTTAATTTATTTATGGTCAACCACTTTGACTATTCAATCTTATCATCACAACTACTTTACCATAATTACCAAACTCACAACTTCTTGTTGCAACTAATTTATTTTTAATTATTTTCTTAATGCAACAACTATACCCATGATTAACTCCTAGTTACCATCAATTTGACTAGTACACTTCTTCTAGGAGCTTCTAGAATAATTGAATTATTTGACCTTCTAGGGGCTTCTATATAACTCATGAGGGTTATCCAACTTCGCATAGCCACAACTCTCTAAATGTGAGGAGTTATGTGACATTCTACATATCACCAGAAACAACAGGACATGTAGTATCCATATAGAATAGTATTACCTGCAAATACACTGATATTCATACCTTTATACCTCAACCAAACTTGGGTTCCTTACCCATACCTATGGAGCTACCGGACATACTCAAGGGTTGACATCAATCTACAATATCACTTTTAGGGACCTAACCTCCCTAACCCATCATGTAGGTAGAATAATATAATTCCATTTAATAAAGGCCAATATTAATAAGGCATAGCAATAAGGAAGAATAATTCAAATGTAAGAAGACCTAATAGAAGCTTCCACTTCTAGAAGGATCTTCCTCTAGATTGTTCTTTTGGATAGATAGATTTAGTATAAATAGAAGTAGAGGGTATGAGAAATATTGTCTTGGATATTATTATAATAGAGCTCCGCTCTATTGGAGGTTTCCCCCTCGAAGAGGCAAGTGAACATTGTTATCAGTAATCAAAGTGCTCATTATGGTGTTATTCTGGTATCAATCTAGTATAATTTTGGTATTGTTTTGGTTATATCATTGTTTCTCTTCCATTTCTAGATAAAATATTTATGTTTTGCATACTATTTTATTTCTGGAATACTACAAGTGGTATCAGAGCATGTTCCTCGACAAAAAATTGTGGGCTAAATTTTTTCAAGGTATAGGCGTATTCTGATGTCTTAAAGCTACAGAGATTTTTCGTTACACGCATAAACACGTGGTTTGGGAGTCATACACGCATAAAATACAAGAGGTACTTAAGCGCACATCTATTGGCCACCCTTGTAACCCCTGTTGGTACCCCTTCGAGTGGTAGCACATCAAAAAACACCTGTATATGGATCGACCTAGATTTCATGAAGCCCTCCATTGATAAATTGATAGACCGCCTAACTACTATAGTGCCACCAAGAACAACACTCGATAAGATACTCTCTAGTACCTAGGTAGTCGGGTAGTACAGATAAGGGCACGATCTAGCCTCCTTAGTTGGTGCCATGAGATATTGGGCTGAGTACTACTGTTGGATACCGCACGTATATCATAGAGCTATAACACAGGGAAAACCATTGTTTATAGAAACCATGAATATCCTACCCCTGAGGATGGAATAAAAAATAGAACATACAAGATCTATTGCCATGCAACTGTGCCTTCTGCATTCTGGTTGTGAAATTACTACACATTTCTTCCTGTTAAGCATTTGGGCATTTCATCACTACAGTATTATTCAGTCCGGAGTATAAGTCCGCAGGAGTAAAAAAAAAGTATAGTGGTCCCGCCGACACATTTATTTGGGACCTATCCCACTTGGTTCCTCTCTTCGCCCCGATTCCAGTGATACCTATCATTTTTAACACAATTGTTTTTTGTGGACCCGACTCGTCTCCGATACCCTTATTTGGCTCCTATCCCTTTGGATCCCCCTATTTTCCCTGATCGCAGTGGTACCTATCATTTGACACCATTTTTCTCAGTGGTCCCACTCACCCCTCCAAACCCCTTTTGTTTCCCCTATACCATTGTCCTTCTCCTTTGTCCAAATGACTACCACACGAGCCCAAGAACTCAATACCTTGATTGATGACAACAACCAACACAAGGAAGACATCAAGCATCTCAATGCCAACATTAGCTCCATCAATTCAACTATTGAGATCCAAAAGGAACAATGTTCCCACATCAAAGACCTCAAATAACACTTCCTAAGCCGTTCCCATAACCCTTCCTCTTCTGAACAACCATCTTATCTGGATGACCATGACTCTTCCCATTACCAAGGCCCTCATACTACCCACTTTTCCCGAGACCTCTTCCCTCCTAGAATTGAGGTGAAAAAAATTGATGGATCAGATCCTATAGGTTGGGTCACCCAAATGGAACATTATTTCTCTTTACATGGCATTACTGATGATTTATCTAAGCTTCGTTATGATGTCCTACATCCGGATCCAGAACGATGGTAATGGTGGAAATGGAAAAAAAAAGGCATTCCAAGGGTATCTTGCTTGGACACAATTTGTGGTTGAACGTTATGACTGCTTTGACTCTGACACCCACCATTTAGGTCGTTTGACCAAGTTAAAGTAGTCTGGGACAATTGAAGACTTTATTGTCTCATTTGAGCACTTGGCTTTCATAACGAAGGGAATGTCAGATGCTTTCTTTAGGGAATGCTTTATCAATGGCCTCAACGATGAAATTCGTGCCCATGTTCTCATGGCATGCCCCCAGACTTGGTTGGAAGCTACTCAATGAGCCAAGGAAGCCCAACAGATTGTGTCCTCCCATACCCACAAACCCTCCTTTCCTCTTCACCCTAAAACCATGCATTTTTCCCCTTCTACAACTCCCCTCAAGATCCAGAAATTAACTAGGGATGAAATGTTGAACGTCAACTAAAGGGTCTTTGTTATATTTTTGATGACAAATATTTTCCCGGGCACAAGTGTAAGGAACAAAATATTTTTATGGTTGTGATAGAGGATCTTTCTGAAGAAGATGTTGGTTTTCTGCCTATGGAGGAACTACCACCACCATCTGACCTCACCCCACCCTCTGACCCACCCGACATTGACGTGGTGATTTCACTTAATGCCCTCGTTGGCTTCTCTGCTCCCCAGACTCTCAAATTAATTGGTTACATCAAAAATAGGAAAGTCATCTTCCTGGTGGAAAGTGGTAACACCCATAACTTTATTCATCAACATATTTCCCAAGAGTCAATTGTTATATCCGTGCCTTCAATAATTTTCAAATCATGATTTCCAATGGTGGTTCCATGAAATGTGGGGGATGATGTGAAAATATGTGCCTCCAAATTGGTCAGTATCACCTGAAATCCCATATTTTTTCTATAGACATGGGTGGTTGTGACATTGTTCTTGGTGTTGAATGGTTATGCACTCTAGGCCCCATTCTCATGGATTTTAAGGACTTAACCATGAAATTCCAATAGGAGGGACAACAATATAAGTTCCAAGGCATCATAGCAGGTTCCCCTGAGATCATCAGTTCCCATCGCATGGAAAATATCCTCAAAAAAGGTCATTCAGGAATTATATCCCAACTCCACTCCATTCATGTTGTTGAGACACCTTCTGTGCATCCTGACCTCCAATGTGTCCTCTCCGGCCACCAAGTTGTTTTTAGCACCCCCAAAGAACTTCCCCCTTCCCGTGGAGTCCATGATCATTCCATCCCTCTCATCTCAGGTAGTCTTCCTCCCAATGTTCGGCCTTATCATCATCCCTTTTCCCAAAAGAATGAAATTGAGAAAATTGATCATGAATTACTAGAAGTCGATGTTATCCGTCCCAGTACTAGCCCCTATTCTTCCCCTGTGGTCATGGTACTCAAGAAAGAAGGTACTTGTTAATGTTTATGCCATTATTATAGTTCTTTTCATTTCATTAGATAAGAGCATAATAAGAACAAGATCACTGAGAAATACACATTCACAAGAGACACAACATTTATCCTGGGAAACCCTC
>ML783457.1:319699-350388 GCA_009831015.1 Picea engelmannii
GTGGGTAAACCCACCTTTAATTAATTCTAGGTCTTCCATAATAACTGTTGGGGCCGACTTCTTATTCTGCACTTTGTAATTGTCCGATGACCAATCCGCAAAAGGGGATTTGGTCCTTATACAATTACCGACATGATTAATCCACAATGGGGATTAATTCAATAACAACAATAATAATAATGACATGATTAATCCACAATGGGGGTTTAATCCAATAATAAAATAATAATAAGAATGCTCTTCGCAGTTACATTATTTCAATAGTACTTGGCGCATGTGTCCTGATTTCTAGGCCCTCAACAAACTCACAATCAAAGACAAAGTCCCCATTCCTATCATTGATGGCCTCTTGGATGAATTGAGTGGTTCTCATTACTTCACCAAATTGGATCTACATTCTAGCTACCACCAGATCTGTATCAAAGCAGACAACATTCCCAAGACTGCATTTCACACTCATGAGGTTTGTTATGAATTCTTGGTAATTCCCTTTGGATTGTGTAATGCTCCTTCCACTTTCCAAATTCTTATGAATCATGTCTTTCATCCTTTTCTCTGTCATTTTGTCTTAGTTTTCTTTGATGATATTATCATCTATAGTAAAACTTGTTCATCCCATATCTCCCATGTGAATCAAGTTCTCCATCTACTCTCTAAGCACCGAATTTTCCTCAAACAATTTAAATGTGCCTTTGGTGCCTCAGAAGTGGAATACCTGGGTCATATTGTCGGCAAGGATGGTGTTCGAGTGGATTCTAAGAAGATTGACTCTATGCAAGATTGGATTCGCCCTAAAACTCTTAAGAGCTTGTGTGGTTTTCTAGTTTTGATGAGTTATTATAGGAAGTTTGTTCAGAATTATGGAAAGATTGCAGCTCCTCTCACTTCCCTCCTTAAAAAGAATGCTTTCACTTGGACTTCAGCTATGGATTAGGCCTTCCAAGCTTTAAAATATTCTATGTGCTCGATCCCTATCCTAACACTCCGAGACTTCACAAACCCATTCATATTGGAATGTGATGCTTCCGAAAAAGGAATTAGAGTCGTCCTCATGCAAGATGGCAGGCCCTTGGTCTTCACTAGAAAACAACTTTTAGAGAGACATTTAGGCAAATCCATTTATGAAAAGGAAATGTTAGTTATAATGCATGCTGTGGGTCTCTGACATCCTTATTTATTGTGTCAAAGATTCCAAATCAAAATCAATCATCAGAGTCTCAAGTATTTCCTGGAACAATGAATTTCATCCACGACATAGCAAAAATGGGTGACCAAGCTATTTGGCTATGATTATGAGATAATTTACAAGAAGGGAAAGGAAAATGTAGTGGTCTATGCTCTTTCCCAAAAATATGATGAATATGGGTCCCTTTTCTCCCTCTCCTTCATTGTACCATATTGACTCTAAGTTGTTCGTCAGAAATGGTTGTAAGACTGCAAAATTTATAGCCTGCTCCACCAATTGCAACACAATTCTTCAGTTTCTACAGGGTACTCTTGGCATAATGAAGAGCTTCAGTACAAAGGTTGTTTGTATTTATGCAAGAAATCCCAACTTAAATCCACAATGCTTTCTGAACTTCATGCCTCACCCACAGCAGGGAATTCAAGCTTTATGAAAACCTATGAACGGGTCAAACATTCTTTTTCCTGGGAGGGTATGAAACAAACCATTCACACCTTTATGGATGAATGTGAGGTTTGTCAATGCCATAAGGGAGAAACTGTCAAATATTTGAGCACACTCCAACTTCTTTTTATTCCCCCTGCTATTTGGAGAGATATTTCTATGGAATTCATTGTAGGCTTACCTAAATCGAGCAATAGGTTAGTCATCATGGTGGTCGTCAATCGTCTCTCCAAATATGCTCATTTTTTCACTCTTCAACACCCATTCACAGCTTCCATAGTGGCTCAAATATTCATGGATAATATCTTCAAGCTTCATGGCATGCCTAATTCTATTGTCTCTAACAGAGACCCCACTTTCACCAACAATTTTTGGAAAGAGTTGTTCAAGCTACATGGAACCCAATTGCATCTCAACACTTCCTATCATCCCCAAACGGATGTTAAGACTGAGGTTGTCAACAAGTCTTTGGAAACATATTTGAGGTGTTTTGCATCTGAGCGAAAAAATCGGTGGGCTCAATGGATACCCCTAGCCGAATGGTGGTACAACACATCTTACAATACATCTACTTGCATGACTCCTTTTGAAGAAGTCTATGGCCAAAATCCCCCATCAGTTCTCTCCTATATGCAAGGGGTCTCGAAGGTTCAGGAGGTTGACACAAATGTTACAGTCTAGGAGGTTATTCTTCGTGCCCTCAAATACACTTTTTTCATGGCTTAGAATCGCATGAAGAAACAAGCAGATCAAGGTCGTTCTGAATTCCATTTTGTTGAATGGGACCATGTATTTATTCAACTACAAACTTATAAGAAGTCTTCCCTCAAAGCTCAACATTGTTAGAAACTTGCACCCAAATTTTATGGTCCTTATACAATTCTCAAGTGTGTGGGATCAGTGGAATATCAGTTATCTCTACCCAGTCAGTCGAAGCTCCATCCTGTTTTTCATGTTTCCTTCTTAAAGAGGGTGATTGGAACTAAGTGCCAAAATCAAACTAGTCTTCCTAAGTTGGGTGAAGAAGGTTCCATATGGTTGCAACCACAAACAGTCTTGGCCCAGAGAGAGCATCTTTTCTATCAGTGCACCATCTAGGAAGTGTTAGTCCAATGGAAAGATACACCTCTAGAAGATGCCACCTACGAGTTGGCCACCATTCGACAACAATTCCCTCATCTGAAGCCTTGAGGACAAGGTTGTTCTTCAAGGGGGAGGGCATGCTAGGAACCTAACCTCCCTAACCCCTCACGTAGGTAGAATAATATAATTCCATGTAATAAAGGCCAATATTAATAAGGCCTAGCAATAAGGAAGAATAAGTCAAATGTAAGAATACCTAATAGAAGCTTCCACTTCTAGAAGGATCTTCCTCTAGATTGTTCTTTTGGATAGATAAATTTAGTATAAATAGAAGTATAGGGTATAATAAATCTTGTCTTGGATATTATTGTAATAGAGCTCTTCTCTGCTGGAGGTTGACCCCTCGAAGAGGCAAGTGAATATTGCTATCAGTAATCAAAGTGATCATTCTGGTGTTATTATGGTATTATTTTGGTATTATTTTGGTTATATCATTGTTTCTCTGCCATTTCTAGCTAAAATATTTATGGTCTGCATATTGTTTTATATCTGGAATACTACAATCACTCTCCAAGGGTTGACATCAATAAAAACCAACAATAAAAACCAACTTTCCATCAATCTAAACCAATTGTCTGATAATATCCCCCTTTGGCATTGATGGAAACACCAACATTGATGAAAACACTTAGTCATGATAACATTCATTCTCATACTCCTCATCAATGTTTTTATCTCTCCCCCTTTGACATCAATGGAAAAGGGTATCTCTCCTTAGGGATGATCCCCCTTAACTGAACTATTATTAGGGCTACTCTCCCTGTCTGCACCGTCCTTTGGGCTTCTTCCCTTATCTATATTCCTTTGATATTTATCTGTGTTTCTAAGCCTCTGATTACTCTCTCTCCCTGCATTTGAAGATTCTCTCCCTATTTGGAAAAGGGTATCACTCTGATGAAATATTGAAGTCATTATCCTCATGCTCCCCCTGTGACCATCACTCCCCCTGGAATCATGCCTCTATGCTCTCTCCAAACCTATAAATCTCTCTTCATGCATGTGAATCTCTTCCTTTGACTTCTCTGCAAGATGTCATGTAGAACAATATAAGTCTTCATGTACATGTTGCATTTTGGATTTATTGTCCACTAGTGCTTCCTTGTGTAATCAATTATCATATATGGAAAGAATTCAAGAATAACCATTCAAATATTCATGTTTTATTATCATGCAATATGATAATGTTCCTTTATCTCTGAACCAATATCTGAATCCATGCTCTCATCCATTGTCGTATATATGTCCAAAGTTGTTAAGTGTTCTTACAAATCCATCTCTTTCCATACTATCCATGACTATGCTATTCAATTGTCCACAATGCTGACCCACCTTTCACTATACTATCATGAAGTCTTCATTGTTGCACATGATCAATATTCCATACTGTACTTCTGACAACTGACTTCTCTGAATCTATCTACTCAAACTCTACAAGTTGCTTCAAGGATGGTTCTCTAAACTGTCTCAGCTACTGCATAGACTCCCCTTGTCTAATATTCACATTACCTGGGAGTCTCCAAGCCATATGGATCAAAAAAATACCTTTCCAATGTAATCATCATTCTCATTGGTAGACTCAACATCTCTTTGAACTCTAACTTCTTTCTTTCTATTTGTGGATTCATCTTTCACTACAATTCGTGAGAGTACAATCTCTCGAACCTGTTCTTTATTCATCTGATCTTCTTTTCTTTCTTTACCTTCTCTTTATTATGATCTTTCTCTGATGAGGATTCCGAAAATATGGTTCTTGAAACCTATTCTTATTTTTCTTGCTTTCCTTATCTTTCTCGAACTATGGAAAGTCTTGTAATTTCTAGAGTTTATTCTTCTTTCACTTGCTTTTCTCAAACTATTGTATGTCTTGTGATTTCTGTGACCTGTTCTTTATTCACTTTATTTTCTTCTTTTTCTTTTCTTTTCCAAATATTGGTGTATCTAATATTTCTTTCTTTCTTTATGGATGGCACTATTACACTTCTAAAATTTCGGGCTATATGACCATAGCTGTGGAATTTGTAGCATTCAATATTCTGTGGGGCCACATAAGCATTTCTTGCTTGAAAATTTCTTTCATAAGCCCTGCAATCTACAACCTTATGTCCAAAGTTAGTACAATAAAAGAAATTACCATAAAAGAAATCTACATACCTGTGAGTGAATGATCTTCTTTGTGGTGTAGTCCTTCTGAATTCCTATCTTGACTGATCATGATCATGATCATGATTGAGGTTTCTTTGTGGCTTGAACTCTTCCTTCTTAATATAACCTTTAATGACTTGTTCATAACTCTTGGGATTTTCTTCATTCTTCTTTTCTGGTAACCTATGACATTTCTCTTCAAGTTTCCTTGCTGACGATGTGGATGCTTCTCCAACATTTTTACTAAGCTTGACAACTTCTTCTTCAAGATTATCATAGTCCTCTTCTTTATTCGTCATCTGAATCTTCATTACTTCTTCTTTTATTCTTGCTTCTTCAAGTTGGACCTTCAAGTTCTCTTTCTCGTTGATTGTATTTCACTTCATGATTCTTTTCCCTTTTACTCTATGAATTATCTTCTATTTCATTTGGATTTTATATCTCATCACTTTCAATTTTCAAATGTGGGCATTCAAATTCAATATGTCCTCCTTTTTCACAATTAAAATAGAAAAACATATTCTTGTTGATTTCATACTCTTCTTCTTCATAATCTGTCTGACATGATGAGCATCTTTCCTCTTGATCTGTACTTGAATCTTCGTTTATATTCTCTAAATCTGTGATGGGTGAAGAATAGATATTATGTAACTTATCCCAAGGTTCTTTAGCTAATAAAAATTTACCAACCTTTTCTCTTACCAGATCAGGAAATCCTTCCCAAATGAAATCCATTTCTATTTTGTTATTCTTCTTCAATTCCTTCTTGGCTGCAATCTTTTCTTTCTTTGTAGCATTGTATCCTGTCACAACTGAATACCAAATATCATATCCCTATGCCTACAGAAAGGTTCTCGTCCTTATGCTCCACATATTATACTTCATACCATTCTGACCATTAAACAGTGGTACTCCATTCTCAGTATATTCCATGATCTCCTTCCAATGGTTAAATTGTTTACTAAAGGAACTTGTTCTGATACCAATTGTTGGATTACTAAGAGGGGGGGTGAATTAGTAATGAGAAATTTATACCACTTATTAATCATTTTAACCACAGTGTATATTCCTTTAACTTATTCAAAAATGTTCATCATTTCATCATTAATATGTTATTGCATCATATAACATTAATATCCATCGGTGTATAATAAACAATAATAGACACATCCACACAATGCACAATACACCAATATTTTACGTGGAAACCCAGTACGAGAGAAAACCACAGAATGATTTTCTTATATGTCTTTAAGAATTACATTCAAGGAAGCACCAACTCCAATTCTCTAGCTCCAAATGGAAGGAGGCTCAAACACCCTAGTTTCGTAGGATACAACCTGAGAGAAGCTCCAATTCTCTGGCTACAACCAGAAGGAGGCTACAACCCCCTATGCTCTCCAGATACAACTGGAAGATGGCTACAACCACCTAGTTCTCAGGATCCAACCTGAAGGAAGATCCAACTCCCAGATTCTCCAACACCAACCGGAAGGAGGCTACAACCCCCTTTCCTTGCCCCATCCTGTCGCCCTGAAATATAAATTCCAAATGTAGAAAACATGTCACTATCACTGAATCAAACATTGGCACTGTCAACCTATCACTTTCATTATCACTGTCAACCTATAGCAATAACCTATAACAAGTTGTACCAATCAACCTACACCAAACAACATGTACCAACATGTACCATGCATCAACCTGTACCTCAACCTATACCATCAACAAGTGCATCGACCATGCACCAAACTTATACAAATAAACTATCACAACAACCTATCCAAACAACCTATCACAACAACCTATCTCATCAATATTATCAACCAAATCAGATATACTCACCAAATGCACAATATCACCAAGATGTGCATCAACCAAAACTACTTACAAACGTCAACAAGATGTATCACAATCAAGATGTACTTCTAAAAGTATATCAAGTCATATATTCCACATCATCCATAAATCATGTGCCAAAAATACTACTAGAAAGTGCCTCTAACAATGTACCAAATATGTACCAATCACACATCAACTATAGATCAAACTATGACTTGTCAAGATGTACCAATATCACCATACCATACACCTCACGTATGTGCCACTGATCAACTATCTGTCCCAACATGTATTCCAATCATATACCAAATACATATACCTATATAACCATCAAAAGTTTTCTATCAATACATCAAACTATCCATAAAAAAATACCATAAACCCTCACATCAAATCATGTGCCAAAACCTCACTGTTATGTAGCCTCAAGTGTGTACCAATCATATATCAATACACTATCAAAAGTCTCTCACAATGTATCATAAGATATACCAATAAGACTCAGACATGCACCAACAATATACTTCAATAGATCTACCTCAAAACCTTTCTACAACGAGCCCTAAACTTCCAAGAGGGCATCCAACAGATTTACAAGAAAAACCCTCAACCAGATTCATAGATTCAACACTACACATATGAAAACCATACATTTTTCTTGTTGTAGTTGTGGATCTATTATGGATTTGTTTTTGTAGCCGTGATTTTGTTTCCACGATTTTTTTTCTGCGATTTTTTTGTTGTGTTTCTACTGTCGGGGTTCCACGGTTTTGTTGTTGCAATTATGCAACTGTGATTTTTCTGTCATGAGTTTTTTCCGTGAATTTTTTGTCGCGAATTTGTTGCCGCAAATTTGATCTATCAATAATACCTACTAAATAACCTTTCAAAAATGGATATTCAATTATGCTAAAAAAAATAGGTGCTAATAGGAGACCATTTCTCTCTTATATATACTCTCCAAGTAGTTTCCTCAAGGGGTTACCTTCTAACTAACTTTACCCAACTTCCTTCTTCTAGGGATAACCCACTTCTAACCACTTATGCACTTACAACCACTTTATACACAAATAGTAATCTCTCCACTTCTAGTTGCAACTAACTTTATTATTTAATTAATTTATTTTGCAACCACTTTGACTTATCCATAAATAGTAAACTCACCACTTCTTGTTGCAACCACTTTATTATTTAAATAATTTCTCTTTGCAACCACTTTGACTACTTTATTATTTAAATAATTTATCTTTACTCACAACTTCTTGTTGCAACTAACTTTTCTATAATTAGTCAATTCATAACTTATTTTCCCTTAACTAATGTATTCTTGCAACCACTTTATTATTTAATTTATTTCTTGGTCAACCACTTGGACTATTCAATCTTTTCATCACAACTACTTTACAATAATTACCAAACTTACAACTTCTTGTTGCAACTAACGTATTTTTAATTATTTTCTTAATGCAACAACTATACCCATGATTAACTCCTAGTTACAATCAATTTGACTAGTACACTTCTTCTAGGAGCTTCTAGAATAATTGACTTATTTGACCTTCTAGGGGATTCTAGATAACTCATGAGGGTTCTCCAACTTCACATGGCCATAACTCTCTAATCATGAGGAGTTATGTGATGTTCCATGTATCACTAGAAATGGAATGACATGTACTATCCATCTAGAATAGTCTTACCTACAAATACAATGATCTCCATACCTTTATACCTCAACCAAACATAGGTTCCTTAGCCATACCTCTGGAGCTAACAAACATATTCAAGGGTTGGCATCAATCTCTAAGGGTTGACATCAATCTACAATATCACTCTCCAAGGGTTGACATCAATGACAACCAACAATCCAAACCAAATTTCCATCAATCTAAACCAATTGTCTGGTAGGTAGCCTTCTCTATTTGGACTAAGTATCCCCTGGTTTCTAGGTTCATATTTTGCGAGTTGTCCATTGTAAATTCTATGGGTTTTGTTCAATTTGTTTTCATCAACATTTCCCCTATTTCTCTGGTTTCAAACTGTGTGTTTGTTTCTGAGTATTGGTATGGTTATGGTGGGAATTCCACTACTGCTTATGGAGCTCTCTTGGATAGAGGGTTTCCTCGAGGTTTTGAATAACCTTTTACTTTACTTCTCTTTGTTATGATCAGTGTGCGTGGTAGCAACAATTTTTTATGACTTTTAGTTGTTTCCTCAATCGAAACCATGGAGCCCAACTGGAACGATTTTAAATGCATTCTTAGGAATCATGAGAAATTGATTGCATACAATAATGGCCTTCTTCAATGGCCCTTGGTTAAGTTGTGGATTTGGAACAAATTGTTGCTAACCTGGAAGATGAATTTCAACTCTTGAGGTCGTTAGTCCTGCCCCAATGTGCAGAATCTTCTTCTCCTAATCCAACTTCAGCAGTTTCTCATCATGGACCTCCATAGGCAGAACCTAATGGACATGAAGTTATGCCAATGGAAGTGGAAGGAAGCTCATTGATGTGTGTTGAAGTTCCAAAGCCACCTGATAAATTAGTCAGCTTATAAATGATGATTTTCAAAGTTGTTTTTCTTTTAGGATAGTTTGTTAAAGTAGTTTGTAGTCAAGATGTTTGGAATTCCTTCAGGAAGTTGTTTATATGCTATTCCTTGTTGGTTGCAAGTGACACTCTAGGCCTTCAACCAAATTTTTGTATAAATATTTTTGATATTTTTTCTTTCCTCAACACAACACCTTATATAATATAATTTCAGTTACCATAAAAAAAAAGTATATGTCATTTTTATTAAAATATTTGCAATATCCACACTCGACGGATTGCTATAAAATCCCTCCTATAAAAAACAATTATTAGCCATGCACCATTACAAAACTTTGCCTATATTTTTAAAAAGTTTACATAAGTAATATGTGTGTTATAGTCCCTTTGAGCATGGACTAATATATATTTCTTTTCCATTATTAAACATTATAAATCGTTTAAAACACTTATAAGTTGAAAAAAGAGTAGCTACGATTTCTTCTTCCCACAATATTTGGGATCTAACAATTTTTTATTACCATATTCTAAACATGCTATGGTTTGGATCTTTTTTTTCCATACTTTTTCGACCATTTTTGCCTAAAATTCATCTAAAAATTTAGAAGGATTGTTAGAATCATAGATATCAATTATTGATGTTACACAATCCATGTGCAATAGGGATTTTTTAGGGTTCCAAATCCATTTATGCATTCAAAAATGCAATTTTACAAATGGAAAAGTGTAATTCCAACAATTTTGATTCACTGAAAAAGTCCAAATTGTATAATGTTTAAACTTCTCCTTTTTTCAAAATTTAGTAGACACCCACATCAAAGATTCCTCCATAAAATAAATAACTCATTTATATTTTAAAGTTAGTACTTATCAATAATAATAACTAACCATGATTTATGGCACACTTTGTTTCCTTAACTTTTGGAACATGCTCATCCTTGAACGTACTCTCTCACCCTGCGAGCTCTGCGACCCTAGCTGCCATTGTCGTTTGTCTTCTCTCGACCCTCATGGCCTCGGTGTAATATCCCTCGGTCAAACCCAATTGTAAATGTAAATGAAAATGTACTGAAGATGGTGAGTTGCTTGATATAATTTTTGTATGCACCTTTCATGGCATAGTGCGTGCATGTACTACGCAGTAAAATGATGTAGTGTGCACATTCCAGGATACCGCGCGCAACATCTTAAGTGTGCGTGATGTTGAGACCAGGGAGATTTTGTGTATATGATGTGTTTTATAGGCTAGTGAGGCAGCTATTATAAGCTAGGATGCTTATGTTTTGAATTAGGCCAGAGAGCCTAGATGTTAAAGGCCAGTGCGCCTATTTTTGTATATGCCTCATGATTAATATAAAAAACATCGTTGTGCACAGATTGACCACGATAAAAGAGATGGGGGACTAAAATCCACTAGTTAGGGAAAGGGAGGGCCAAAAGTTAAGGAAAAGGGATAAGCTAGGGAGCTTAAGCCAAAAATAAATATTATATTAATATTTCTTAAGTCATAAAGTATGGATAATTATTTTATCCTAAGTTCTAAAGTTGGGGACAAGTGGGCCAAAGTAACTCCCAACATGACAAGTGTCAAGTTGGGGACATGCATGCATATTGTTGAGACTTAGTTCATTTGGGACACACTTTCCATCATTCAGCCATCATTCAACCATTATTCCATGACCATTCACACAATCATTGAGCTATCCTATGTACTTTCATATCGTTGTACCTGAACTGTATCCATAGACATATTTGTTTTGAGTAGTTGGTTAGCTTGGGAGCTGGACTAAAGAAGCGGGTTGTCAGGCCCATGGGATATTGAAGAGGCGAGTTGTCAGGCCTGTGAGAAATTCCTCTCTAGGTGAGAGAATTGTTGGGAATTGATTTCCTAAATGTGCTAAACTACAGCTACAGGGCTCTGAGACTTCCTGTCTGGCCTCTTGCTAAAGCCCGGAAAGGAAATGGGGCAGCCGAAGGACTATTGACCAAAAAAGGGGCACACTTCCTGGGGTGGGACAGGCATGTGGGGAATGAGGGACTGTAGGCTGCTAGTTTGAGTGGAACATGTGACGGAGTCTTTCCTGTTGTCTATGAGCCATTAGCCTGGTTAGGAATCCCTTTCTTCGGGTGGATTTTAGTCCCAGCTCAGGGGTGACCCATTGTTGAGAATGATGAGCAGTGTGGTCTAAGGTTGGGAGGTTTGTGGACGGTCTGCAGGTAGTTTGTGATATCCTTACCAAGATAAGTGGCAACTATGTGATAAATTTACATTATGCATTGTTATTTACGTGTTTATTTTTATGGGTTTATCATATGTGTGGTTATAAATGTTTGTATGTTTATGGGTATTTATTGTATACGTTGCATGTCTATGTTTTCTATTATTTTAGTATGAATCTATGCATTTACATAATGTNTATATATATATATATATATATATATATATTCACAAGATTCCTGTGTGTATATGTTTTAATTGCATGCAGTTCAAAAAATTTATGTGGCATAGCTCAGTTGGATGTTGGGCATGTTATAGTATGTTCCGCAGTGAAAGAAAGAAAGCATTCTCTCGTGTAGCGTGGCCCGGCCATGGCTGGTCGGGGACGTTACAACATGGTATCATAGCTTCAGTTTTCAACACTGAGCCTGGATGGGCCGAATGAGTTGAGTTGAAGCGAAAATTTCAAGTCACAGAGCATCCATGGTAAAATTTTAAAACAACGACGTGGAATTGGGAAAATCCCCAATTTCTATTGTTAAATTCATGAGAAAATGGAGAAATTCGGCCATGCGATGAGATATTACTGATTTAATATATGTTTTAGCAAATTCAGATCTAGAATTGGTCGAATTTGAAGTTACAGTGAAGCCATGAAAGATGGAGCGAAATTAGAAATTAAAATTCCCAATTTGTGAATTGATTTTGGGTAAATTCATTCCAGAAATGTCAACCCACAATGATTTGTTGTTGCAGAGGTTGAATTGGTGTTATTGGGGTGAAATTGAATGAATTTCATGGTTGCAGAATGTCTATGGTAAATTGGACAAAAAAAAAAAGTTGGGAAAAGCCCCAATTTCTGTAGCGGAGTTCACGAGGAATTGATGCGCATAAAAATGAATGTGTGCAGGTGGGCACACTGAAAATGCATGATGCGTAGTGAAAATCTTGTGATAGGTAAAATTTGGCACTCTGCGACAAGATATTGGAGTGTTGGAGCGCGCGCTAAATTTTGGGTGTTGCGCGGAAAATTGTTGGCGTGCGGGTATGCACGCGAAATTTTAGTACCGCGCAGAAAATTGTTGGTGTGTGGGTGCGTGCGCTAAGTTTTGGTGCCGCGCGGAAAAATGTCCGTGTGCGGAAGCGCGTGCTAAATTTTGGCTCTGCGCGGAAAAATTTTGGTGTAAAGGAGCGCGCGCTTAATTTAGCATTGCGCAATGTACATATGCATATTATGGTGTGCACGGTGTGCACACACATAATAATGGCGTGCGTGGTGTGCGCAATATTGGCAGAGCGCAAAGGAGTTTTGTTGGTGCGTGCATAGTATTTGTGCGTGGTGGGGCGTACTAAACTTTGGCATGTTGCAGCGCATAGAGTGATTTCCGCACGTGTTATCACATAATATTGCAGGAGGGGCGTTCTCCTAAGCAAGGCACCACCTTTATGTGAAAGGATGACAAGAAATGGGTTGAAAAAACCATTTATCCTAAGTTTCATGATCATGCACATTATTCTAAAGAGCGCGTGGATATGGGCGGCTAAGATATTCATGCACAGATCTACGACGTAGTTTTCATTTCGAACCCCATCAACGTTCTATCTTTAACAAGGGGGGGGGTCCAATATGAGCAGTACGAAGAAAACAAATCGGGGCAGCCAAGATCTGTGTGCCTAGATCTACGACCAAGGGCATGTTCCGTACCCCCCCCTTTCGTTCTGCCTTTAAGGGGGGGGTGGGGGTCCGATATGGGTGGTTTTGAATGTGGGGCCCCTACTATCATGGTTCCCCTTTGAGATGTCGAAACCCCTCCACCTAAAACCTCTTACCACTTACCTCCTCCGCTTACCGCTCCCGCCTCTTACTGACACCTGTTTTCCACTCCACCTCTCTCCCACTCCCTTCCCATTTTCAATAGCCACAAATATTTTCTTCCTGGAGGCTCCGTCCCATTCACCCCCATGTCAAATCCCTTTCCACTTTGCCTCCTCTTATCTTCCGACACATGTTCCTCCTCCTCCAGGTCACCCCGTCATAACATTGTGTTCCCCCCTCAACCAACCATGTACCTCCATGATGTCTCCTTTGTCTCCACATCCTATCCCCGCACCTCATCACCCCACAAATTTTTCTCAACCACCATCTTTCGTCCACCTGGCTCGCATACCACAGCCTCCACGTCTTCTCGCCACCATGAATTCTCCAAACATATCCATCGCAAAATGAGAAGGCCTCCACGTCCTATAGGTGAAAAGTTGACCAAGCCTTACCCGATCCCAAGGGAGCAGTTAATTTAAATATGGAAGGTGGGTGAGACATTATCTCCTTCCATAAATAGAAGGTCAGAAAGGGACAAAGCACAAAAGGAAACTATCAGTCCAACCTGACAGAGATTGCATCTGATAGACGACTGCAAAGGCAGTTCGACCAACATATGCATGAGAAGCCTGATAGAGAGACTCACCTACGCGAAGCATTAAACCCATGATATGATTGTTCCTTCAGATGTCGAGCTAGTTCTAAGTATATGTAGGCATTTTTGCCATTTTTGTTGGTATCGATGGTAGAGCTAAGCTCCTGATTGTAAAACTTTAACGAGGCCTCTGGTTCTCTGGTTATAGACTGATACTTGATACTTCTTGTTTAATGGTAGCCAACCTCTTTCTTTCTCTTTCTTTTGACTCTTAAATCCCAGGCATGGATGATCCAGTCGGGTTTTGTAATGACTATATAGTGTAGGTTTGATTATATCAGTTTTTTCAACATTTTAAGTTTCTTGAAGTTTTTCATATCTAAGAGGATCTCATATCTGATACTTTCCCCCCTAAAGGCTATTGGAAGACTAGATGTCCAAATCAGACTTTATTTCCTCTCTCGTTTCTCTCCACTTACTCACCACTATGTAAAATTATTGGCCTAAATTAGATCAAGACCTAACCTATCTTTGAATTTCCAACCTAGTTTTCTAAGTTAAATTGATATTGTTCTAAGTTTACTCCCATTTGGTCATCCTTTATAAAACAACATGTGACATATAAAATGATGGGTATCAGGCTTACTCTGTTGGTTGTGGAGCCTGATTATCTTCCTGATTCAGAGGTCCTTGCTTTTCAGCAGTGTTGATACCCCATGAAGTATTTACACCCCAAAAGTATGTACACTCTTCCACACGGGGGAGTGAAGAGGGGGGGTACCCCCTCTGCAGGGTCTGGGGGGGCTATCCCCCTGGTTAGGGGGTCTAGGGGCAAGCGGGCCCCAGTGGGGGTTCGGGGGCGAAGCCCCTGAAGCAAAAATTGCCTTGTAAAATTATATTGTAATTTCATTGTAAATCTAGACCGTTCATTATAAGGTCGCAGATCTAACGATAGAGATTGTGTTAGGGTTTTTTTCCCTAGAAGACAACCCTTTTTTATGAGGGAAATGTATCCCTTCATTTGTTGGATAATAATAAAGGAAGGACCTGGAAATTTCTCTGGTGGACGTAGCCCACACTGGGTGAACCACGTAAATCTGTGTCTCTCTTGTATTATGTGTCTTCTGTGTTTTGTTTCTGCATTTGTTTTATTTTATTGCTCCGCGGTCCTGTTTTTCTAACATACTTCTACTACAATCCAGGAGTGACTTCTGGTGCTAACATTTATGGCATCGTTGTCGGGGACGAAGTTGAATATTTCCTCGGTATTGAACGACATTGAGCCTCTGATTATGAAGGTGTATCAGGCATCAGAGCCCTACAATATTTCTACTATGCACCTGGTGACTCCATTGTGACAAATCCACTGTGACGACTCCACTGTGGCTCTATTGTGACGAATCCACTGTGACCCCTGGATCTATTGTTGGGATTGAGGCTCTAGATAGTGCCTTCTTGAGACAGTGAGGGGATAAAAAGGATTTCATGTATTATATGACAGAGTTTGGGTCCTTGAAGAGAAAGGAAGGAGAGTCTATTTCTGACTTCTCCAAAAAATTCAATAAGATGTACAACAAGATCCCTGTTGAGATAAAACCATCATAAGCCTATGCCAAAATCACTTATGCTAGTGCTTTTGACCCTAATTTCTGCCTCCTGCTGAGAGAAAGAAGGGCTACAACCTTGGCTAACATGCAAGATGCATCCTTGGAAGTAGAATCCAATATGTTGGTAGTTAATAGGCTCAGAAGAAAATCTGACAGAGATAAGGGAAGAGGGAAATCTGAAGTATCAACCTCTGGTTCTTTTGTAGCTTACCTTCAAGTGGATGAATTGACTAAGATGGTAAAGTCTTTGTCTACAGAGATGGAGAAAATTAAAATGGAGGGGAAATAGACCTATAGAAATCCTCAGAACACTGACATTAGAGGCAACTTTAGGAGGCCTAACAACAATGTTCCCCAGATTATGCCAAGGGAACAAAGAGACAGAGATAGAAATTATCAGAAAATCCAGCCTCTTTTTCATAACAACCTTGTTGTTGATGAGGAAAGGGAAGGAAAAGAGATAGACCCTGAAATTCATTGTATTGAATACACCTCTCCTTTCCCTCATTTGATTCAATCTGCATACGAGGAATTCCTCATGAATAGTCAAATAAATGAGTTGAGTAAGGGGGAGAAAGCCAAAGATAGCAGTCCCAATAAATATAATCTTAGGTCAAAGAAGAAAGAAGGGAAATATGATCAGCCCCACATAGAAGAAAAGCCTGCTAAGCAAGAAGCGAACACCACCAAGGAAAAGAAAGCTCAGAATCTCTTGCCAACAACCAAAGACCCTGTCTCAGAGGTAAGGGAAATTCAAAAGCCTCCTATCTCCTTTAAATTTGAACATGAAACTCAAAAAATCAGAATTCATGTGCCCATTTCAGGGCTAGTCAAACATGAAGATTTCAAAAGGTCCCTCTCTAAGATTTTACAGCCCGATCCTTCCTACCATTCCATAGACTTAGTGAATCTCCAAGATGAGAAGCCAGTAGTCATCCTAGGTCCTATGGTAGAAGACAAAGATGATTCATCCCCTCCCTTCTACACATCCTTGAACATACATGATAAGGTATTGCGTAACTATTTGATGGATTCTGGGGCATCCCATAATCTCATGCACAAAACTGTCATGGAAGAACTTGGGTTGGAAGTCATGAAAGGTTATCATGATTTGTACTCTTTCGATTCAAGGAGGGTGCAATATCTTGGGGTCATCAAAGATATGGTGGTAACTTTGTTTCAGCTGCCCATTAAAAGTGTGGTCATGGACATTGTGGTGGTTGATGTTCCCCCCAAGTTTGGCATGCTATTGTCAAGATCTTGGATAAAAAGGCTTGGGGAAACATTACAAATGGACCTCACATATGCTACCATTCCAGTATTTGGAGGGGAACACAAAAGACTATACAAATAATCTCAGCTATCCTACATTGTCAGTGATGAAGTAGACCCCACCAATCATCCCATATTTTCCCTTGACACTAATTTGGGATCCAGCTTGTTGCAGCTCACCAACACCCCTGAGGCTCCTCTTCAACTCAGAAAGCAGCCCGTTTCTTTTCATGAAGTACATCCCCCAACTACTGTTGTGTGGAAAATGTTCTTTGATGGAGCTTCTTCCAAATATGGTGTTGGTGTTGGGGTAGTTTTTGTTTCCCCTGTTTAGGAGACTATATCTCTATCATACAAATTAGAGTTTGAAGCTACCAATAATGTGGAAAAGTATGAGGCTCTTGTTTTGGGCTTAAGGGATGCAAAGGACATGGGAATTAAAAAGATATCTGTGTTTGGATATGCTGAGTTGATTATCCAGCAGATCAAAAATGTTTATCAGGCCAAGCACCCTTGGCTGAGGAGTTACAGAAATGAAGCATGGGACCTCATTGACAGTTTTTTCCTAGCTTTCAATATATCATTTATTCCAAGGGGAGAAAACATTGTGGCTGACTCCCTGGCTATTTTAGTGAGTAAATTTAGAGTCCCTATGCCACCCAATCTCAGGTATGATACATAAGTGAAATATAGGCCCTCTATACCTGACAATGTCAAGCATTGGAAGGTGTTTGAGGATGACCTTGAAATCAAAAGGTTCCTGGAGACAGTAGAGGAGTTTTTAGCATTGTACATTGATCAAGACCCCCCTTCTAGAGCCGATATTTATGCTGATGATTTTCTAAAAAAGATTGTTGACCATCAAATTGTTCAATTACCCAACAATCACATCCCAAAGGGACTAGTTCCCTTGGAAAGGATATTTTACAACAATGATGTGGTAGTAAAGGATAAAATCTCAAGAGATAATGTTGATGCAACTGAGTGCAACATTGGCACAGAGAAGGAGCCAAAGTTTATCAAATTGTCAAGCAACCTAACAAAAGAGCAGAGGGCTGAGTATGCTGAGTTATTAAGGGAATTTGTTGATGTGTTTGTTTGGACCTATGAAGACCTCAAGACATATGACACAGCTGTCATTGAGCACAAGATCCCACTGAAAGAGGAGGCTAAGCCATTTAGGCAAAAGCTAAGACAGATTAATCCCATGTTGTTGCCTGTCATGGAGAGAGAAGTAAAGAAGTTGTTGGATGCCCAAATCATTGTCCCTTTGAGATATTCTGAATGGGTGACCAATTTGGTCCCAGTGAGAAAGAAAAGTGGAGAAATCAAACTCTGTGTTTATTTCAGAAACCTGAACAGGAGTTCAAAGAAATACAATTACCCTTTACCAAAGATGGAACATGTATTGAAAAGGGTAACTGGTGCATCAAGGATATCTATGATTGATGGCTTTTCTGGCTACAATCAGATATCAGTCCTTCCTAAGGACCGAGATAAAAACACCTTCACCACTCCTTGGGGTACATTCATGTATGCCAAAATGCCTTTTGGACTGATGAACGTAGGAGAAACATTTCAGTGATCCATGGACATAGATTTCATTGGAGAGAAGGACAAGTTTGTGGTCATCTATCTGGATGACATAACAATCTTCTCCAGATCTGATAGGGAACATTGATGCCATCTAAGGAAAGTTTTCTTGAAATGCAGAAGGTTTGGTCTTTCATTAAATCCAAAAAAATATTTGTTTTCCATGAAGGAGGGAAATTTGTTGGGCCATATAGTATCTTCTAAAGGAGTGAGAATTGAACCCAGTAGGGTGGAAGCAATTAAAACCCTGCCACTTCCTAGGTCTAGGAAGGAAGTCCAGTCTTTCCTGGGAAAGATTAACTTTCTAGGGAGGTTTGTTTCAAATTTTGCTGAGTTAGTGAAGCGTATCATAGCCATGCTCAGGAAGGGGAATGAAGTAAAGTGGACTACTGAGCCCAGGGAATCCTTTGACCAAATCAAAAAAGAACTGATTAAGGCACATGTGCTTATCAGTTCTGATTATTCCAAGGATTTTCTTATTTTTTCCTTTGCTTTTTTTGATACGGTGGTTGTTGTTCTACTACAGAAGAATGATGCAGGGCTGGAGCAACCTATTTCCTTTTTCAGTAGATCCTTGAGGGATGCTAAGATCAGGTGCGATATCATGGAGAAACTAGCCTATGCCTTCATAAAATCTCTCAAAGCATTCAGATTCAATGTTCTACACTCAAAGGTCATTGCATATGTTCCTTCAGCTTCTGTGAAGGACACTATATTCAACCTGATATAGATGGGAGAAGGAGCAAATGGATCACTAAGATCCTTGAGTTTGATATGGAGATAAATCCCACCAAGCTATTTAAAGGGAAAGGTTTAGCCAAGTTGTTGGCTGAATCTAATTGTAAAGCCTTGGGGGTTAACTTCATTAATGTTTACTCAGTTGATCAACAGACTGAGTTTTCTATCAAAATCTCTCAGGATAGATTACCATTAGCAGAATGCACCTGGTATGGAGACATTATATATTTTCTGCAAGAATTAAAGCCTCTTGATGGAATGGGTAAGAGAAAGGAAAGAGATTTAAAACTCAAAGCAATCAGATATTTCCTTATTGATAAGGTCTTATATTGGAAGGACCCTCTAGGAGTGCTTCTGAGATGTCTAGACCCACAGGAGGCCCAAAGAATTATGTTTGATTTTCATAGCAGCCTATGTGAGGGGAATCATTTATGGAAGACCACAGCCTACAAAATTCTCAGGGCTAGATACTATTGGCCCACTTTATTCACTGATGTCTGCAGAAAGATTAGAGCCTGCATCAAATGTCAAAAATTATCAGGAAAGCAACAACTCAAATCTCTGCCACTAAAGCTTGTAGCATCTTCAACACCCTTTCAGTAATGGGGGTTGGAATTCATCGAAGATAGTCATCCTACTTCAAGTGGTCAAAATAGGTGGATCTTAACTGCAACAGATTATTTCACCAAATGGATAGAAACCATCCCCACCAGGAGTGCTTCCCACTATGTAATCATCAGTTTCCTGGAGGATATCATAGCAAGGTTTGGTTGTCCTAGTAGAATTATCACTGATAATGTTTCTTCCTTCAAGTCGGAGCCTTTGGTCAAGTTCTGTGAGCAGTTTGGGATTTCATTAATTCACTCCACCCCCTATTATCCCCAAGGCAATGGACTAGTAGAATCCTCCAACAAAAGCTTGGTCAAGCTCATTAAAAGATTGTTGGAAGACAATAAGAAGGCCTGGGATTCAAAACTTAAATTCACTCTGTGGGATGATCGAGTGACAACAAAGAGGTCCCTAGGCATCTCCCCTTTCCAACTTGTTTATGGAACAAAAGTTGTTTTTCCTTCTCAGATGGCTCTACCTGTAGAAAAATTATTGCAGGATCGTCAAGGAGAGCCTGATGATATGAGCAGGAGAATTCATCAGCTGGTAGAGGTCCAACAAACTAGAAACCAGGTGATGGACAAAGCTCATGACCTTGAGCAAAGGATCAAGAAAGACTTTGACAGAAAGGCAAGGAAAAAGGGTTTCCAGCTGGGAGATCTAGTGCTTAAGTGGGATGCACCGAGGTAGGACAAAGGAAAGCACGATAAGTTTGAGTACCTGTGGGTCGGGCCTTTCACAATATCTGAAGTATTTTCAAATAATACTTACAGGTTGCAGGACTTGAAAGGTGAAGAAGTTTTTAATGGCCCTATGAATGGGCATTTCTTGAAGAAGTGTTTTGTTTGAGCCTTAAGTGGCTCCCCTGTTTTTGTAAATATTGTTTCATGTTTGTGTTTTGGCTTTAATAAATGACTCCATAGCCCAACAGCAAGGCACTGAATCTGCAAAAAATTTCTTGGCATCTCACAGGGAGCAAACCATCCCCCATGGAGCCTAATGTTATCACATAATATTGTAGGAGAGGCATTCTCCTAAGCAAGGCACCCCTTTATGTGAAAGGATGACAAGAAATGGGTTGAAAAACCCATTTATCCTAAGATTCGTGACCAGGGGCATTATTCTAAAGAGCACGTGGATATGGGCGGCTAATATCTACATGCCCAAATCTACAACACAATTTTCATTCTGGACCCCCCTCGATGTTCTATCTTTAACAAGAGGGGGAGGGGGTCCCATATGAGAAGTAAGCAGTGAACAGATATGGGAAGCCAAGACCTGCACGCCCAAATCTATGGCCAAGGGCCCATTCTGGACCCCCCTGTCATTATGCCTTTAATGGGGGGGGGTCCGATATGGGTGGTTTTGAATGTGGGGCCCCTACTATTGTGGCACCCCCCGCGATGTTGGACCCCCTCCACCTAAAACCTCTTACCACTTACCTCCTCCTCTTACTGCTCCCTGAAATCTGTTTTCCACTTCACCTCTCTTCCTCTCCCTTCCCATTTTTCACAGCCACACATATTTTCTTCCTGGAGGCTCCATCCCATTCACCCCCATGTCAAATCCCTTTCTGCTTCACCCCCTCTTATCTTCTGACACATGTTACTCCTCCTCCATGTCACCCTGTTATAATGACATGTTCCCCCCTCAACCAACCACGTACCTCCGTGATGTCTCCTTTGTCTCCACGTCTTATCCCCACGCCTCGTCGCCTCGCAACTTTTTCTCCACCACCATCTTCGTCCACTTGGCTCTCACACCACAGCCTCCATGTATGCTCTCCACCATGAATTCTCCAAACAGATCCATGGCAGAATGAGAAGGCCTCCACGTCCTGCAGGTGCAGAGTTGACCATGCCTTACCTGATCCTAAGGGAGCATTTAATGTAAATATGGAAGGTGGGTGATACATCATCTCCTTCCATAAATAGAAGGCCAGAAAGGGACAAAGCATAGAAGGAGACTGTCATTCCAGCCTGACAGAGATTGCATCTGACAAACAACTACATGGGTAGTCCAACCAATGTCTGGATGAGAAGCATGACAAAGAGACTCACCAATGCGAAGCATTAAACCCATCATATGATCGTTCCTTCAACTGTCAAACCAGTTCTAATTATATGTAGGCATTTTTGCCATTTTTGTTGGTATCGATGGTAGAGCTAAGCTCCCGATTGTAAAAATTTAATGAGGCCACTGGTTCTCTGGTTATAGACTGATACTTGAGACTTCTTGTTTAATGGCAACTAGCCTCTTCTTTCTCTTTCTTCTGACTCTTAAAGCCCGGGCTTGGATGATCTAGTCAGGTTTTGTAATGACTATATAATGTAGGTTTGATTATATCAGTTTTTGCAACATTTTAAGTTTCTTGAACTTTTTCAGATCTAAGAGGATCTCATATCTGAGACTTTTTCCCCTAAAGGTTGTTGGAAGACTGGATGTCCAGAGCAGACTTTATTTCCTCTCTCGTTTCTCTCCACTTACTCACCACTATGCAAAATTACTAGCCTAAGTTAGATCAAGACCTCACCTATCTTTGCATTTCCAAACCAGTTTTCTGAGTTAAAGTGATATTGTTCTGAGTTTACTCCCATTTGGTCACCCTTTATAAAACAACCTGTGACATATAAACTGATGGGTATCAGGCTTACTCCTACCGCAATCCAGGAGTGAATTCTGGTGCTAACAACATAGAATATCAGTGTGCGATACAAAAACTGCGTGCAACAGGTAATAGTGCAAGAACCAAAACTGTGCACAGTGAATATTGGAGCACGACACAAAAGTAGTGCGCGCTAGTTATTGGCCTGACAGAGAAGAAATGCACAGTGGTTATAAGTGTGTGAAGCATGATTTACCTTGTGATGTTGCTGTGCATGGTAAATATGGTGTATAGGTTGGATTTTGTGTGTGCAAAGTCATTTGGAGGGCGAACAATAGTGGAAACCCAATGAATTTCCACGACATTTTATACTGTTTGAACGTCATCTTTTTGCAGCACATTTTTGAGGCACTTAAAAGCATTTTCAGCAACTCAAAAATCATAAAACAAAATTCCTTGCATCTCAAATAAAAGAGGTCGAGGAGATCTTTATAATGGTGTAAACCATTCGTCAAATGGAGCTTTTATGAGAAAGTTACAGCACAAACAGTGAAGGGTAAATTATATGACCCAACTAGCTTCAAAGAGCCATACCTTTCTGCTTTGGAATCAAATTGAGGCACGGGAGCAGTCAATAGAAATATATTGAAACATAGAAGACAGTCCCAAAGCTGAATTAAATTTCTGGTCATGTTAAAGATGTTTAAATTGACAAAGAAGGTACCTGTAGAATTCTAGACCAAAAACACAAATTGGCCTAGAACTTTAGCAGGGTGTAACTAGCAGCCAGGAACCCAGAAAAAGGTGAAACTTGGACAAAGTGTCCATAATATGTATATGAAGAAACCCAATTGATATATTAAGAAAAATCCAATGGAGTAGGTGAAAAAATGATTAATTGTAGTGCAGAGTTGCGCCAAGTTGAAAAATGAACAGAAGAATTAATGGGCAAATTTCAAATAGCCATAACTTTATGCTCAAAACTCGAAATTGAGCATGGGAGTAGGTGCTGGAAAGGTCTCAGATAGTGGAATATAATTATCCACCCAAAAAATTTATCTGAGCATCCAATTTTTTCAGGAAATCAGAAGAAATAATTATGATATGTCATTGAACCAAAATGGTTCATATTTTTCATGAAATTGTTGAAATAGTTAGCCTGACAGAGTTTTGTTGGCTGCACATTTTGTAGAGTTAACAACAACTAGATCAGATCAGTATCAACACAGATTCTCGAGTAATGGAAGAGGCACAGGGGACTTACATCTAGGAAGATGAAATTAGAGGAATGGATGTCCATTTGGGCATTGAAGGAACAAACTCCAATGGACATGGAGAAGAAAGGAATGAAAACATGAATATGGCAGAGACCATTAAAAATTTGCAGAAGGATGTCCAAAGACATAAGGCTGATAATGAAAGGCTTATGAGAGCCACGGATCAACATGATGACTTCAATATGAAGTTAATGCAGAGCTTGAACATAATAGAAAATAAATTGGATAAGGAGAGTGGCTCAAGAAAATCTGGAAGTCACAGCTCTCATGATGAGAAAAGAAAAGAAAGAAGTGTTAGCAGACATCACCATCACTCCCCTAGGCATTCCAATAAGAGGGCACACAACAACTCAAGTACATCCCCTGTCAGGAAGCATAATAGGTCTGGGGTGGATGAGCTATGAGGAGAAATGAACAAAATCAAACCTCCCACATTTGATGGTGAGCACAAGAAGGATGAAGATGCAAAGACATGGTTGTTGGGCATGAGAAAGTATTTTCAATTGCATAATTATTCTTCTCATGCAGAAGGTAGAATTTCCATCTACCAACTCAAGGGAAAGGCATCCATGTGGTGGGATCAACTTGTGCAGGTGCAACACATTAAAGAGAAAAGTGTTACTTGGAGGGAATTCAAGAAGTATTTTGAGAAGAAATACTTGACTAAGAGATACTATGACAAGAAAATGAAAGAGTTCTTTAAACTCAAGCTTGGGAGTATGACCATTGATGAATATGAAAGAAGGTTTTTATAATTGTTGAAGTATGTCTATTTCATCAAGGATGAGACAGTTAAGATTCAAAGGTATTTAAGTGTATTACCATCATTCATCAGTGAAAAAATACAGTATGATGATCCCAAGACATTGGAGGAGACCATAATGCGAGCTAAATGCCTATATGATCAGCAGAAAGCACGACCAACTTTCCAAAAAGATTGGGAAGACAAAAAGAAATTCAAGATGGATCAGAGGAAGAAGGGAAATAAGCCACCATTCTTCAAAAATAACCCTCGGGGACAACAAACTCCTAGAGAACCCAGAACGATTGACATATGGGGTCAAAGGCCAAGGAAGCCACATATTCAATGTTGGGGTTGTAAAGGAGATCATATGTTCAGAGATTGTCCTCACAGAGGTGAAAAGGGAGGACTGTTCACAATGTATAGCAAGCTGAAACAATGGAGGACATGGGTAGAAATGTACCAAGGATCTATGCAGCCCTGGACAACAAGCAAGCAAAGTATCAGTCACATATGATTGAAGTGGAAGGTATGATCAACAACCAAACCATTGCTATTTTAATTGATTCGGGATCTAGTCATAGTTATATAAATCCTAAGATGGTGGAAAGTTTGCAATTGCCAAGAAAAAAGCAGGGAAAATCTTGGTTGGTGCAGCTAGCTATTGGAGCCAAAAGAAAAGTTAATGAGATGGTTAAGTCATGTCTTATGGACATGAATGGACTGAACACCAAGGCAGATTTGAACATCTTGGCTTTGGGTTCCTATGAATGCCTAATTGGGATGGATTGGTTGGACCAACATCATGCTCTCTTAGACTGTCATAACAAATAATTTACTTTCTTGGATGAGGAAGGGAACCTAAGGAAAGTGGATGGAATTCCCAGGGCAGTGACCATCAGAGAAATTTCATCATTGCAGCTGAAGAAATGTTACAGAAAATGGTGTCAAATATTTGCAGCGCATATGGAAGAGACACCTAAATATAAGGTTCTAAATTTGGAAGATCATGCATTCCTAGAAGATTTTGAAGATGTGTTCAAGGAGGTACCAGGACTACCCCCTAAGAGAGATATTGATTTCTCTATAAATTTAATGCCTGGAGCATCTCTAGTGTCAAAGACTCCTTACAGAATGAGTACACCAGAGCTGAAGGAGTTGCAAATGCAGCTTGAATAACTTTTGAAGAAGGGGTATATACACCCAAGTGTGTGACCTTGGGGTGCCCCAGTATTCTTCGTGAAGAAGAAATATGGAACATTAATATTGTGCATTGATTTCAGACAGTTGAATAAAATGACTGTAAAGAACAAGTATCCTCTACCAAGGATTGATGATCCTTTTGATAAATTGAAGGATGCCAAGATATTTTCAAAGATATATCTCATTTCAAGATACCATCAAGTAAGGATTAAAGAGGAAGATATCTGTAAGACCGCCTTCAGGACAAGGTATGGTCATTATGAGTTCACAGTGGTGCCATTTGGGTTTTCAAATGCACCAGTTGTTTTCGTGTGCTTAATGAATGGTGTCTTCTGAGAATATTTAGACAAGTTTGTCATTGTATTTTTGGATGACATTTTTATTTATTCCAAGTTAGAAGAAGAGCATGAGCATCATTTGAGGATGGTGTTGCAAGTATTAAGGGAGCATCAATTGTATGCCAAATTGAGCAAGTGCTCATTTTATTAGAAGCAAATTCACTATTTGGGACATATCATTTCAAAGGATGGGATAGCAGTAGATCCTGAGAAGGTAGAATCCATTAGAGAATGGTCAGTTCCAAAGAATATGACAGAGGTAAGATCATTCATGGGCCTTGCAGGATACTATAGGAGATTTATTGAAGGATTCTCAAAGATTGCACACCCAATCACTTCCTTGCAAAGAAAGGGCGTGAAGTTTCAATGGAAATTGGATTGTGAAAAGAGTTTTCAACACTTGAAACAATTGTTAACAAGTGCTCCAATACTAAGGATTGCAGGCCCAAATGAAGACTTCATTGTATGCACAGATGCATGTAGAGAAGGACTTGGTGGAGTCCTCAGTCAAAATGGATTTGTTATATGTTATGAATCAAGGAAGTTGAAGGAGCATGAAAGACACTATGCCACTCATGATTTGGAGTTGGCAGCCATAGTGCACACCTTGAGGAAATGGAGACACTACCTCATGGGGAAAAGGTTTGAGTTGAAAACATACCATAATGGTTTGAAATATTTATTTGATCAACCAAATCTAAATGCTAGACAAAGCAGATGTTGAGTTTTTAAGTGAATATGACTTTGATATAAAGCATATCAAGGGGAAAGAGAACAAAGTGGCAGATGCACTCAGCAGAAGAATACATGAATTGCATGCTATAGCCATTAGAATGTACCAATCAGATTTGAAGCACAAAATTTTAGAGGCTGCAAATTTAGATTTGCATTACAAAGAATTAGTGGAAAAATTACAGCAAGGTAAATTGCAGTAGAAAATTGAAGAATACAAGCTAGATAATGATGAAATTCTCATGTACATGGGCAGAATTGATGTACCAAATTCCCAGGAATTGAAAAATCTGATATTGAGAGAAATGAATAATGTACCTTATATTGGGCACCCAGGATATTAGAAAACTATTGCAGTTGTCAAAAGCCAATATTATTGGCCAGGCATGAAGAAAGAGGTTGCTGATTTTATTGCCAAATGTTTGGAATATCAAAAGATAAAGTCTGAGCATAGACATCCAATTGGTTTGCTATAGCCATTACCCATTCCTCAGAGAAAGTGGGAAGTTGTAACCATGGATTTCATCACCAAACTTCCCAGAACAAACAAGCAACATGATTCTATCATGGTAGTGGTAGATAAGCTTACTAAAGCTGCCCATTTTATTCCAATTAAGCTCACTCACAAGGCAGTCAAAATTGTTGATGTTTATATGAAAGAAATTGCTCGATTACATGGCATACCTAAGATAATTGTGTCTAACAGAGATCCAAAATTTACTTCAAAATTTTGGAGGGGATTATTTAGTGGATTTGGAACTAATTTGAATTTTAGTACAGCTTATCATCCAGAAACAGATGGACAAACAGAGAGGGTGAATCAAGTGATTGAAGATATGTTGAGGATGTATGTGATGGATAAACCATCAAAATGGGAAGACTACCTATACTTGGTAGAGTTTTCTTATAACAATGGGTACCAAGTGTCTCTAAAGATGAGCCCATTTGAGGCACTTTATGGCAGAAAGTGAAACACTCCAGTAAGTTGGGATAACCCAACAAATAGAGTAGTGGTTGGGCCTGATTTGCTCAGGGAAATGGAGGAGCAAATTATAAAAATAAAACAAAATTTAAAGGATGCCTAAAACAGGAAGAAAATCTATGCTGATAAGGGCAGAACTCATAAGGAATTTAAAGTGGGAGACCATGTATTCTTGAAAATGAAGGCCAACAAAAGTTCCCTGAAGTTGGGAAATTGTTCAAAGTTGGCAGATCGCTATTGTGGGACATTTGAAATCCTAGAGAGGATTGGTCCAGTAGCTTATATGATTGCATTGCCTTCATCTATCTCTGTTCATAGTGTATTCCATGTATCATTGCTAAAGAAATATATACTTGATGCTAATCATGTAATTGATTGGAATGTGATTTAGGTGGAGCAAGAAGGCATTTTCCAAGTACATCCGGTACGCATTCTGGACTAGAAAACAAAACAGCTCTGGAATCAAGCCATAGGGATTGTAAAGTTCCAATGGACCTTGTACGGTCTTGAGGACGCTACTTGAGAGCATGAGGATGCAATGCAGGCAGAATACCCACATCTTTTTTAGGATTTTTGAAAATTTTGTTGTATATGTGTACATGATGCACTAAGGACAGTGCATAAATAAGGGGAGGGGATTGTAATATCCCTCGGCCAAACCCAATTGTAAATGTAAATGCAAATGTACTTAAGCTGGTGAGTTATTTGATATCATTTTTGTATGCACCTTTCATGGCATAGTGCGTGCATGTAATGTGAAATAAAATGATGTAGTGTGCACATTCCAGGATACCGCGCGCAGCATCTTAAATGCCCGTGATGTTGAGGCTAGGGAGATTTTGTGTATATGTTGTGTTTTATAGGCTCGTGAGCCAGTTCTTATAAGATAGGATGTTTATTTTTTGAATTAGGCTAGATAGCCTAGATGTTAAAGTCCAATGCACCTATTTTTGTATATGCCTCATGATTAATATAAAATACATCGATGCACACAGACTGACCACGATAAAAGGGATTGGGGACTAAAGTCCACTAGTTAGGGAAAGGGAGGGCCAAAAGTTAAGGAAAAGGGATAATCTAGAGAGCTTAAGCCAAAAAAAAATATTATATTAATACTTCTTAAGTCATAAAGTATGGATAATTATTTTATCCTAAGTTCTAAAGTTGGGGACAAGTGGGCCAAAGTAACTCCCAACATGACAAGTGTCAGGTTGGGGACATGCATACATATTGTTGAGACTTAGCTCATTTCGGACACACTTTCCATCATTCAGCCATCATTCAGCCATTATTCCATGACCATTCACACAGTCATTGAGCTATCCTACCTACCTTCATATCATTGTACCTGAACTGTATCCATAGACTTATATGTTTTGAGTAGCTGGTTATCTTGGGAGATGGACTGAAGAAGCGGGTTGTCAAGCCCGTGGGATATTGAAGAGGCAGGTTGTCAGGCCCATGATCAATTCCTCTCTGGCTGAGAGAATTGTTGGGAATTGATTTCTTGAAGATGCTAAACTACATCTACATGGATCTGAGACTTCCTGTCTGGCTTATTGTTGAAGCCAGGAAAGGAAGTGGGGAAATCGAAGGACTGTTGAGCAGAGAATGGGAACACTTCCTTGGGTGGGATGGGCATGTGGGGAATGAGGGGCTGTAGACTATTACTTTGAGTGCCACCTGTGACAGAGTCTTTCCTGTTGTCTATGAGCCATTAGCCTAGTTAGGAATCCCTTTACTCGAGTGGAGTTTATTCCCATCTCGGGGGTGACCCATTGTTGAGAGTGATGAGCAGTGTGGTCTAAGGCTGGGAGGTTCGTGGACAATCTGCACATAGTTGGTGATATCCTTACCAAGATAAGTGTCAATTGTGTGATAAATTTACATGTTGCATTGTTATTTACGTGTTTATTTTTATGGGTTTATCATATGCATGGTTATAACTGTCTGTATGTTTATGGGTATTTCCTGTATATGTTGCATGTCTATGTTTACTGTTATTTCAGTATGAATCTATGCATTTACGTAATTTATTTGTATTTTATGTTATATATATATATATATATCCGTAAGAGTCCTGTGTGTATATGTTTTAATTGCATGCAGTTCGAAAAACTTATGTGGCATAGCTCAGTTGGATGTTGGGCATGTTACAGTATGTTTCGTAGTGAGAGAAAGAAAGTGTTCTCTCGTGTAGCATGGCCCAGCCATGGGTGGCCGAAGATGTTACACTNNNCTCCATCTCCTCTCAGTTTGTAAAGAAACTGGACCAGATTCTGGAAGTTTCAATCCCCTGCATCTCCGAGAGAAGAAAGGCTCTCTCCTTCGCTTTGAGAATGCTTGTAGGCCAGTTCATGGGATTATGTCCCTCACCTTGGCAGATAGATCTATGTATTGAGCATAATTGGCATCCCTTGGTCCAAGGACGTATGAATAACTTCTTATGTGGTAAGGGTTTCTATATCTTTTACTTTGAGCTTAAATCATATAGAGATCTCATCTTCATAAATGGCCCCTACTTCTTCATCCAAAGAGGGTTATACTTAAACAAATGGACGTTGGATTTTGACCCAGAAAATGATATACCCTCTGTCGTGCCAGTATGGGTAAGACTCCCCCATTTTCCTTTCCACTATTGGGGATATGAAGTCTTAAAAAGTATAGGAGATACCTTGGGAAAATTCATCGATAGGGAAGAACCTAAATCTAGACTGTACTCTTGTGATAAGACCTGTGTGGAAGTAGATCTAGAAAAAGGACTTTCGGAAGCAATCAAACTAAAGCCAAATGATTGGACCCACATACAGAAACTAGAATATGAGCACCTCCTGTTCAAATGTAAGTCCTATCACGAATATGGAATTTTTGCAAATAAATTCCCCAGTAACAAGAAATCTACATAATTCAATGCAGCGCACCAGGAAGATGGATGGCAACAGGTCCAGAAGAAAGAAACTAGCAACAAAGGCTCTGGATCCCATCTGGGGCCCTTTGGTCCCCCTCCCAACCCTGAATCCTCACGTCAAAACCCCCCTTTAAAGTCCCCTTCCA
>ML783457.1:350447-421303 GCA_009831015.1 Picea engelmannii
CCCCCTAGTTATAGTTCTGGATCTGCCTCCTCCCTCCACCCCAACCTCAGTTTGTTTAGCAGATGAGTCAGATGAAGAAGATCCCTCCAATGAGGGCACACAAGGATCAACACAACAGGGAAACAAATACCCCCAATCACAAGCACTCCAAACTCAAGAAAACGAAGAAGGACAAATCCCACTAGAAAAGACAAGAAAATCAGGTTGAAGAACAAACAAGGAAGTTAGAGAGGAAGCAACCTCAAAAGAAAATCCACAAGGAAAGCAACAAACTATAGAAAACTCCATATGCATATCAACATGAAAAATAGGAACCAAAGGATTGGATCACTCGACTTATGGTAGTCGGGCATCCTCCACTCCCTATCAATGATTTTCCTCTCTTGGAACTACAGGGGCTTCGGTAGAAAGTCTAAAGATGAAGCTCTAAAATATCTAAACAAAATGGCCAATCCCTTAGTTATTCTTCTCCATGAAACCAAAATGGGTTCTTCATCTCTTCTAGAAGCAACAAAGAAAATTTTCAAAGATACAGGCAAGGAAACTATTAGCTCTCAAGGAGCCTCCGACGGCATTGCAACTCTCTGGGATGAGAAAATATGGACTCCCGAGGTAACTCTAGAAACTCAAAGATGGATTTTAAAAGTACTAAAAAACAAGGATAATGATAATATCATCTCTGTAGTTAATGTCTACATTCCCAACTCCTATAAAGACAAAACGACTACCTAGAACTCCCTATCAGAGCTCAGAAACTCCATAGATCTATCCACATGCATAATTGGGGGAGACTTCAATACCCATCTCAACCCAGGGGAAAAAAAAGGGGGAAGTAAAATCAGAGACCCTTTCTTTGAAAATCTTACTAACCTCATTTCAGATTGGGATATGCAAGACATCAAACCCCCAAAAGGAAAGTATACATGGGACAATAGACACTCTGGCCTTAGTCATATAGTAGCCTGCCTTGACCATTTTCTCATCAATAGTAACCTCCTTCTCTCACCCTTTGTCATTTCCTCTCTCATCCTCCCTTTCACAGTCTTAGATCATAAACTAATCTCTCTCTCCTTCCGGATTCCTCAAAACTTTGGCCCTCTCCTGTTTCGTTCCAACCAACTTTGGTTGGAAAACCCAGTTGTCCCTCCTCTAGTTAAAAATGTGTGGATCGCCCCCTTCTCTGAATCCCCAAATTATATTTGGGAAAGCAAGCTTAAAGAATTAAAGCAAACTCTCAAAGAATGAGTGAAAAACTTGTTCATTCCACCTCAACAAGAAAATCAAGAAAAAATAGAGAAACTCAAGAAAGTTCAGCTACAGATCGAAAAATAAATGGTTACAGAAGCGTTGTTAAATCAAGAAAAATAATCACAACAACATATTCAACACACCTTGCATAGAGAATAAGAACACTAGCGGCTGAAATCCAGAAGCTTATGGATAAAAACAGGTGATTCAAATACCTCCTTCTTCCACAAGCAAGCACAATCACGAAGGAAAAAAAACACAGTCATCACCATTACCTCAAATACAGGGCAACAAATCGACACCTTTGATCAAGTCAAAGAGGAGGCCTTTCATAACTTAAACAATTTATATCAGCAACCAAATAGTGAAGAAACAAATGCAAATGTTATTGACATGCTTTCCAATATCCCAAGTGTAGTTTCAGAGCATGAAAACAATCAACTAGTCAAGGATATAACATAAAAAGAAATAGCCAAAGCAGTTTGGAGCTTGGATCCTGAAAAATCCCCTGGACCTGATGGCTTCCAAATTAGATTCTACCACTCCTTATGGGACATTATCAAATGAGATCTGAATAAAATGCTAAACTATACCCTGCACAAATAGAAAATTAGAGCAACCAATTCCATCTTTCTAGCTCTAATCCCCAAATATTCTAACCCTTCCAATTTCTCTCGCTTCAATCCCATCTCCCTTTGTAAATCTTCATACAAAATCCTCACCAAGATCATTGCAACCTGGCTCAATCCCCTACTTTCAAAGTTAATTTCAGAAAATTAGAATGGTTTTTTAAAGGACAAGTAGATAACAGACAATATTATGCTAGTTCAGGAAGCCATTCATTCTAGCAAGAAATCTAAATCTCCACGAATGGTTGTTAAACTCGACATGGAAAATTCTTTTGAACGGGTCAAGCACAACTTCCTTTTCTCATTCCTCAAAGTGTATGGTTTCTTATAAAATGTAATTAAGTGGATCATAGCCTGCATCATTGTGCCCTGGATCTCCCCTCTCCTCAACGGGTGACCCTCGCAATTCTTCAAGGCTAGCAGAGGCCTTCACCAAGGATTTCCCCTTTCCCCTTTTCTCTACATCCTCCTAGTAGACTCTCTCAGTCATAAACTAGAAGAAGAATGAAGAAAGGGAAAAATCCCTGGTTTACTCATAGCGAGAGGGGTCAAGGAAATAAATCACTCACAATTCACAGATGATACGCTCCTCTTGTGATCAACTTCTATCTGTATCATCATTCGCTTTCAGAAAGTTCTCAGTTCCTTCCTAGAAGCCTCAGACGGTAAACTGAACATTCCCAAATGTGGGATATATGGGTGGCATGTTCCAAGGCACTTAAAAGAACAAATTTCCAGAATTTTCAGCTTCCCCATTATCACAACCTGGAACTACTTCAAATATTTGGGAATGCCAATTTTTCTTAGCACTTATCATTCCTCATCTTGGAAAGAATTCATTGGGAAAATCTTAGCAAGAATTCAAAACTGGGGATTCTATTGGCTTAATCCTACAGGGAAATTTGTTCTTATCAAATCAATCCTCTCTTCCCTTTCCATTTTCCAATGTTCAGGTTTGTTAGCACCCAAAGGTGTTCTAGATAAAATCTCTAGAGCGCTTTGAAGCTTCCTCTGGGTTAGCAGGAAAACGGATACAAAAATTTTCATCTTCTAAATTGGAAACAAGTCTGCCAACCCCTTAATAAAGGAGGGATCTCCATCAGGGACCCAAAACTAATGAATACCTCACTGGGAGAAAAACTTGCTTGGCATTTAATCACAGGTAATACATTTTGGTGGAAAGAAGCACTTCTATCCAAATATTTCAACTCCTCAAGGCCACACTGTTTCGATGGTCCCATCCCCTCCCTCCGGGGTTCTCCGATATGGCACCTCCTAAAAAATGCCTCCCCTCTAATCAAATCCAAACTCTCTTGGGCCCTAGGAATTGGAGAGAAAATTAATGTTTGGACAGATCGCATCGTAGACCGTGAACCCATGACCAACCTAGCGACTCTCCATCCTCTCAAAGACTGGTTCTCCTCAAATGGGGTCTCCCTCCTTAAGGAATTATGCTAGTGGAATTCATATGGGGACTGGATCAATTGAAAGCCTCCCAATTCCCCTGACTATATTAGCTCTCTTTTCCCCACCCTCTTTAGTAACCTTGTTGGATGTGCTCCCTCTAGCCGATCCTCAATCGATTCACAAAGTTGGGGTGGAAAAACCTTTTTTGTCAAAGATGGCTACACTCTTTTTCTTTATGAAACACAAGGTCCTCCTCCTTCCAAGATCTGGAAAGAGATCTGGTCCGACCCCTCGCTACTCAAAGTAAACACCTTCTATTGGATTTTGGTCCATAGTAAAATTCTAACAGCAGAAAATCTCTTAAAATGTGGAATTCAAGGTCCCTCTCGCTTCCCTTTCTACCTCTCAGCTTCTGAATCTATCCCCCATCTATTTCTTGAATGTCATTTCTCCTCCCAAATATGGAATCTCATCTACCTCCCGCTCTCTCATCCCCCTCCTCTCCCCAAGAACTGGAATGATCTTTTCATCTCTTGGAACCAAAGATATGCTAGTAGATTCAAAAACAAGAAACAGTTTACTCTTCTCTGGAGGTAGATCCCCAAATTCATCTGTTGGGAACTCTAGCTAGCTCACAATCAAGCCATTTTCTGTGAGAATCTTTCCCCAGTGCATAGCATCTTCGCTAAAATCTATGGACTAGTTACAGAAGTTGTCAATTTCAAAGAAATTCGATACGATCTACCAAGCGTTTTGGAACAAAGTGAAGAAGAGTGGGTTTATTACATTCAAGGACCCCACACCACACCCCTCATTCCTGCTAGACAAAAAACCAAAAGGAAATAATGGCAGCTTCGTCTCAGCAACACGATTTTTCTCAATGGAAAAGGTAGCAACACACCTCACTTCTTTTCTTTGATGGAGCATCAACAGGTAACCCAGGGGTGGCAAGTGTGGGTGGAGTCATCTATGATTCTGACGGACAAAAGGTAGTTGTATTTTCCTAGGGTTTGGGGAAAAATACCAACAACAGAGCAAAAACTCTAGCAGTGTACATGGGTTTAAAATTAGCTCATGCGCGAAGCATCCGATCTCTAGTGGTGCTAGGGGACTCTGAAATATTCATAAAGGATCTTCTGGGTCTCTCAACCTCTGCAGCTCATCCTTCCAGTAGCCTCTACTTGTGAATAAACACCTTGAAACATCACTTCATCTATTTACTCTTTTTTCATATTCTCCGCACTCAAAACACTAAAGCAGATCACCTAGCTAAAGTTGTGAAATCACTAGAACATAGCCACCTTGTTACCAATCAAACCTCCTCTTATGATTGGCTCACTTAATCATGCCAGTGCAACCTATCTCCCACTCACAACTAAGGAATTTTTCCTTCAGCCCCCTCTTTATCCCCTAACCCCCCCTTTCCCTAGTCTTCCTCACCCCTCCCCTAACCACCAGTTCTCCCCCTCCTTCTCCTCCTCCCCTCTTTCCCCATCCCTCACAGACTCCTCCCCCACCTTCCCCCTACCCGAAAGGCCTCCCCCCATCCTTGGCAAACGACTCCCATCCTCAGCCCATGTGCCTTCCTTCCTTCTCCTTGTGTCCTCCTTCCAACTGCCTATACTCACCTTTAAACTTGTGGATCTTCACTTGCCTTCCCCGACAATCAGTCATAAGCTTATGGAGTCACCTCCATTTTTTCATCCTACGTGAAGTCATTTCTTCTTGTGGGTGATTCTAGCATCCTTTTCCCTCAAGGGAACATCTCTTCAACACTCATGGCTGCTCCATATATTACCCAGCATCTTCACTTGGCTCTTCAGGATGCTCGGCTATCAATCCAGTTGGCATTTTCTCTCTGCTCACTCTATTTGTGTCCATTGTTTCTTCAACATTTTCTTGACCTGTATGCTCAGTGCCTTCTTGAGCCTATGAACCAACATGTGGTGAAGGTCAAGAGCACATTTCTCTTTTCTGAATTGCATTTCAAAGGAGCTACAAGAACAGTTCTGCACACTACGCACAGACGTTAGAAGGGCGGAGGAGCGTACAGATGCTCATCATCGTGAATTCCAGTGAGAGAACCAGGGGATTTGTGAGGAATTGGAAATCTTGCAAACACAGCTACATCAACAGGAAACACACCATAATCAATAATTGGAAATAGACTTAAGGGGAATTAACATAAATACGAGACAACTTGGGGTTGTCACCCAACAATTGGAAAACCCGCAGCAACCAAAGAATTATGTTGGCTCTGGTGAGTCTCAGCTCCCATCCACCTTTCATTCAATAACCAACAACGACCATCACTCAGATCCCTCAACACTAGGACATGCAGACCTTTACCATGCAGAGGTGAACCCAACAGTGCGACAGATGGAACAATAGGAAGACCCTGAGTTTTCTCTAAACCATTAACCAGGTTTCAAATAAATTGTAAAATTTTGTTTCTTTTGAACTTGTATGTCACCATTTTTAAGTGGCATAATCGTAGCTCTTATGGACTGGTTAATATAGTTTCTATAGATCTACATAGACAGTTATACTCTTATGGAAGTAGCAGAGGCTCTCTCACCCTACCATATGTAATTCTTGGATTTCTGTTGTTCTTTTTTAATATACAAACCTCCAACTGTTTATGTTAAAAAAAAACAACTAACCATGATTTCCTCCTCATGTAATATTTGGCATCTAACAATTTTTAATTTTGTAAACACCCACATCGAAGATCCTTCACTAAAATAAATAACTCATTAACATTTTAAAAATATTTACTTATCAATAACAACAACTCACCAATGACTTAAGAAATTACATTATGCTATCATTAATTAATCTTCACAACGAATCACATATAATTCTCTTATTAAATTCCCATGTTCTCCATGAGATCCTCCATTTAAAAATTCATCAAAAAGGTTCAAATTATTAATTTTCACCTTATGGGTGATCTAATATCCACATTCCCATGTCCACATGAGGTTGAAAATTAAAAATAACTACAAAATGTTAAAATTATTACTTATCAATCGTAATAACTCCTTAATGATTTAACAAATTCTCCACATAAAAAATATGATTATTCGTCAATTAGGTTTATCTTGAGTGGTTCGTGTTGAGGGGTGTTTTCCCCCCACCCAGGTTCAATTCCCACAAGTGACATGTTGAGATCTTAAATGAGCATACTATTGAAAAAGCCTTGACTTTCTACAAAATCTGGTTGACCCTAGGTATCGTTCTCGAAATGAGGGGAAGTGCGTGGTGGGTTTCCCTAGGAGTGTTTTTTTGGCATGTTTACAGGCAAAGTGTGCTTGTCATTGATGGCAAGATCAGAGTGTTCAATGATGGAAAACAGTAACAACGTAAGATCGGGTGAATAAGAAAACAATATCTAGAGATCAAAGCTCAGGAGAGATAGTGTTCTGAGACGCGCAAACGAGATCCCATACATCAAATATTGTAGAAGGATCAAAGGTCGTGAGAGGTTTGAGAAAGCAAAATCTTAGGAGGAGTGACACTGACAGTTGGATCGAGCACTATGAATGATCTGGGCCATTGAATCTGAGTCCAGACAGGAGTGTGCAGAAGAGGAGATTAGACCTTAGCCATCGTATCAAAGCACGAAGGACTACCAATTGTTATATCTAGTGGAGATGCAAGGAGGATAAGCCCAAAAGTTAGTCAACACTCCAAAGCTGCGAAGAAATCCTAGCCGTTCATCTGGGAAGGACACGTGGTGGTAGATAAAGAAGATTTGTAGAATCGAGAATCGGAAGAACTGTGTCGAGTAGTCCACAGACATCGCAAAGTATGAGTTCACGATGAGATTTGAACCGTTGGATCCAAAGGACACTTGGCGAGAGATTAGCGCCTCACAGATTCACAAATCGCAAACTCCAAAGCAAGGACTGTGCCACGTGAAGAGATCCATGTCAGCAAGGACAAGTGGCAGTCTAGGTCAGCAAGGACAAGTGGCAAGACCATGTCAGCAAGACCATGTGAAAAAGGACATATGGCGAGCGATCAGTGCTGGGCCGATTCACAAGTTCGAGACTCGAAGGAAGGGAGATGATCTAACCTTCGACATTACGAGTCGTGAAATCACGAAGTACAAAGAAGTGATCTCGACTGTTGAGTTACAACAAATCTCAGACCGTTGATTTGAGGTGATTGAATTCGCGAGTTCGAGACTCAAAAGAAGGGAGGTGCTCTAACCTTCAACATCGTGAAATGCAAAATCCCGAGATGCAGAAGGTGATCACAGTCGTTGATTGAGGAAGCATTATGGACCATTGATCTGGCATGACAAAGAACAAATTTGGAGTTCTTGAAGAAGAGATCTAGACTGTTGAAATATGGAAGATCATGGACCGTCGATTAGATGAGATCCAAAATGTGAAAGGTGTGAAGTCTTGATTCGCGAAGGAGAGAATTGGACCGTCGATTGAGGAAAATCATGGGTTGTTGATCTGGCACGATGAAGATCAAAGTTCGTGATCTGATCTTAGCTGTTGGCTAGAAGGAGAGATCTAGATCGTTGATCTGATGCAAGTAGAGTTCATAGGTCGGGATTTGGGAGATTCGAGATTTCTCATACCAGGTTTCTGGAAGTTGTGAGTCATGAAACACCCAAGAGGTTAAGCTCTGGGTCAAAGTTGGAGGTCACATCATCAAAGGGTTATGGGAGGAGCTAGCACATCGCTAGGCTCCACATCGAAGATCGTTGATATGGAGAAACACTATAGTGCTTGGCCCTAGGTCATAGCCAATGGTCATGTGAAAGGAAGGGGCTTAGACAGAAAATCTAGCACCCACTAGAAGTTTCTCAGGAAGGGGAAAAGGCGCCAAACCCATGAGCACACGGAGGTTCTCTAGGTAATTTCCAGAACAAGCTATGGATAACTGCCAAAAAAGGTGAAGAGTTGCGTGGGTGATGTGATAAAGGTCTTGGCGTGATAAAAATGCAGAACAAAGAAGACGAAGGGTCGCACTGCCAAAGAAGGCAAAGAATCACAGAATAAGCCACTGATGACGAACATACTCAGTATAAGATCTAGAGAAGATGAAGATTTTGAATGACAATCAGGCAGAGGACTTGGTGTATGAATTTCATGCAGAACATATAAGAGAGGCAATGCTATTTGATAGTTTCTACATGCGGGAAGAAAATGGAATGGAGAGGTAGCATAGAGTATAAAGGCACGAGACAAGTTGAACAAAAGGGTATTGTGCATGAGGAAAAAGAGGAGAGCATAGAAACGCTACAAAGGATAGATCATAGAAGAACAGAAAGCACAAGGGATGCATGGAAGAGGACATTGATGCAGGCAGAGCAGAGCAATGTAGTAGAACAATGACGAGACTAGTAAGCTATTGATAAATACAGTATCACTATAATAGAGTCCAGTAAGAAAATATTTATATCTTAGGGTGCTAGGGAGGTGCTAGGGAGGACTGTTTTCCTCAGAGTTTCAAGTGGGTGCTTGAACACAGGGAGTTGTAGCTTCCATCTATATATAGCCAGAAAAATCAGGGAGGTAGGGTGGTGCAAGGGAGAACCATTATTCTTTGTTATGCAGGTTGGTACCAATGTGACTGGAAGTTGGTGCTTCCATCCAGTTGGTGTTGGAACACTCAGGGAGTTGGTGCTTCCTTCTAGTAGGTGCTAGAGAAACCAGAGAGTTAGTACTCTTAGCAAGTTGCATATTGTAAGATAGAGGTGGTAGCCTCACAATGAGTTGGTGCTCATAGAATGATAATGTACAGAAAATAAAGACTACTTATCTTATCAAGAAGAAGAGGTTTTCACCCTTTATGGGTTTCCTCAGTAATATTTGTCTCTGTGTGCTTCATGTGTATGATTGATGTTGAATAATCTATTGCTTACTTCCCTGCATTATTGTGATCATCATTGAGTATTTTGTAATGAATTAAAATGGTTATAATTGTTTAAGCATAGTAACAATTGATTCACCCCCCCCCCCCTCTCAGTTGTCTAATAATTGGTATCAGAGTTGGTTCCTTTTATCTAAGGGTAGATCCTAGAGATTAAACATGACTAGCCATGAAGGAACTTCAACCAATAAGGCGCCTTTGTTCAATGGAACAAACTTTGCCTTCTGGAAATTTAGGATGAGAACCTACATAATGGCTTTAGGTGCAGATGTCTGGGATGTGGTAGAGATTGGTTATGTAAAGCCAGTTGTACTAGCTTCTAAGGATGATAAGCTAGAATTCAAATTCAGTGCTAAGGCTATGAATGCTATTCTGAGTGGGCTCGTAGAAGAGGAATTTGTAAAAGTTGTGCACTTAGAATCTGCCAAAGACATGTGGGACAAACTCATTAGCAGCTATGAAGGTAATGAGAAGGTAAAGGATGCCAATATTCAAACCTACATATTACAGTCTGAACAGATAAAGATGAAAGAGGATGAAACTATTGGGAAGTACTTTCTGAGAGTTGAAGAAATAGTAAATGCAATGAAAGGACTTGGTGAAAAAATTGAGGAAGCCTCGTTAGTTCAGAAAATCTTGAGATCTCTACCAAATAGGTTCAACCAAAATGTCTTTGCTATAGAAGAACTTAATGATCTAAAAGCGCTTCCTTTTGATCAACTTCTAGGAATGTTAACTGCATATGAAATGAGGATAGGTAAAGATAAATCCACCTCTAGAAAAGCATCATTTAAAGAAGATAAGAATGAGGATTCTAAGCCTGATGAAATTGAATCAAATTTTGTGAGAAGACTAAAGAAAGGATCAGGCAAGTACCAAGGCAAGTTTCCCTTCAAATGTTTTAACTGTGGAAATATAGGTCACTTTGCATCTAAATGTCCACAGAAGAACAAGGACCAGAATGCTGAAGGTGAAGAGAAGTATAAATCCAAGATATTTGGTAAAAAGAAAAGTTAATGTGTAAACAATGATGACTCTTCAGGAGACACATATAGTGATTATGATTTTGAAGATAAGGTTAATGAATTTATGCTTATGGCCAAAAAGGATTATGATAATAAAGGCATGAGAAGTGATGTTAATGATGAAGAAGTTGTGGTTGACTTGGAAGGAGAAATGATTAGTGCTTTAGAAGAGATTGACAAACTCAGACTTAAGAATAGAAAACAAAAATAGTTGTTGATCCAATTTGAAAAGAATGGTAAAGAACCAAGTGAATATTTTGTTTTGTTAAAAGTAGAATTAGAAGAAGCAAAGAAAATAGAGGAAATTCCGAAACAACATTTATCAGAGAAGAAGGCATGTGAATCCTTGGAAGAAGAGGTAGTAAAAACTAGAAAAGAGATGGAGAAGTTTAAAACATTGTATCTCCAAAATATTCCAAGCATTAAAGCCTCAGAAGGATTATCCACCATTTTGAATCAGCAAAGGAATCCAAATTTGAAAATTGGTTTGGGTTATGAAGAAGGATCAAGTAGTGGTCAGCAAAGAAACAAAGAATCCATCAAGTTTGTCAAATCTACATTCATTGACAACAACAAATATGGAGAAACAAAGGAAGATAATCAACCGCCAAGGAAGAATGAAAGGAAAAGTACCAGAACTGAATATGTAGAACAAATAACTAATACACCCTCTGCTCAAAGAAATCATCAGTATGGAAGAAATTGACCTGCTCAAAGAAGACAACCATTTTCTAGGTACAAAGGATTTTTCTATGGATATTGTTTTTTTTGTTCTAACTTTGGTCACAAAGTTGTAAATTGTCCTTTAAGATTTAGATATGAGAAATCAAGACACTCAAGGAATAGATATATGCTGCAACAAAGAATGAGACATCCAAGTAAAAAACAACCACAGACTGCAAATCTTGTAATGGTTGGGAAAAGGACACAGGTTAAGCATAACAATCGTTATGATCCTTTATTAAATGAACCAGAATGTTACACCTGCCATAATTATGGACATAAAGCTGTAGATTGACGCTTAAGGAACTATGAGCCAGATTTGAATCCCTCTGCAGAAAATGTCAAGGTTTGGAAGAAGAAAGAAAATCACAAGTGTGGATTAGTGTTGTCAGCTCAAAGAAAAAAGAACCCCTGGTATATTGACAGTGGATGCTCCAAACATATGACGGGAGGCAAAAGTAAGTTTTTGTCTCTAAGTGAAAGAAAATCAGGAAATGTAACCTTTGGAAATGATGCTCGAGGTAAAATCAAGGGTAAAGGGATGGTAAGTTTGAGTAATGGTAAAGGAAAAGCCCAAGATGTTTTGCTTGTAGATGGGTTGAAACATAATTTTCTCAGTGTAAGTCAAATGTGTGATAGAGTATGTGAAGTGGTGTTCACTTCCAAATATTGTAAGATAAATTCTGTAAACTCGGGACAAGTGGTGGCTAAAGGCATAAGGACAGATAATAATGTATATGTGTTGAAAGAAGATAAAGAAAAGTGTCATCTAAGAAAACATGATTAAATTTGGTTATGGCATAGGAGACTTGGACATATAAACTTTGACCACTTAATCAAGCTCAAAAATCTTGAGGTAGTAAAAGATGTTCCAAGAATATCAAAGCCACAAGATTTTGTGTGTAAACCCTGCCAAGTAGGAAACCAAGTAGGAAAGCTAACTAGGACACAGTATAAATCCAAGAGCTCTACTTCAGCAGAGAAACCACTCCAATTAGTTCATATGGATTTATGTGGACCATCAAGACAAGAAGGCATGGGTAAGGAAAACTACTTCATGCTGATCATTGATGATTACTCCAGACGCACTCGGGTTGTTTTTCTCAAGGAAAAAGCTGAAGTATTTGAGAAATTTAAAATATTTAAGGCTTTAACTGAGAATCAAACAGGCAACGGGTTAAAGGAAGTAAGATCAAACAGAGGAGGAGAATTTATGTCAAGTGATTTTAAGGAGTTATGTCATAAACATGGGATCAAGAGAGAATACACAATCCCAGGAACTCCACAGGAAAATGGAGTAGTTGAGAAAAAAAACAAAACAACTCAGCAAATGGCCAAGTCAATGATGAATGAGAAGAACATTGGTCAAACCTACTGGGTAGAAGCAATACACACAACAGTCCATGTTCTTAACAAAGCCCACCTCAGACCACATAGTGACAAGACACCTTATGAACTGTGGTATGGAAGACTTGCTTCAATCAAACACTTCAAAGTCTTTGGGAGTAAGTGCTACATAAATAATAATAATGAAAACCTTGGAAAGTATAATGATAGGGTTGATGAAGGCATCTTATTAGGATATGCTACCAATAGTAAAGGATATAGATGCTTTAATAAAAGATTGCATAAATTAGTTGATTGCATTGATTTAAAGATTGAGGAAGGAGTCCCAGTAAGAGAGGTGTGCAATAATGAGTCCGCTATGGAGGACACAGCTAAAGATGAAGATGAACAGGTCCAAGAATCAGAAAATGAAGAATCTGAGTTAGATGAAGATACAAATACTCAGGAAGACTCAAATCAGGAGACGACATCAAATCCTTCCTCCAGAATTACCCAAAAGAATCATCTTGCAAGTCAGATAATTGGTGAGAAAGACAAAGGTGTAAAAACCAGGAGAAGGATAATCAAAGACACCGAAAAATCACATATAGCTTTCATATCCATGGTGGAACAAAAGAACTTTAATGAATCCAATAAAGACACAAATTGGTTAAAATCAATGGATGAGGAACTGGACCAGATTGAAAATAATGACACTTGGGAACTCATTCCTAGGCCAGCAGATAAAAATGTAATAGGATCAAAATGGGTCTACAAAAATAAGATGAATGAGCAAGGAAATATTGTAAGAAATAAGGCTAGATTGGTCTGCAAAGGATATGCTCAAATAGAAGGACTGGATTTTGATGAAACATTTGCACCCGTAGTAAGATTAGAAGCTATTAGAATGTTTCTTGCCTATGCTTGTCATAAACAATTTAAAGTCTATCAAATGGATGTCAAGTCAGCTTTTCTAAATGGAGATCTAAAATAAGAAGTCTATATGGAACAACCAGAGGGTTTCCAACTGTCAGATAGCCATGACTTTGTCTGGAAGATGAAGAAAGCCTTATATGGGTTGAATCAAGCTCCTCGTGCCTGGTACTACATACTAGATACATATCTTCAAGACAAAGGGTTCAAGAGAGGAACAATTGACAACAATATATATATTAAAACAGAGGGTAATGATTTTCTCATTGTGTTGGTCTATGTAGATGACATCATCTTCGGTAGTAATAATGCTTAATTGGTACAATGGTTTGCTTCTACCATGCAGTCTGAATTTGAAATGTCTATGATAGGGGAACTGTCATTTTTTCTTGGTCTGCAAATTACTCAGAGGTCTACAGGAATATTTCTTTCTCAAGAAAAATATCTAAGAGAAATGTTGAAAAGATTTCAAATGGAAGATTCTAAACCTATGAGCACACCTATGGTCACTGGATGTAAGTTAAGCAAGGACGATGACTCACATGATGTTGATCAGATTTCATATAGGTCTATGATAGGTAGTCTATTGTACATCACAACATCCCATCCAGACATAATGCATGTTGTTGGAATGGTAGGAAGGTATCGGTATGCACCTAAACAGATTCATTTGTTAGCTATCAAAAGAATATTTAGATACTTGAAAGGAACAATGAACTATGGCCTATGGTACCCTAGGAATTAGAATTTTCAACTATCAGTCTATTCAAACGCTGATTGGGCTAACTGTGTGGATGAAAGGAAAAACACGAGTGGAGATGCATTCTTCTTAGGAGATTCCCTTGTAGAATGGTTGAGTAAGAAGAAAGGATTTATTTCCTTATCAACTACAGAAGTTGAATACATTGCAGCTGCCACTTGCTATACCCAAGTATTGCAGATGATTCAGACACTTGCAGACTTGGAGGTAAAATATACTTCACCGATCCCAATTCATTGTGATAATACCAGTGCAATTAGTGTGTCAAAGAATCCTGTCTTTCACTCCAAGACCAAGCATATACCCATCAAGTATCACTTCTTGAGGGAACAGGTAACCAAATCTGTGGTTTCTTTGCATTATTTTTCATCCAAAGATCAGATTGTTGATATCTTCACTAAACCGTTTGCAAAAGATCAGTTTGAGTATCTATGCCAAAAGTTGGGTGTGACCCTGTTATCAAGTTAAAATAGTTTATCTGCTCAAGGGGAGCATGCTAATATTACATCTAATCAGGGGGAGTTTGTGTTGGTTGAATATCTTATACCTCTGAAATGTACTGCAACAGCTCAGGGGGAGCATGTTTTCTTTGACATTGATGTCAAAGGGGGAGAAAAGGTGTGGATTCTATTGGAGGTATAAGCAGAATAGTGCAGTCATTCAGGGTTGCCATCAATGCCAAAGGGGGAGATTGTTGGCATGTTTATAGGCAGAGTGTGCTTGCCATTGATAGCAAGATAAAAGTGTGAAACGATGGCAAACAAGAACAACGTAAGATCAGGTGAAGAATCAAACAGTATGCAGAGATCAAAGCTCAGGAGAGACAGTGTTCTGATACATGCAGACGAGATCCCATACATCAAATCTCGCAAAAGGATCAAAGGTCGTGAGAGATTTGAGAAAGACAAAGCTCAGGAGGAGGAGCGACAATGACCGTTGGATCAAGAACTGTGAATGATCTGGGCCGTCAGATCAGAGTCCAGATAGGAGGAGTGTGCAGAAGATGATATTAGACCTCAACCGTCATATTGGATTGCGAAGGACTAGAAACCATTAGATCCAGTGGAGCTACAAGGAGGATAAGACCAGGAGTTAGTCAACACTCCAAAGCTGCAAAAAAATCCTAGCTGTTCATCTGGGAAGGACACGTGGTAGCAGATAAAGTAGATTTGTAGAATCGTGAATCAGAAGAACTACACCGAGTAGTCCGTAGACATTGCGAAGTCTGATTTCACGATGAGATCTGAGCCATTGGATCCAAAGGACACGTGGCGAGAGATCAGTGCCTCACAGATTCTCAAATCGTGAACTCCAGAGCAAGGAATGTGCCACATGAAAAGATCCACATTAGCAAGGACAAGTGGAAGTCCACATCAGCAAGGACAAGTGGAAATACCACATCAGGAAGGACATGTAGTGAGTGATCAATGTTGCATTGATTCACAAGTTCAGGACTCGAAAGAAAGGAGATGCTCTAACCTTCATCATCGCGAGTCGTGAAATCATGAAGTATGAAGAAGTGACCTCAACCATTGAGTCACGAGAAATATCAAACCATTGATCTGAGGTGATTGAAGTCGCAAGTTCGGGACTCGGAAGAAGGGAGGTGCTCTAACCTTCGACATCATGAAATCTCGAGATGAATAAGGTGATCACATCCATTGATCGAGGAAGAATTTTGGACCGTTGATCTGGCACGACGAAGAACAAAGTCAGAGTTCTCGGAGAAGAGATCTAGACCGTTGAAATACAAAAGATTGTGGACCGTCAATTAGATAAGATCTAAAACGTGAAAGGTTCAAAGTCTTGATTCGTGAAGGATATATCTGGACTGTCGATTGAGGAAAATCGTGGGTCATTGATATGGCATGACAAAGATCAGAGTTTGTGATCCGATCTCAGCCATTGGCTAGATGGAGAGTTCTGGACCATCGATCTGACGCAAGCAGAGTTTGCAGGTCGGGAGTTGGGAGATTCAAGATGTCTCATACCCGGTTCCCAAAGTCGCGAGTCATGAAGCACCCAGGAGGTTAAGCCCCACGTCAGAGATGGAGGTCACATCGTCGAAGGGTTAAGGGAGGAGATAGCACGTTGCTAGGATCCACATCAGAGATCACCAAGATCATGAAGCACTCTAGTGCTTGGCCACAGGTCACATCCAGTGGTCATGTGAAAGGAAGGGACTTAGCTAGAAAAGCTATCACCCACTAGAAGTTTTCTCAGGAAGGGGGAAAGGCACCAAATGCATGAGCGTGTGGAGTTTATCTAGGCAACTTCCAGAACATACTATGTATAACTTCCAGAAAAGGTGACGAGTTGTGTGGGTGATGTGATAGAGGTCTTGGCGTGATAAAAACATAGAACAAATAAGATGAAGGGTCGCACTGCCAGAGAAGGCAAAGAATCACAGAATAAGCCATTGATGACTAACATACTCAATATAAGCACCAGAGAAGTCGAAGAGTTCAAATGACGATCAGGCAGAGGACTCGGCATGTGAATGTCATGCAAAATGGAGAAGAGAGGCAGTGTTGTTTGATAGTTTATGCATGCGGGAAGAAAATGGAATGGAGAGGTAGCACAGAGTATAAAGGCACAAGACAAGCTGAACATAAGGGTATTGCATAGGAGGAAAAAGCGGAGAGCATAGAAACTCTACAGAGGATAAATCGCAGAAGAACAGAAAGTGAAAGGGATGTGTGGAAGAGGACATTGATGCAGGAAGAGCAGAGCAATGTAGTAGAACAATGGTGAGATTGGTAAGCTATTGACAAATACAGTATCATTGTAATAGAGTCCAGTAAGCAAAGATTTATATCTCAGAGTGGTAGGGAGGTGCTATGGAGGATTGTTTTCCTTAGAGTTTCAAGTGGGTGCTTGAACACAGGGAGTTGTAGCTTCCATCTAGTTGCAGCCAAAAAAAGCAGGGAGGTAGGGTGGTGCAAGGGAGAACCATTGTCCTCTGTTATGCAGGTTGGTGCCTGTGTGACTGAAAGTTGGTGCTTCCATCCATTTGGTGTTGGAACACTCAGGAAGTTGGTGCTTCCTTCTAGTGGGTGCTAGAGAAACCAAAGAGTTGGTTCTCTCAGCAAGTTGCAGCTTGTAAAATAGAGATGGTAGCCTCACAATGAGTTGGTGCTCATAGAATGATAATGTACAGAAAATAAAGACTACTTATCATATCAAGAAGAAGAGGTTTTCACCCTTTATGGGTTTCCTCAGGAATATATGTCTCTGTGTGCTTCATGTGTATGATTGATGTTGAATACTCTATTGCTTACTTCCATGCATTATTGTGATCATCATTGAGTATTTTGTAATGAATTAAAATGGTTATAATTGTTTAAGCACAGTAACAACTGATTCACCCCCCCTCTCAGTTGTCTAACATGTTTCCCTAAAAAAAAAAAAATATTATTCATTAAGCATCAGAGTTGGTTTCATTTAATTCTCTTATTAAATTCCCAAGTTTCCACATCAGCTCCAAATATCCATAAATTAAAAAATCATTCAAAAATGTTAAAATAATTCCTAAACTAAAAGAATATTACTTGGTAATTTCATGACTTCCAATTATGTGATATCTTGAAAGATATTTGAAATATGAAAATTAACAAAGAATCATCATAACAATTATAAATTAATGATTTAGGTGGTGGGAGTTTAGGAAAATTTGAGTCGCCAAGTATACTTTTTTCTAAACCAAAAAAGGGGTGGTTTCCCGAAAAATTAAGTTTGTCTATTTGTTAATTCATTTCTTAGCACCCCAAAAAATTGAGTTTGTCTATTTGTTAACTCAGTTCTTTCCCGATGTATATAAATTAAGATGAAATTAACAAAAAGGACCAATAAAAAGGATATACCAAGACATACAAGTGATAAATGCTTAAGATATTTACAATCATAGATGATTGAAAGAAAATAGGAATTTCTTCACAACTATTGTTTGGACCCTGCCTTCTCCCTAGGATTATTATTCACTACATTGGAGGCTAGGTCTCTATTCAAACTAGCTACCAATGAATGCTTCTTCAATGTTTAGCTTTTTTGTTTTTCTTGTTAAAAATAGGCGTAAAACAATCAAAACATTTACTTTTGCAAATAGGTGTCTTAGTTCTTTTCCTAGATCCCTTTTAATGATTTCTCCCATTATATGGAAGAGGAAGTGTTCCATTAAAATCCATCTTGTAAATCCAAGTTTCCTTATTAGTTCCATTCTATATTTTATTTGGTTAATAAACAAAGCACATAATTTACTACACAAATCTATTTATGGGTATTGAACTAGTAGAAGCTTACAAAAAACATGGGTGTGTCTTAAGAATCAAAGAAGTTGGACACACACAAATTGGCAAGTCATAGAAATATACAAGTGTGTATTCAAGACATGGGACATGGAGGAGAAAAGAAGCAAGGGAAGAAAATAAATCATATTTGTGTGTAAAGAACAAGTCATTTGGAAACCTAGAACACAAGTAGACACAAACACAACTCTATGGAACATTCCAAGAGAGAGAAAGGGTGTCAAACAATTTTAAATTATTGAAAATAGAGAATAGTAACAAGGCCAAGGAAAAAACTTGGAAAAACATAATACAAAAAAAAAAAAAATCAAAGTGGTAAAATGATGTCTATGTATACACCAATGCATAGAAAAACACATAGCATTATAGAGAGGAAATGGAAAGATAATATCACAAACTATAATTGCTCAATAGAGCCATTTCTAAGCCATCTATTTTGATTTCTTTTTATATTCGTAATTAGGTATTTCCATGGCACAATTTAAATTCAAATACATACAATGAAAAAGTTTTATTGCAACATAACCATGACAATCTCTGAGAAACCAACAAAAAACTATCAGAATGTGGAGAAAAGCAACCCAACCATCAATAATGGTGAGCAAAAAATAGGTGGCAATTAATCATGTCCTACTCACATAGATTTTTTAACACTTACATGGAGATGAACATAGATCTAGAGGTAGCATAAAATGAGGTCTATCTGCTAAGAAGTGTGTAGAGAATGATGAGCTTGATTAGGATGAAACATGAAGTAGCTCTTCAATATGAAAAAATGGTAAACTAGTATATTACATGGAAAGATTAGGCCCAAATTGATTTCATTTCAAAGGTAGAAGAGCTACATCCAAAACATTGGAACCCATCGAAATTTTAGATATTCTCGAATTATTTGACTCAATCATTAACATGATGTTTCCCCCAAAACAAAAAAAAAACATAACTTCTATTTCTTAGAACGAAAGAGTAATCCAGATTATTTTGAGAACGACATGAAGGAGGAAATATAATATTGATATAACAAGGAAATACACATAGATATTGCAAGGAATGCAATAAAACTCATATTCTATTAACGACCGTCTGGAATACAATAGACTATAAAATGCAAAGCACACAAGCTAGCTAGAATGGTGGTAGCTTATCTCTAAAGAGAGATGTGTCAGCTACACTCATTCACAAGAAGTTGATTACAATGAGGATCCAAATTAATTTTTGGCATAAAGGATAAATGAGAAAATCCTAAACATCCAAAACCCTAAACCCGGAAGATGAAATGCCAAAAGGTTTGTGGGCCCCAATGGGGGTAGTTGATACGTCAACTTTCCAAGTGTGCACATTTTGCATATGATCTTCGTTTAGGGTGCTCGATACCCCATTGGAAAGGTCTAGTCGAGGAGTACAAATTTTGAGCAGCCTAATAGATCCCAATAGCAATATTTTGGGCATTTCCAAGTAAACAAAATGTCTTTTAGGGCCTCAAAATAACCCCGAAATTTTGGGACCCGAAAAACTGTAGAAAAACTGCTAAGATGGAAACTGTAATTTGAGCTAGAGGAATAGGTGGGTGGCCTCCAATGTACTCCAAGTTCATTCCTCCCCCTTAGGAAGAAATGGTCTCCATTGTGTCAATTTCCTCCATCAGATGGGGAAACATCTGTTGAATTTGGTTCCTGGTGAGACACTTACCCTGATGAAGAAACTACCCTGCTTTAATGACCCAATAGAGTTGGATGTTCTATTGGTGAGTTCCCTTCATCTTGGTTTCCATAATCCAATAAAATTTCATATGTTCAATGCATTCGGGATTTATTTATTAGGGGCCAAGTGCTTGGTCGTGTCCAAAGTGTCCAGGAGAGGTGAAAAATATGGTTGAAGTAGTTCCACATTAAATATCAGGTGCAATCCAAGGAAAGGAGGAATACTTGATTCAAAAGCATTATCACCCACAAACTTGGTGATGGTGTAAGGCCCGTATTAGAGTTAGAATAGCTTCTGATGGGGTCCTATGAGGCACTCTTTCTGCAAATGCAACCATACTTTATCTCCCACCTGAAACTTGTGTGATACATGATGCTAAGCATGGAATTGCTTGTACTTGGCATTGGATTTATGTAAAATATCATGAACTTGTTGTTGGATGTTTTGGATTCTCTCAACAAATTTGGTTGCTTCATCATCATCGGTATGAGCATGGGAGGACTCTTCCTGTGCAGCTGCAATGGAAAAAGCTACGTTAATGGGGGCCAATGGTTGAAACCCCAAGCACACCTAAAAAGTGTTATGGCCAATAGAGATGTGGAGGGCTCTGTTGTAGCTATCTTGAACATAAGGAAGTCTTTCATCCCATGTGTGTGGATATTTTGAATTATACATCCTCAAGATATGGGAAATCATCCTATTGACTACCTTTGTTTTTCCATCAGTCTGTGTGTGGAAGGCAGTCGATTTGGTCATCTTGGTGTCCATCATTGACCATAAGTTGGACCAAAAAGTGCTCAAGAACCCATTGTCTAGATATGAGACAATGGTTCTTGGGATCCCAAAATGAACCCAAACATGTTCAAATAAGAGCTTGGTGATAGCCTTGACTGTGATGCTCTTCTTGCAGGGTGCCAAAATTTCCATCTTAGACAATCGATCAATGACCACGAAGACACAGTTGTTCCCATGCTTGGTTGAAGGCAGACCATACATATAATCCATGGACATGAACTCCCAAGGACTATTTCAAGTAGGAAGAGGAATGTATAACCTCTATTTCTTGATGGAGGGCTTGGCAATGGCGTAGGCAATGAAAAATATGATGTACTTGCAAACATCTTGTTGAAGATTCAACCAATAAAAATGATTTTGCAATATTGCCACTATTTTGTCTACACCAAAGTGTCATGTTTCATGGCTGTAATGAGTTTCCCATATCATCTTTGCATGCTTGCTTGAAGGAACACATAGATGGTTCAGATGGCATAACAATATATCCTTGAGATGAAGTTCTAGAACTATTTTTCCTACGCTCAATGTTTGATAGGAAGCATTAAAGTCAGAGTAAGTATTGTATAATTGTGGCCACCCTAACGTCTCATGATCGCAGAAGTTAAGAACTGTGGTTAGTGCCACAACCAGGGGTCCACTGAGGAAATCTATGACATGGTTGGTGTTACCCTTCTTGTACTTGATGTTCAAGTGGAATTGTTGTAGGTACATGGACCACTTATAATGGTGATCATTCTATAAATTTCCTTATATCTACATGAATTGCAGAGGCCTAGGATCAATGTGGACGATCATTTTCTTCCATAGAATGTAATGCTTCCACTGTCGACATATCTGCACAATGGAGTACATATCTTTGTCTTAGGTGGGGTATCTGTGAACCTCATCAAATAGTGTTTCACTGTTATACGATACCATATGCCAATGTTGAGTGAGGAGTGCACCGATAGCATAATATAAAGCATATGTCTCAATCTAAAATGGTTGTTGCAGGAATGGAAGAATAAGGACTGGTGTTGAGCAGAGGAGGAATTTCAAATCCTCGCAAGCTTTCTGTTGGGACACATCCCACACAATATTTTCCTTCGCTCCACCCTTGGTCACTGTTAGAATATAGAAGATGGTGTGCTCATTTTACCATTGATGATACCCTCATCACCCAACCATAGGCCGAAGTCACCCTCCGAGCACCTTAACCTTGACTGAGAATTACTGCGGAAGCAAACCCTAGGCTAGATAGCCAAACAAGGTGCAGCGCATCTTCCTCCAAGGATAGTGAACCAACAATAGTTGATCAGATAGTCCAAACCCTAGCCAAGAGACAGTCAAGCCAATACTGAAAAACTTGTTGCTGCTGCAGCTGCACCTGCAGCTTTCCTCCACATGTGCACACCAGACTGGAACTGCAGTGTGCACCAACTAGGAATTGCAATTCTGAGATTGTGACAAATGAGAGATTGGCGCCCTGTATTTATAGTATTCCTTTATAACTATCTAGGCTGACTTCTTATTCTAGGTATTTGTCTGTTCAGTATATTATTATTTCTTATGCTTGGCTTCTTCTCTTGGAGGCTAATAACCTAATATTAATTATCTTCTTGAGCCAACAAGACTTCTAGGGTTATTATCCAACTCATTAGGGTTTTCTCTTGCTTTCCAGAGTCTTCTATTCTCGTCAGGTTCACATGTGGAGGTAAATACCTCCCGCAACTACCATAATATTAACACTCCCTCCTAGCTAGGGAGGTATTACAGGTAATGGTCTTTGAGCACAAAAACATACCATTTACCCGGTAGCATCAATATAGTCATCTAGACTATTTCATGAATAGATCATGAGCATCAACATCACTATCAGCTGCATCATCTCTCAAAACCATACTTCATCTGAGTAATTAGACATGATGTTGGATAAGTCACTCTCACCATAGAGTGATACAAGAGCCATTCTTATAATCTAGAGGAATAAATGCTCTGAACCAATTTCCGTCTGGAAAATCTTTGTTCATCATTCGTTTGGATGGTGATTATTTCCAATAAACTACTAATAATCTTCAAGGTAGCTAGAACAAAAATAGAACACAATTGTGTCTATCCATAGTAGTACATAACTACAATCCAGTGGTTCATTACCACACCAAGTAACACACAAGTACTTGATCAGCAATGTATGGTTGAAAACATACAGTAGTCCTCATCTACTGTCATACAGTTTTCATAACAAACATCTAATAGCAACCTACATAGAAACAATGTTATGATATATACTAAATTATCTGGGCCAATCTTTCACTCACATCTGTGAGCTCTGAAAGAATATCTGCCTCATGAACAGTGGAACATATTCACCATAGTAGTCCATATCTACTGTCTTCATAACAAACATCTGATAGAAACCTGCACAGAAACAATGTTATGGTATAAACTGATTTGTCTGGGCCAATCTTTCACTCACATCTATGAGCTCTGAAAGAATATCTGCCTCAAAATAGTGGAACATATCCACCACAGTAGTATATCTCTATTGTCTAGAGATAAGTGGTCTCCATAACAATCATCTGATGCCATCCTGCACAGAAAAATATTGTTAAAGATAAACTGAATCATCTGGGCCAATCTTTCACTCATGTTTGTGAGATTTGAAAGAATATTTACCCTCATCAGCAATGGGCTATCTGCCCTATTCTTCTCAAACAAGGAAGAAGGATTGTTTCTTATTTCTGAGCATAGACCATTTCTCACCCTGGGCCATTCTTCCTACACTAATCAAAGTGCACCCTGAACAGAATGTATAAACCCTAAGAAATGTTTGGACCATTCCCCACCCTGGGCCATTCCTTCTACACTAATCAAAGTGCACCCTGGGGAGAATGTATAAACCCTAAGGAATGACTATCCTGGACCATTCCCCACCCTGGGCCATTCCTCCTACACTAATCATAGTGCGCCCTAGAGAGAATGTATAACCCTAAGGAATGTCTTCCCCTGATTGTTGAGCCTGGACCATTCCCCACCCTAGGCCATTCCTCCTACACTAATCAAAGTGCGCCCTGGAGAGAATGTATAACCCTAAGGAATGACTGTCCAAACCATTTCCTCCGTTAACCACAAGAGGAAAAGATTGTCCTGTATCAACCTCCAAAATAGACCATTCCTCATGTTAACCACAATGAGAAATCGTTTCCCGGCAAGGCGGGCCAGTCTTCTTGAGTAACCCTCAAGAAGAGAGACTACCCTAGACCACTCCCCATGTTAACCACAATGGGAAGTCATTGTCTATGATACATCAACAATCATACTACTTCCCATGTTAACCACAATGGAAAGTCATTGTCCGTCAGAAATCTCAATCCACTTTCCGAACAGGAAAGCATCTGTCCAAGATGGACTAATTTTCAAATTTAAGGATGAATGTCTTCAATAATGTTTTCAGTGCTCCCTCCTAACTTGGAGAATTATTTATTCCTATTTCAATAAGAAGGAAGTTGTTTCCACGAGCTCTAGCTTGAGTGCGCAAACTCTTTCATCTTGGATAGAAGCTTTACCAAAATGTTTGCTTATCTACTCATTTGTGGAGATATGTATTGGAGAATCATTTTCTCCTTTCTGGACTTCATCATGGATAATGTAATTCTTGATTTCAAATGTACTTTAGTCTAGAACACTATGAAAGACTTCATGTAGATCTGAACAATAGAGTATATCATAGTTGGAAAGATGGAACTTATCCATGTGGCACTTCTTCTTTCATCATGAGATCTTATCTACTGAGTAGTCATCTTGATGTTGTAGGAAATCTTCACCACGCTTCTGTTGTGCACTGGAGGTTCTCCACCAAGTTATCTTCTTCTATCTGTGTACAAGAGTCTCTTTCTGGTATGCCTTAATGTCTTGAGATTTCTCTTCATACGCTCTTTATTCAATTTCTCTGGAGAACATTCTTTGCATTCATCTGATCTAGAATTTTGACTCATGGATGTTGCGGATGATATAATGACTTATGTAGAGATAAGTCTGGTTTACTAGAACAAGTAATCATTATAGTCTTCTCCCTCCATCTGGGAGAATCTCTAGTTTTTAGATCTTGCAATTCTTTTATTCATAAGTATTCCATACACAATTTTTCATCACGATATTCAGTTCCTCTGCTTGATTGCTTTTAGTGAGTTCATATCGGGCTGGTAATCTTGTGATTTTTGATATTATGACTGGTTGTTCTGGATTTTCTTTCTTTCTTGGAATGTTCATGTTCTTCTTCATGTTTTTATTTATCTCTTGGGTCCATGGAGTTTCTTATAGATTCCATGCCCTAGAGATTCCACTTCTTCCCTTCATCATAGGATCACAGATCTGGATGGACAACCAAGAATACTTTAAGGCTTCTCTTCGAAGACGTCTTCTTCTACGGTTGAACTGAATATATACTGTCTTTTCATGGCTGCTACCATGGATATATATATTTCATCATCTTCAATGGATCATAGGATTAGCTCCCTCCTAATCCTTGCTTCATGTAAGAGTGCATATAATCTACTCCCTACGTCTGATAGAGTCCATGCTTCCATCTGCATCCTTATTGTTTTCTGCAATTTATAATTTTCTCTAGAGTGCATGCTTCCATCTGCATCTTCTGCTTTTGTCATAAGTCCTTTTCCAATTTCCTCTTGATTGTTGAATTCTTTATGTCTTTGCTTCTTCTAGGTCTCTTCATGATTTATTTGGCTTATCTTGCAATAGCTCATGATTTGTGTTTCATTCTTTTATGATATCTCTTTTTCATCTTTCCATAGGTATAATTTTTCTTGGAACACATTATCTTCCAAGACATAGATATACAAGATATGTACAGAGACGATGCAAGCAAAATATGTACAAGATATAAGAAGAGTGTTGTTACCTTTTAGAAGAAGAAGTCTCTTCCATCCTACTTAGTCTTCTTTGTAGGTTCCTTTTCTTCGCCAATCGATGCTTCATGTTTCTCTTTCATTTTCTTTAGCTCGGGACACTGATTCTTGTAGTGACCGTACTTTTGACAGTTGAAGCATTGTACTTTTGAAATGTCTTTCTCTTGATTTGGCTTCCTCCTTGAACCAAACTTCCTTTTGTTCATGAAGTTCTTGAATCTTGTTGTGAAGGCTTGATCATCGTACTTCTTTTGGGGTTTTTCTTTTGCATTGATCCTTGATTCTTCTTGAGCACAGCAAGTCCAAAGTTCTTCAAATGTCGGGTACTCCTTTCTTGTGTTCATGCTTGCGGCAAATGCATCCCATGTCTTGGGAAGACCATTGAGTACTATGTCCACCAGCTCCCTCTCTGAAGTGGTCTCTTCAATAGCTTGTAGTTGATCTCCTAACTGGGAGATCCTTAGAAAGTATGATGCTATGTTTTCATCCTCATTCATCTTCATGTTACAGAGCTCATTCTTCAGACTCATAACTTGTTCGATGTTTCTGACTGAGAAGAGATTTGTTAGGGCATTGTACATCTTCTTTGATGGGTCAAGATGGGAGATGTATGGTATCAAGTGGTATTTTATAGAATCCACTATGATACTCGTGGCATTGATGTCAACATCTTTGAACTTCTCCATAGCTGCAAAGTTTTGCGGTTCCTTCTCTTCTCCTTCTTCAAACTCTGGCTTCACAATCTTTCCTTTCACAATATCCAGCACTTTATTCTTGGCAAGGATGAGGTCAATCCTTGTCTTCCATGCTATGAAGTTAGAGGCTCCATCTAACTTGTTCTCAGACTTCATAGAGTTCGTCATGGCTTGCTTGACTTGGTCAAACCCTAGATTTGACCAGAAATTCAAACTTCACGTCTTAGATTTCTGAGAGTACCAGGAGATGTGTTGGGATAGGGCACACTGATCTATCTGAAGATTAGGTCAATCCATTCATTTAAGGTGCCTCAACAAGAGGTTTAGGGTTTTTGCAACTGCTCCTGCTAGTAACCCTAGCGGCAGTGTCTTGGGAGTTGCTTCTGCTAGTAACCCTAGTTGCAGTTCCTCAACGAGCTCAATATTTAGCGGCTATGCTTCCTTCTAGCATTTTAGGATAACTGAAGAGGTGTGGGACCATAACCTGTTAGAATATAGAATATGGTGTGCTCATTTTACCATTGACGATACCCTCATCACCCAACCATAGGTCGAAGCCACCCTCTGAGCACATTAACCTTGACTAAGTATTACTCCGGAAGCAAACCCTAGGCTAGATAGCCAAAAAAGGTGCAGCGCATCTTCCTCCAAGGATAGCACACCAACAATTGTTGATCAGAAGTCCAAACCCTAGGCAAGAGATAGTCAAGCCAATACTGAAAAGCTTGTTGTTGTTGCAGCTGCACCTGCAGCTCTCCTCCACACGTGCACACCAGATTGGAACTGCAGTGCGCACCAACTGGGAACTGCAATTCTGAGATTGTGACAAATGAGAGACTGGCGCCCTGTATTTATAGTATACCTTGCTAAATGCTTGGGCCGACTTCTTATTCTGGGTATCTGTCTATTAGGTATATTATTATTTCTTCTGCCTGACTTCTTCTCATGGAGGCTAATAACCTTATAAATTATCTTCTTGAGACAACAAGACTTCTAGGGTTATTAGCCAACTCATTAGGGTTTTCTCTTGCTTTCAGGAGTCTTCTATTCTCGTCAGGTTCACATGTGGAGGTAAATACCTCCCACAGCTACCATAATATTAACAGTCACTTGGCTTAGGGCCTAAGCGATATGAGATAACCCCAACACAAACCTATCGTAGAATTTATCAATGCCCAAGAAGCTGCAGAGCTCGATCATTGTCTTCGAGGCTGACCAATCACAGATGACTTGGATCTTAGATAGATCCATGTGCACACCCTGCTCATCCATGATGTATCCCAAATATTAGATTCTCTTCATGCCCAAGGAAAACTTCTCCAAATTGGCATATAACTTGTGCTATCACAGGGTGCCCAAGACCTATTGAATATGCTTGAAATGTTCCTCCCAAGTTTTGATAAAGATGAGGATGTCATGCAAATATGTGACCACAAAGGATTTTTTAAATGGCCTCAATATGTCACCCATCATCTGCATGAATATGGTCAGGGCATTATTCAAGACGAAAGGCATGACCAACCACTCAAAGAGACCTTCTTTAGACTTGAAATTTGTCTTCCATACATCATTTTTCTCAATCGACACCTGGTGGTAGCCTGACTTTAGATCAATATTACTGAAAAAATTATCTCCCATGAGTTGATTGAGAAAATCATTAATATGGGGGATTGGGTATCGGTTCTTGACTTTGATTTTGTTCAGGAATCTATAATCAATACAAAGTCGTCATGTCTCATCCTTCTTCTGTACCAAAGCAATTAGGCTCCTGCAAGGTGAGGATCTTGGTCTAATGTGGACCTTCAGAATTAGCTCTTGTATATGGAATTTGATTTCTTAATTATCCATAAAAGAACACTTGTACACTGGGTTGTGAGGCAGAGGATCACTGGGTGTCAAATCAATTGAGTTATTTACCTGACAGTGCACAAGAACCCCAATAGGTGAGGCAAATATGTATTTGTTCTCTTCTACTATCTTGTCCACCTGTTGTTGATGTGTAGAGAGACCTCGTTCAAAGGTTTTGGTGGTTGTAGTGACCTTTCGTTCACCTTCTTCCCGAACCATAAAGAGGAAAAATCTTCTGGTATGAGAGGCCACCTTTTTGCACTACTTCGCAGAGATCAAAGAGACCTCAATAGTTGGGACTGCCTCTGGTACCCTCTAGATTTGATTTACCAAAGTAATAATGACACTATCGGGCCTAGATCCATAAACAACATGACACCTCCACATATATATTTTCCCTAACAAAACATCACAAATTTCAAGGGGGGAAACATCACACAATACCTTGTCTTTGAAGGGTTTGATTCCATAGTGCAAACAACATTGTTGGCTGACGTGGATGCCACATCTCTAGATGAGCCAACCGATGGTGTATGGTTGAGGATGCGACATCATTTTCAGGTTCAACCTCTTGATGACCTCTACTGAGATTAGGTTCTTATGCCTACTGCTATCAACAATGAAATGGAGTGGGGTCCCCTTCACCCACATATGTGATTGGAAGAGGCACTCTTGTTCTTCAGGCTCCTATGGTTCCTCTGGCTGGACTTTTCTGGTAAGGATGGTGACACTGGTTTCTACGTCAATGATTAATTTTCCCTTTTTTGTTTCCAAATGAAAGTATGATTCAACATTCATCCCTAAGGATTTCATCTCAACGAACAATGATTGTTTGGAGCGACATTTATTAGTATTGTTCCAAGGGATTTTGTGGAACTTGCACCACTTTCCAGTGTCCTTTCTTTACTTCCCATTACCCTTCTTTTTTGGTGGCTTGGACTGGTTGTCTTGGAACTGACCATCCTTGCTCTGTCCTTTTCCTTGGTATTTAAGGCCACCCTTACTAGGATTCTGCTACGATGGGTTTGTAGAACCAAAATCTCGCTTATTCTTTTGCTTGAACTTTTGTTCAATCTTGACAACATATTGGTAATCATCTCCTAGTGAGGAGATGTTCAGGAGCTACATATATGTTTGGATGTACCTGTGTAGGTCACTGCAGTACTTTAAAACCATGTGTTACTTGGAGTCTTTAATACCAATATTTGTGCGAAAGGTATAGAATATGTTGGTGTATTCTGGCACCATCTCATCTCTCTCCTGACGCAAAGTTTTATATCTCGTGTATTGGTCATCATAGTTTCCAACAAGGTAGTATTTCTCCTTGAGGGCATCAACAAAAGCCACCCCAGTGGGTCCTGGCCCAAAAATTGCAGATTCATCCTCGACATGTTGCTCACAATATGTATCCTACCAATTTTTGACATGGGGAAGGGACTTAAGCAACGCGAAGGTGATTTTTTCACTGTTGGAAAATTTTTGGACATAGAAATACCCTCTACAAGACTTAACCATTTTTCCAAAGTGTCGACATTTATTTGGCCTTCAAATAAATGAATATCAAATTTAAATTGTACCTTAAATGGCATTGCACCTCTGAATTCACTATTGTTTTAAGGTTCCTCTTTTGTTGTTGGGAGTCATCGAAGGATCTGGGCAAAATTATCCATCATCTTGTTCCTCTCTTGCACGAGGGATTCCTCAAGCAACAGTTTGATAGGATCTCCTACTCCATTGTCCCTTTTTTCTTCCACCATGGGAGGTTTTTTGGGTTGTTGAGAGTGGTTTTCCTTAAGAGAAACAAGCTCAAGACCCAACTCTGTATATCCGGACTTCGTCGAGGACATGCACTAAGAACACCAAGGAGAAAACTTCTCTGATACCACCGATCCATATTATTTTGAGAACGACATGAAGGTAGAAATATAATAGATATATAACAAGGAATACATAGAGATATTGCAAGGAATACAATAATACAATAAAACTCAAATTATATTAACGATTGTCTGGAATACAAAAGACTGTAAAATGAAAAGCACACAAGCTAGCTATAATAATGGTAGCTTATCTCTGAAGAGAGATGTATCAGCTAGATCATTTGCAAGAAGATGATTACAATGGGGCTCCAAAGGCATTTTTAACATAAAAAACAAATGAGAAAACCCTAAACATCCAAAACCCTAACCACAGAGGATGAAATGCCAAAAGGTTTGTGGGCCCCAATGGGGGTAGTTGATACGTCAACTTCCCGAGGAAAGAACTTTTGCATACGATCTCTGTTTGGGGCGCTTGGTACCCCGTCAGAATGGTCTAGTAGAGGAGTACACATTTTGAACATCCCAATACATCCCAACAGGGATCTATTGGGTGCTTCCAAGTCAAAAAAATTGCCCCAGAAGTTTGGGACCCAAAACACTGTAGAAAAACTGTCAAGATGGAAACTGTAATTTTTTCCAGTGGAATAGGTGGGCGGCCATTGATGTCCATATGGATCAAAGAGTAACAATCCAAAGGTTCCCAGGACACAGAAATCAAGAGATTCTATGTCGTTGAATAATCTGGAATTGCGGGAAATCCAAATGCCCCAAGCAACTAACCGAGGAATCACCCTAAACGAATTTAGAAGGACATCTTGAAATAATTCATGAAAAATTTTTAATCAATGAATCACGAGACCACATATTATTTACCTTCAAATGGACTCCAATTTCCCTCCAGGATTCTCTTGAGAATTTGCAGTACAGGAACAAATGAGAGAAGGTTTCGTTATAATTTTCACATAGCTAAATATAGGAAGACCTTTCTCCCCCCTGAACTAAATTTTCTCCCACGTTAAAACTATGTTTTGAAGAATGAGCCAAAAAAATAGATTTTCTTTTAACAACCCTTTCAATATACATAAATATTTGTAGCACCAACTGGAGTCACTATCATCACTATGAAATAGATCATTATACCCCAGGTTCATCGAGTATCTTCCTCCCGAGCTCAGGAAATACCAAACTAGCTTGTCTTCTTCCTCTGATAAGTGTATATGTGCATGTCTCAGAGAGTCCCTAAACTACGACCATTCCATTGACCGGTTATTTGTCAACCCTAGGTCCTTTGTTGTTAGCCAATGTTGTTTTCAAATAGTAGAGAGAGTAGGATTTTCGACGCGGTTAAGTTTGAAGATTCTCATCTCTCACAATCGATCCACTAGTTTCCCTGAGAGGAAAGAGTGATCAACACAACCGACAATGAAGTTAAAACCAATCTGAACCAGACGACCCAATCCCACTTTCCAGCAAAACAAAAGTTACCAATCAGTGGAATGACGTTTATGGTCGCCCTCCATTGACTCGAAGCATGTATGATTGATTTCCTTTGTTGGAGGATCCAGAAAATAATTGAACCGATCTCAATGTACTTGCTATCAAAATGTTCCTCCACAAACTATCCCTTGACAAGAAAACAATAGGTATTTCACCACCAAGGCTCGCCCAAAGGATAATAAGTCCTTTAGGCCCCAACCACCTATATAAATTAGAGTCTAAAGGCGTTTCTAGTTCACAAGGTGTGATCCTATATACTCTGAGGAACCTTTCCAAAAACAATTAAAGAAAATTTTGTGAATACAAACTAATATCCCTTTTGGAATATTATCGAGCAAGTTCCAATATAACAGGATTACTTCTATCACATATTTTATCAGCACCAATATACCACCCCGTGATATCCATTTATTGCACCAAAAGTGGATTTTTCACTTGACCCGGGCCACCAACCAATGCTAGTCAGCAGTCCCATAATTATTTGGCTTAAGATTAAACCCAAGATATTCCATCTCCAAACTCATGAATGGAGAAGTTTAACATAGAGTCAAATAAAGGTCGATGAGGACCTTAAGTGTCAACCAGGTAAATGACATATTTCTCCTCATTAATAATCATGCAAGTGGCTTCACTGAACAGGGCCAAATCTTCCTTCAAAATAAAAACATCATGTTCATCACAGGAACACAAAATCAAAATGTCATCCATGAATAATAGGTGAGTAAGATTCACTGTCCACCCTAAGCAAACCCAGAGAAAACATTTTACTCTCTTGGAATCATCCAAAGCACAACTAAGGCCATACACCACCAAAAGGAACAGGTACGATGACAATGGATAGTCCTGGTGTAGATCGTTCCCCAGGTGAAAAAAAGGAGAAATCACCCCGTTAATAAGAACAACACAAGTGACAGAGGAAACACATGTCATTATCCATTTGACGAGGGATAGATCAAAACCCACATGCAACAAAAGAAGACGTAAATAAAGCCATGATACCATGTTGTATGCTTTTGATAGATCAGTGTTGACTACAAAACACTGACGATTATGTAGTTTAATTAAATGAATCCATTCATGTGCTGAGCCTATATCCTCATGGATTAAACAGCCTTTTAGAAATCCGAATTGTTCAGCTAAAATAGAAGAGGCTATAACTAGCTTAAGATGAACAACAATAATTTTTGCAATGATTTTTTAAAGGCAATTGCATAACGCAATAGGTGAAAATTCATTAAACAATGAAGGGAAATCCGACTATGGGATGAGAGTAATAAAAGTGGCATTGATTCAAGGATGGAGCTTTCCTGACATCTGCACCTCTTCTACCACCTGTAAAATATTGACACCTAACAAATTGAAGAAATGCACAAAAAATTCTATCGTCCAGCCATTCGTCCTAGGACATTTCTCTTTTTTGAAGGAGGATAAAATCCCTCGCAATTCTTATAAATAGAATTCTCTAAATAAATCATTGTTTCCCTTATCCGAGATAAGGTGAGGAAAAAAAACAAGTTGCTTTAAAACGGATTCCATCCTTATCTGATCTGACTCTTTAAATAACCCATTAAAATGGTCCACCCTCAAAGTCACCAAGTTTTTAAACCCATGAACATGATTACCCTAAAGTCCTCTAGTTCCCAAGTAGAGATTTTTTTTCTTGCGTGGTTTGCAAATTTATGAAAGAACTTTTTGTTCTAGTCACCCGCCTCCAACCATAGTGCATAGATTTTGAGCCGCCACTTCTGCTCTTGCTCCAATAATATGGAATGACGACAAGTTTCAAGAATTTTCCACTCTTCAATAACCTTTGGGACCCCATTGGAAGATTGAAGAGTTTCATAGAGGTTTTCTAATTTCTTCTCGACATTCCTAAGAGCATTCTCCTAGGGCCTCCTCTATCTCTAGACCATGCAAACACAAAACCTTTTAAAATTTTTAAATTTGAAACAAAATGGTGACTTGGAAAAATACTGTCACCCATCCGAAAATAAATACAATTGCTTTTTACTAGAGTTTGAAATTCGTCCAAATTTAGCCATGAAGAATTGAACTTGAAAGGAGAACCCGACCTCTCATCTGAACAACCTAGCTCTAAAAAGATGGGAAAATGATCAAAATCTTATGTTTGTCCAACCCACGATCTACCAAACCGACAGATTCTAAAATATTGTGATGGATCAAGAATTTATCCAACCGCTTAGCAATGGCTTCCTCCCCACTTCTATTGTTGCACCACGTGGGTATTATATTTATGGGTTCCACATTGACCCATCCCTATCTTTCAATTTTTTCAATAAATAAGGATGCCAAGTTGTCTTCATAGGATTTTGGCCCCCATATTTATGACATGTTAATAGTCAAATTTAAATCACCGCCAATGACGATCAAATCTGCCTTCAAACACTGTAATTCAAATATCTTAGACCAAAATCTCTCCTTTCCATCATAGGGACCATATAAATTGAGGGCCAAGAAGCTAAGATCCAACTTCACAATGAAGATTCCGGTTAATAAACATGAGCATATAGAAAAAGAGTTAAGTAACTTACATTTCAGGGACCATCCAGTAATTAAGCCGCCAGAGTGACCAACAAAGTCCACCCCATCAAACTCCCACATAGGAAGGAACTTGACCAATTCGGAACTAAAATACCCACAACCGCCCATGGATTCTTGAATCATTAAAAAATATGGAAATTCAGTATCAACAATGTGATGGAGAGATAACTTCTTTTCCCTCCCTCTAATGCCTCGAATATTGATCGGGCATAATTTCATGGAGTCCCACCACAAAGGGGTTTTCTTGCTCTAAGAACCCCGGAAATGAGACATTGCCTACCCTGAGAAACCTCATAAGAAGACCTCTCTTGGGCATTCTTGAGAGATGACTTTCGACTAGCCTGACTAGGATTGAAATCTCTAATAACATCTATCCGTAACCACCCAGAACAAAAGGAACCCGAAGAGTCTCCTTGAACCTAATCATATAGGGATACCTACCTGACGTTTAACATAGAACCTAATGAGGAAGAAGAATGAGTGCTTTGTTCCAGATGGGAGGAGTTATTCGAGTCATTTCCTAGCTGAACTGCAAGAATATCCCTATATAGATCAGAAAAACAAGCCAAAGGAAACACATGACTACAAGGAGGATAAGGGTTACGGGAAACCATCTACTCGGGGATGCAAGACTCACTATGAGAAAGAGAAGAAGAGATAATGGGAGGAACAATATTAATGAAATTACCCGAGAAGTTGGTAGAATGCACATCTTTTTCCCATAGAGTCTCAATCTTCCTCCATTGTGAGGCCGACAATTCAATTTCTTATCTGAATACGTATTCGTACTATCCTCGACCTTTAACTCTGACACTTCAACCATTGTAGCCAGAGGTTCATCACAATGTGAAAAAGAAACTTTCACAATTTTTTCTGTATCTTTTCCAACCATCTGCGATATCTTACCAAAGAGGGAGCCGTGCATATTTTTCGAGGCAGGAGACTTCACTCCCTATCGGGGCCTCCACACTACCCTCATGCATCTTCAAACCCAAACCAGGGCTACATGAATATTTTTACAAAACTCTAAGGAACAGTCAGCCAAAATGTGGCCCACTTTATAAAACCAAGAACATAGAAATGGAATATTAAGATAGTACATCACCTGTGTGAAGGTCCTATCACCCCAGCCTAGTTTTAGGAAGTGGAAGAAAAACATAACATTAAAACTAGTTGTTATAGCAAGATTTGTCTCACCATTGTTATCTTGCACATAGGGCCTTTTTCCATTTCCCTATGCAGACTTATCATCCCTTTTTGATGAATCTAGAGCTAAAAATATACATTTTTCCACATATACGCTCCCTAACTGCTATGCAAGATGCGTATATGCTTGTTGATCCACTACATCTCGCATTTAACGGGATTTGTGCTAGAAAATACAAAATGAGGTCGGTTTTCCATGTCACAATAGGAGATCTCTGATCCTTGGCCTTCCATATACTGGAAACATTCCGACTCGGCCCTTCAGTTGCATTCTGAAGGCTATAAGAGCACAATTTCGAGCTATGGAAAAGAAGAGAAAGCATTCAACTTTGAGAGCAAAGTTACTCTGGAGAAATTACTTCGTATTGAGTCTACATCCCTTTGTCCCTCAAGTCTGAACATAGTGTTCGGCCCCCAATATCTTCCCTTATTGTTGAGAGGACCTCATTGCCTCTTTCCTATGAGCTTGCCTTTGGTGGAGAATTGAAGTGGTGGAGACCCAGCTGGAAGGAACTTAGTTTCTTGGTTTCGAACCGTGCTGACACGGAAGTCTGTAATGTTATCACTTTTGCTGATCAATTATTAATAGAAATACTCCTTTCCCATTCTATTGGTATCTTGCAAATATATGATTATTATCCATGGGCATGTTTGTAATGTTTATTAATGGATTATGCTATCTGATGTGCTAACCCATTTTTATCATCATTATATGCTTGCATTGCTTGTTTGTTGAGAACTTCTACAGGTATAAAGCTTTGGGTCAAAGTGCTCAACGGTGGAACATCATCAAATGTTGGATCGAGGTAGGCCTCTTTCCTATATTGCATATTAGTCTATATAGCATATGTTGGAATTGAGTTGATTTCTGCAGTCATACCTGTCTGTTGTGGTTTACCCTTGGCCATAGAAAGTTTTTCCCTTGTAATAGAAATGGCGACTCCACTAGGGAGAGATCTTCCTTCTAAGGGTTGAAGTACTTTTTCTTCTTACATTGCTCTTTTTTCTTTGTGTTTCTTGTTGTATCACTGCTGGACAGATTTTGTTCACTTTGGGTCTGAGTTTTTAGCCTTTTACCCTTACCTGGCCTTGTTTTAAAGCATATACACCCTTTTTACCTTGGCAATCACGTATACACACATGTTGTCTCACTACAAGAAGCGTATATATTCTCTTTTCTCCTAAACAGTTGCATATACCACTTCCCCTTACTTGTTTTCTTGGTTTAGTGACTGTTGGGTAGGATTTGAGGATTATTGAGCCTTCTTGGGTCTCTGTAGTGCCTGTTGAGATTACATGGGATGACAGGAAGCCTGTTGGGAGTTGAATTTTTGGGCATAGTCTTTCTCTTTGTTTTAGATTTTTAATTTGTCCTTGGTTTATGGGTTGTTTGCTTGGTTGCTTGGTATTCTGCTTGAGTTACTATTTTTATACACAGTAGAATTTATATATCAGGTTTCTTATCAGTACATGCATTTTCTTTTTTAGAATATTGAAAATACAAAAAAATATAGGCATTTTGCATTGGTTGGCATTTTTTTCTTTGAATCTTTATCATTAGCATTAGCGCATTTAGCGAAAGAATGCATCTTGCTTCTGAATTGCAGAGTTGAAATTGAAAATTGCACTGTTTTATTAGCATATCATTCATTGAAAAGTTAAAGATAGACTTTGCATTATATCCATATTTATTTTCTTGTAGAGTCATAACATCATGAGTTTCACTTCCATACCTTTTTGAGTAACCACGACCAATAAAATTTACGCTTTAAACTAAAATTGATTAGTCATGATTTTATTTTTTAGGGTGCACAAACTAGCCTAGGATTTAGTGCCTTGGAATAGGATTTTGTGAGTAAACTTCTCCAAGGCAATTAAATCAACATATGTGTCTGAGACAGGGAGTTGAGAATTCCATTGTATAATTGGTAATATCAAGAGGCTCCGCTCACACCGGAGTTAATCACGAGGTCGTGCGAAGTAAGTTGAAGGGATAACCCCTGGATACTCACCTAGCATCAGAGATATTTTTGTGGATTTATTCATATTTGGGGATCTTGTTAGTGCCCATACCTCTATGAGAGGCGGTACTTTAAAGGTTTCGGGCTTTGCTACCCTTCCCATACGGTGATCTAGACTTACGACTGCTCGCCTGTGCATTAGTTATACAGTGGTTTATTAGTTGCTTGACTTAGGTATCTCATAGGTTACTTGTAGGGGTTATTCTTCTTATACCCTGAGTCAAATAGGGGTCGGAAAGCACACAGCCTTTATGGAGGATTACCTCTCTGGGGGGATCTGACCGACTGGTTGTTAAGCCTACGAGGGCCCTTATAACTGATTCTGTTACCCCCAAACTTTAGCAGGGAGTCTCAAGTCCCTCTTGGACGAGACATACCTTCTTTAGTGAGGGAGGCCACTCAGCCACTTTAACCCGTTTGCATACATATTGGCCGTTTGATTTTTTGGTATGCTCTTTGACTACTAGTTGGCCTTAGGATATATTTTTATTTTTTGGAGAGTCATAAGTCATCGTGGAGTCGGACCAGCTTCCTCGCAGGTCCCGTCGGTTGTTACAGTTACCACTGGTTTTCAAGTTATTGCCTTCTAAAAGGCATAGAGTTATCAGTAGTGGTGCACACACATCCACTTTTCAGACTTGTGGTCCCACAAGGATGAGTACCGAGTCCAGTCTTCAGAACACTGGGAGTTCTTCGACTCCCAATCCCACTTTAGTTAATGGCACCCGTTTGACACCTGCAACCGCCACTGTTGCAGTGTCAGAGGTTTATACCAGTATAATGGCTTGGCCCGTAGTTAATGCTTCATCTCTTGCCTCAAACCCTTTTGGGGGTTTTGGCCACTCACTGAGTTACAATGTTCAGAACATCCCCATGGCTTCTAGTCCATTTTCTTATGGTATGCCTAACTTCACCTCGCATTTTTCAACTGCCATCCCAGCTACTGGTCATCACACTAGCCTTGGACTTGGGGGCACTACACCTCCTTACACCCCCTTCTCGTTTGGTGGTTCTCATATTCCCCAAGTGAATCCTAATGTAGGGAGTATCCCTATTCTTAACCCCGGGTCTAATCCTTCTACGGCTGGATGGAACAACCCAGCTGGTGAACAAGTTCCGCCCTATATCCCTATTCCCTCGGTGCCGATTTCGACCAATACTTTTGGCATGACGAATCCACTTCAATCCTCCAGGTTCCCACCTAGAGGAGGTCAGTCTTACACTTTGGGCATCCCCCAACCTGAATCTAATCTATTTAGGGGAAATTTTAACAACCCTCGACTTGGATCTAATCCAACTGGGGGAAATTTTCATAATCCTTATCAGAACATTCCTGCTGGAATGATGCCCAATCCATCTTTCACGAATCATCCTAGAGGAGGGTCTTATAATTCCAGACAAGGTTTTGGTCCTCACCAGAATCCTAGATGGAACACAATGCCTAATGCACATTCTTTCACGGGAGTATGGGGTCAGGTGTCGCAACCCTGTATCCCTTTTCTGGCCATGCTTAATCTACCATATTTGTCTAAACTAATGAATGATTCGGTGAGTCATGATCCCACATGGCCCCTTGTCCCTACCAAACTTCTGTCATACATTCCAAAGTTTGAAGGTAAGAATGGAGAGGAGCTTGGTGATCACGTCACTACTTTTCACCTTTGGTGCTCATCAAATTCTCTGAATCACGATTCTATTAGGTTACGATTGTTTCAGCGCACTCTTATTGGGATTGTTTCACAATGGTACATTGAGCTACCTAGGGGGACATATGGGTCATTCCATCAGTTAGTGCTAGCCTTTCTCAACCATTTTCAACTGCCTATTCATTATGATGTTGGCCTTGAACTTTTGTCAACCTTACGCCAGGGTATCGACACTCACATTTCAGACCATATCCAGGAATGGCATAGACGAAGGCGGTTAGTTAAGACTCCTATACGCTCGGCCTTTCTTTTAGAATGGTTCCTAAAGTCTTTGCACGCTCCTATTTCAAAGGACGTTTCCACTTCCGAGGTCTTCAGTGAGGAAGAAGCTATTTTTAGAGCCCAGCAATTTTATCTTATATATGATCAGTTTGGGATGTTATACCACCTTCTTCCTGACGCACCGCGGTCAAATCATGATCCTAGACAAAATCTTAGGCCTCATGCCAATGGAATTGTTGGGTCCACCAATGTAAAATCCACAGACTCGGCAACGAAGTCTGTCAGAGGACCAGCTTCATCTAGATCCTCAAAAACCATCCAATCGGTGGATGTACACTCCGTGCAATTGTCGAAAAACCAAAATGGTAACCAACAACTAGATGGGAATAAAAAGAAAGGTCGAAATAATCATAAGGGTGGGAAGAATAATAATAATAAACCCAAGGACAAAGATAATAATGGGAAACAGAATGATAATGTTGGAGAGGGCAAGAAAGAGAAGCGTAAGGTGAAGTTTCCTTGTAAACTTTGTACTGATGACCACCTTACACACTTGTTTCCCAAACTTGTGGAGGCTGCAAGGCTTTTAAATATACCACCTGCTGTGATGACGAATCCATTCCCACACAACCAACACCTAGCCTCGAGTTCTTCGAATTCCGGAAATGCGTCTGGTGGAAGTCAAAACCCACCACCGCAAGATGGCGATTGTGTTTGTATCAATATGGTCGACACAAAAATTGATATAGCCACCCGCTCTCGTGATTAAAGCTCTTCAAAATCCAGTACCAGCCTAGAAGCTCCTCCTCCACCCCCAGAGATGAACTTATAGATCGAGAAACCAAAGCCACCACCCCGTATTCCAAAAGGAGTACTCAAGCACTCTACCCACAACCCTAATGCTAGAGCCTCCCAGAGCTACTCTATTGTTGAGGGTTTGGGCCAAACCCCTTGCATGATGTCAGCTTTGGAGGTACTCCAAACGTGTCCCTCACAGAGGAATGCCTTACTCTCTACCTTAGGAGCTCTAGAACCTAGTGGCTTGAAAACCATCAAGTTTGATGTAATGGATGTGAAGCCTCGCTTACCCTACCATGTGGCTTTCCAAATTAACGTGGAGTATTCTAAATATACCATCCAACGAGCGGTTGTTGATGAAGGTGTTTCCACTTGCGTGATGTCCCTAGTCTGTTGGAAAGCTATCGGTTCTCCAACCCTTTCCAAGTCGTCGACCATGTTAACTGCATTCGATGGTCATTCCTTCCGCCCTCATGGTATTCTCCCCGCCTTTCTGGTCCAGTTAGGTGGGAATATTGTAGAGGTGGAAGTAGAGGTAGTTGATGCACCTCTCGATTATAACCTATTACTAGGTCACAATTGGACCTATGCTATGGTTGTCATCGTATCGTCTATCTTCTGCATTCTTTGTTTTCCTCATCAGGGGGAGATCGTGACGATCGACCAGTTATCCTTTGCGTACTCTAGTCTGAATGCATTTGTTGGACCGTCGATCTCGGTGGTCGACAATTCTCAGCCGGCAACCGAGAATATCGGTGTCAGAATGTATTCTTACCTCATGGGTACTTTCAACTTCTTGGCACCGATTCACCACATTTATGCCATGTCTAGTAGGCCTGCTTCAGTAGAGAGGTCCATTCCTTTCCGCACTTCCTATTCTAGTGATCCTTGGACCCTACCTTCTATGACTTCGTCGATTGAAGGACAGTCGCATGTTGGCATGGCTATGCCACTATCGGCAGCGGAGATTATGTATCAAGCTATCCTTGACTCTTCTGCCAATCCGGATCCTATTAACTCGTAGACGGACGAGGAGGATCCTGTTCTTAGGCCCGTATGGGCCACTTCGTTATCTTGTTCACATGATTTCTTAGATGAGACTTTTCCTTCAGACGAAGCCATCCTTGAAGCCATGAATGTTTCTGAGAGACCTTGGGATGATATGCATCATCGGTCTTATTTTTTTCCAAGTCTTGAAAGAATCGAGCAAGATGATTTTTGGTCTACCTTGAGTGAGATAGTCAGTCATGCCGTAGTTCTTCTTGATACACAGGGCATTTATGCCGAAGGAAATATGGCAAGTATTTCTCCTACCATCTTGATCAACATCTCTCGTACCCCTGGCAAGATTGAGAACGTAAACATAGGTGTGGATTGTTCGCCAGAAGAGATTATGATCTACACCAACCTCTTCAAAGAATTTCAAGATGTATTTTCTTGGTCATATGAAGAGATGTCAGGGATCGACCCTTGTATTGTTGAACATGAGATTAGGACTTATATGGATGCTAAACCTGTTTGAAAACATCTTAGAATTGTTAATCCTAAGAAGGCCCCTGCTATTAAGGCAGAGGTGGAGAAGCTACTTAATGCCAGCTTCATCTGCTCGGTTCCCCTGACCGAATGGGTATCCAACCCCGTTCCTGTGAATAAAAAGCAAGGAACCATCCATGTGTGTATGGAATTTCATGACCTGAACAAGGCTTGTCCTAAAGACAACTTCCCCATGCCTTTCATTGATCAGATTCTCGATGAGTGTGCGGGAAGTGAAATATTTTCCTTTATGGACGGATTTTCAGGATATAACCAAATCCAGATCAAACCTAAGGACCAACACAAGACAACATTTATATGTCCTTGGGGCACTTTTTCATACCCAAAAATGCCTTTCAACTTGAAAAACACCTGAGTGACCTTCCAACGTGCCATGACTTTTTCTTTCCACGATCTCAAGCACATAGTCGAAGCTTACCTCGATGATCTTACTGCTCACTCTCACAAGAGAGTGGATCATGTTACCGACCTTCGACTAGTTTTTGAAAGATGTCGTTACTATAGAATCTGGTTAAACCCTCACAAATGCATCTTCTGTGTTAGCTCTGGTTGTCTCATAGGATTCCTAGTCTCTGAGACTGGGATCATGGTAGACAACTTCAAGGTTTACAGGGGAAAGCTAACTTTTTGCATCAGTTTATAGTGAATTATGCCAATATCACTAAGGGTTTCATGCGCCTATTGAAGAAAGACACCTTGTTTATCTAGGATGAGCGAGCCCGGGAGTCTTTCGACACTTTAAAGAAAGCCTTGGTATCGGCCCCTCTGCTGAAATCTCCTAATTACAGTAGAGATTACTTGTTGTATATTGTCGTGTCCGAAGAGATTATTGGTATGGTTCTAGTTCAGGTGGATGATGAGCTCCATGAGCACGTCATCTACTATCTTAGTCAAAATTTAGTCAGTCCTGAGCTTAATTACTCCCACAGCGAAAATCTAGCTTTGGCTGCCATTCACACAGTCCAACGTTTACGACACTATATATTGCTTTGAAAAACTATTGTGGTTGTTGATGTTAATCCATTTCAATACGTCCTCACTAAGTGTATCATAGGCGGGAAATATAAAAAATGGATTGTCATCTTACAAGAATTTGACCTCGACTTTGCTTCAGCCAAGTCCAAGAAATCACTAGTTTTTGCAGAGTTAATATCTGATTTCCCATGATTGGACGAGGATGTTATCCATGTTGATTCGTTTGCAGATGAACACATTTTCCTTGTCTCATCGTCTGACCCCTGGTATGGAGACATTGTTTTATATCTTCAAACCTTGAAGTTCACTCAGCATCTCTTGCGAGATGATCAACGACGAGTTAGATACCAATCCAAAAAGTATACCATCGTAGGCGACACTTTGTATCGCCGAGGAATAGATAGTATCTTACATTGTTGCTTAACTCACAAGGAAGTCGAGTTAGTCCTAAATGACTTCCACAAAGGAGCTTGTGGTGGTCACCTATCTGGGCTTGCGACAACCCCAAAAATCCTGCAATCTGGTTACTTCTAGCCCACCATATTTAAAGATTGCATTGAAGCAGTTAAGAAGTGTCACCCCTACCAGGTGTTCACTCAGAAAATGTGCTCGCACCCAGCCCCTCTTCACCCCGTCATTACCGTCGGTCCCTTCACCAAGTGGGGGGTAGATTTTGTCGAATGCAACAAAACTTTGACTGGGGGGCATCAACATATTATCGTGGCTGTCAACTACTTCACCAAGTGGGCTGAAGCCATGCCTCCTGTAAAATCCAATGGGAAGACTACAAATTTCTTCGTGTTCAACCAAATTATCGCCCGGTTTGGTATCCCGAGTGAGATTGTCACTGATCATGGCAGTCACTTTCAGAATGAAATGATGGTAGAGATAGCATCTAAACTGAGGTTTAAACATGGTCACTCATATCCTTACTACCCCTAGGAAAATGGGCAAGTAGAGGCCGTCAACAAGTCTCTCAAGACCATATTGCAAAAAACTGTCAGTCAGAGCAATTCCAATTGGCACATCATGTTGTATCCCACGCTTTGGGCATACCGAACCTTAGTCAAGACTGCCACTAGTTTTTCCCCTTTTTAATTAGTTCAAGGTGTGGAGTCGATACTTCCAGTTGAATGCGAAATCCATTCTCTCAAATTGGCAGTCGAGCTCCTACCTGACACTTCAGATTTAGAGCGACGCCTTGTACACCTAGAGAGTCTCGACGAGCAACGGCGAGACACCTTTACGACTATCAAGGCAAAAAAAAATGTGTCAAGGTTCAGTACGGCAAGTCTTTCTGTCCCCGGTTGTATATTGAGGGTGACTTGGTCCTCTTGTATGACCAAGCCAAAGAACCGCTAGGGGCAGGCAAGTTTAAACCCATGTGGCACGGTCCTTATATCGTGCAACATGTTCTAGAAAAAGGAGCCTAGGAATTGGAAGATTATGAAGGGAATAAATTGGTCGAGCCCATAAATAGGCTCTACTTGAAAAGGTGTTACGCTTGAGCCTTGGGCTTAGGCAAAACCCTTGTATACTAATGTAAATTTAGTGTATATACATCTTTTTCTTTTTGTCTTTGGCTTGGTCATCGATTTTTCCCTTTTGGTTGGAAGATGTCAATGGAGTCTTCAGTCTACCTAGGATTCGCAGACGAAGCCAGTCATCATACACGGAACATGGCTTCCGCTGCTTGGGTGATTTACTCAGGCAAGGGTCTACTGGTGTCTTCAGGTGGCGTATGCCTAGGTTTATCCACAAATAATGTGGTCGAATATAGCATCGTCATTGAACTATTGTGTGATGCTATCTCACATGGTATTCGCTCTCTAGAGGTTCGCCTGGATTCTCAGTTAGTAGCATGTCATTTGAACGACTATTACCGTGTGTGTGATCCTACTTTACTTCGTCTATTCCTACGAGTACATCTTTTAGAACGACAATTTGATTTTATTACATACTTTCACATTCCTAGAATTTCTAATCATGTATCTGATGCCTACGCTAATTATGTTTTAGATTGGCATTTGTCACATTAATAAAGCAAAGAAGACCATTAAATCAATGTACACATTGTAAGATATGAGTAAAGCCAAAGATCCCTCTTTATATATTTCCAAAAAATATGGTGTTTATATTACAAAATTGGGGCTAAAACCCTCAAAATACATATACAGTCGATATATATGTTCCATGACATATACACATGTGGCACTGGATGTGTATCGTGATAGAAAACGATGGCGTTTGCGAGACGTCGGAAGAGTCATACCCATGCTCTAGGTACACCGACAACCTGCCGCTGCATGGCTTCAGGTAGATCCTCCACATGAACCATAGGAATCCTTTGTGTCAAACGAGATAGTTTACCTGGGTTAATTGTCATAGAGAACTAGGTTAGAGTATAGGCTACTGTCTTTATTTTAATAAAACCAGCTTGATGATCAATATTACACCATGTTTGGATACCTAAAATGTTGTTTGACTAACCCCTTGGTGGTGTAGAAATGAAAAAGCCTTGGAAAAACCCGTGGAATGCACTTTTCCTAAGTCTCTCGGAGCATGTATTTTCTATGCCCTCACTTATGTTCTGCTCATTTATCAACGGTCCAGATGAATGCAGGCAGATCTACGGGGAACAGATCTTTCCGAACCCCCCCGACCGTTCTATCTTTAACCAAGGGGGNGTTGATAAGACCCATGCGCATTTGGATGGCTCAGGTTTAAGTGCGCAGATCTACAGTCAACATTGGATTCCGGAAACCCCCATCCGTTCTGCCTTTAATGGGGGGGGGGGTCCGGAATGTGTGATAAACAACGTGCAGAGATCTGTGGCCAACAAGCAAGCGCGCAGATCAATGGCCCAAAGTACTTTTCGGACCCCCCCGACTGATCTGCCTTTAACTGAGGGGGTGGGGGTCTGGAATGGGATATTTTCTCTGGTGGGCCCCTGTCTATACGTGGCATCGGTCTATCGATCCCGAGTCCCATCTCCTCCTATGGACTGACACACCTTCATCATCCCCTGATGTCATCATCCACCTTTCCTGAAATAGTCACGTCCCATAACTGTTGTCAGTCCTTTCCCCCCATTCGCTCGTGGCAAGCGCCCTCACTATGACCTTTACCCCAATCGGTAGCTGCCACGTCACTCATTTGTATCCCTCAGTCACTGTCACCTGCCATCTCACATTCTAAGTGATCCGTTGGCCATTTATTAATGGATGACCTATTCGTTGACCAGCTGACCTGTCTCCCGCGCCCAACGGACACCCATTTACTAAAAAATACCCTTGTCCTTCCTATTTTCACCATTTACCCACTCATCACACCAGAGAGATTTACACCATTTTCTCCTCCATTACGGTCAGTTTCCCCCACCACCAGCCACCCCACTAATATTATTTTTCTTGCAGGTACTATTGCAGTAATGGTGCCAAAGTCCAAACAAGCAGAAGGAGAGGAGAATTTGTTTCTCCCGCCTCCTGTCGACCTTGAATGGATCCCACTGGTCGACAAAGACCACTTAATCACAGATACAAAGTGCGATTTTGACTTCGCCCTTCAGTCGTGGCTCAAGGAAGTTTTCCTGGACTAAAGTGGAGAAATCGGACTCTGCGATTCCAACTTACCCCTTTATCTCTTCCCTCAGATTCACCCTTTTCCAGAATTTTCCCTCAAGTGCCAAGCCCACTACATTCCCGAGCAGCGAGTCATCATTTCCTCTTCTGGAGAAATTTTGTTCCTCATCATGCCCAAATCTATCGACCAAATGATGAAAATCCCCTGAGCTGACTCTGTATCACAAACAACCATGCCACAGGTCCCGAAAGAGAAAATTCCTAGGCAAGATTTATCTCTGCCTGTCACTGAGGTATCGTCAAAAGAATTCCAGCTACATACCAAGAGGCCTAAGACTATTTCAGTTCCTGGCCCGACCAGAGAAAAAGAAGCCTCGTCTACTACAGTGACCAAGGTTTATAAACTACCCCTCGGTGCCAGCCTCCAGCGTGTCATAACCTCAGCATTGCCGAAGAAATCTACAGATTCTCCATCGACCACTCAACTAGGCAAGGTAGGGTCGAAGCTGAGTATCTTTGAAAAATATGAGCTAATCAAGAAAAGAAACCAGACCCTGACCAACAGCACTTGCGCCCAGTTCTGGAAGAAGACGTCGACTACACAACATAGGTTGCTATCGGCAGTCGACACCGAGAAGGGCAGAATGCATATGGCATTCCTCCAGGCACATGTGCTAGATCTAAAGGTGATCACTGATTACAAAAGAGCCACCTTCGAATTCCAGACGAAGGACGTGCATCCGGTCGATCAGATGGATCTGCACAAGCAGACAGGGGAAATGGTCTTCTATACGTTGGTGCATGCTTCCACTATTGCGTCCAAATTGCAAGTGTCCCTAAACAACGTTCAAACACAACTGAAGTTAGAGAAGATATCGTCCTTTTCCAAAGACAATAGGATCAAGACTTTGGAGGAAATGGTCCTCAAGATCGGTTACGATCCTTCGAACGTGAAAGCAATCGAGGAAATGATTAAGAAGAAGAATGTTGACATAGCCTCCTTAAGGAAACAATTGAAGCTCCCTCCTACAGAGGATTTGCAGGTGAAGGAAATAGCAGAGAAAGAAGGAGAAAAGGATGAAATGCTCAAGCTACTCATGGAGCAGAATGCACAACTTAAGGAAATGGAAGCTGAGATGGAGAAGCTGGTAAAAGAGAAAGAACAACTGAAACCAATGGAAGTCATTCCATTGAGCGCCATTCCAATTTCGGGAGTGAGCACAGCATCAGTGACAGAAGTCCCATCCACGACTCCATTGACATCCCTGGAGAAGACAGTCGAACTGGCTAAGTCTATGGAAAAGATGAACCTGCAGGAAACGGATATTAGCAGGCTCAAAAAGGAGATTGAGAACCTTCAGGAACTCAAATCTTCCTTTCAGATCAGCCTCTCCAAGGAAAAGCAAGTGACAAATCATCTCAAACAAGAGTTACAACAGCTACGGAAGAAAACAGTGGTAGGAAAAAATTTGGCCGAGGTTAAAGAAAGTGTATGGAGGACATCACCAAGTCCATGAATGAGATATGGCCCATGATTCAGATCATGTTTGAGAAGAATGAATTGGTGCAGAGAAGAAAACAGGCCATTGAGAAGATCATATCAGAATTGGGAGAGATGCCAACACAAGCGAACGAGATCATCAAGTTCCTAAATTCTAAGACCAGGGAAGAGCTGGAAGAGCTGAAAATTGAAGACAGAACAGAGACCATCCTTGAGGTCAAAAGAGTTTTGACCAAGAGAGGATTAATGCTTCAGCTGGAAGAAAAGGTTCAGTCCATGCACCTAGGGGTACAAATATTCTTTAGTAAGATTGAGGCTCTACAGAAGAAAGGTCTTCCTAGTCTGAAGGTAATCAATGACAAATTGATGACACTCCCAGAATATAAGAAGAGACTAGCTGATGTGGCTAAGGACAGTTCAAAGTTTGCAGGAATTCAAGGCAACATCATTGGCAAGGTGTTTCTAGATGCACTTCAGTGGGACATCAGTATTCAACATGAGATTCGATACATCTTCCTCACCAAGCCTAACTTCACTAAGTACACAGAAATGGATGAAGTGTATTGAAGGCTACTCAAAGTCAACGTGCCCAGTCATCTTCGATGGGAGGAACTCTGTGATCTGATCGAGTAGCAGATGAGCTGTCCTAGTCCAGTCATTCATCCAGTCAAATGAGGTCATGCAGAGGCTTCATCAACGGCCTACCCAGAAATCAACATGCAGTTACATCACATCATCAAGCAGTTCCTAGATTTATGCAATTTTTTAAGTTAGTTAGGCTAAAAATAGATTTAGCACGTCCTGGTCATTAATGACACGATCGTTTGTAATTTGAGTTATAAATACTTAATCTTTCGAAGTATTGAGGGTTGTTGATCTTCACACCCTGAAGCTATCAGACTGTAATATTTTTGAAGAGATCTTCAAGTAATACAAAGAGGCACTTTTACAGGATTCTTGTGTGTATTCACTGGTGATGTTGTTATTTCTAAGTTAAATGTTATTCTTACTTTGTTATCATACTGTTTTCTAAATCTAATCTTTAGAAGTAACGAAAGTTGCAGGATTTATCTCGTATACCCTGTTTCTGACTCAAAAGATTTAAGTGTTTATCTTCTCATTTTACAATAAAGAAATTCTTAATTGCTTCTTTGTTGTATTTGTCTTCCTCATCTTTTCTATTATTCCTCATTTATGCTACTAAAGAATCCAGTGATTATATTATCTCTCCCTGTGAAAGTTTTCCTTTGCGTTTCTGGTTTGGATTTCATATTTTATTTAATACACAGACCCCATAGCCCAATGGATGTGTAGATTGTCTCAACCAACTCGACAAACACTACGACAACAAAACCGACCTATTTGTTTACCTAGCCTAATATTTAAAATTTGAAACATAGCTAAATCATATAGAGAGATCCCTCTCTGAAGTTGGAAGGGATAGATCCCAGCTTCGAAAGAGGTTGGATAAAGTTGCATCTCGTAGATTTCTTCTTCCTACAACCTCTTGGAAATTTACAGAGTGCTAACATAGTGGCGACCATATTGGGGATATGAACAGAACTAAAAATTTATAACTACATGTTTTCTTTTCCCTAAAAAGAAAGTTTGTTCCTGAAATATTGCAAATTTGAGAAGAAAGTAATGTTTAGAGGTTGATTAAAATTTGTACATATTATTTTCAGACTCATAAAACTAAAAAGTATATATATAAAAAAAAAAAAAAATCTGGCTCCCAAGAAAGTTTATACTCGATCTCATCCAGACCCAGAACCTGTGATAGTAATAGATAACCCAAAGCAACTACTCAGGAAAAAGATCATAGATGAAGGTTCAGTAAGTCATACTCCCTTTCACAAGTCTCTTTCCTGTTCTGGAGAGCTCGTTACCTTTCAAAACCCTGACTTTGAAACCTTTTCCCAACAAAGCCTGGTTAGAACACGGTCCGATAGTTTTGTGACTAGAATCATTTTCGACCCGACCATTTTGCAACCCCAGATTCCTGAAGTTCTATCCCCCACTGCTAAAATGAAAACCACCACCTCGGTGCTAGCCAGTCCCTCCTCATCCTCGTCTTTGGTCGCTACCTCACCTATCATCCAGTTTGTTATCCCACCTCCTCCACCCATCATGGAAGCCAGATACGCTCCCTTGGTGTTGGTCGCGCCTCTTCATGCCATGCCCCAAGACTATCAAACGAGACTTCCACAATTCGATGCAACATGACCTTTGAAATCCCAACAACACGTTGATAATATGACTGATTATTTTGATCTGCATGAAGTAGATGAGGCTGACGTTAAAATGAGATTGTTTGCCCAAATTTTGACAGGTGACGTCAAAAAATGGTATAAAGGTTTGTGTGCCACCTCAGTCCTTGACCTTGCCACATTTCAAAGGAGTTTTCTAGACAAATGGGATGTAAAGAAAAACCCTCTCCAAATTTTGTCAGAATACGAAAATATTAGAAGAAATCAAGGTGAGATGGTACAAGATTACTGCACTCGTTTCAATAACCTGTACAACGCAATTCCAGCCAAAATCAAACCTCCACAGGGTTTGGCATTGATAAAATTTCCTGATGGTTTTGACGCTGATATGTCATACCAACTCAGGGAAAGAAATTCTACCACCCTAGAGGACATGCAGAAAAGTGCAATAAGCGTAGAGGCCAATTTGTTAGCAAAAAGGGCACGTCAGAGGTCAGAGAGGAGAGTCACCATTAAAGAGGAACCTTCCACATCAACCTCAGATTCCAAATTGGATTCTTTGGCCAGAGAAATGGAAAGACTTACTGTGTCAGAAATAAATCCTCCAAGAGACAACCCACCTGCTCCTCAGGTTCAGAATCCTAACTTCAGGAGAAACCCTCCTCAAATCAGACAGAGAGATCCTAGGGATCAAAGAGAGTAGAGAGTTCTGAATCAACAGATCAGACCTCCCCTACAAGAAAATTATGCTGATGAAGGGGAGGAAGTGATCGAGGAACTGGAGGATACTCACATAAATCTCATGGGCATTCACGATAACGAAGCTATTTTCCTTACCCAAGAAGAGCAAGAGCTTTTTCTTCTCAATCAAACAAAAGTAAGTGAAGAAGCTGAAGATGCATAACAACAAGCATTCGAAAATGCCATTTTGGAGGTACACCGACAGTACAATCTACAGAGCAAAAAGACAGAAGGAAGTTCCCCAAAAAAGACGATTGAAACGAAGAAGGTGGTAGAAACCAAAAAAGCCTCTGAACCATCTGCCGAGAAGATTCTTGAAAAGAGCACTGTCGAAGTCCCCGTGAAGAAAAACCTTACTATTCTGAAAAGATTGTCACAGCCCGAGGTTTCACCTATTAATCCACCAAGTACTTCTGGCCAGAAGAGTGTGGTGGACAAACCAGAATTGATGAGCCAAGGCAGAGCTCCTACACCTTTCAGCCTTGAAGGGGAATTAGCCAAAGTAAAAAATCCCATTCCACTTTTCGAGTTGATGAACAAAGACGCTTATTGTTCACAAGTGATTAAAGCACTGACCATTGAACCCGACATAGGTACGAAAGCCTTAACCGTTGGATCAACAAATCATTAAGATACTGTGAACCTTATAGATGATCAACCTGAACTTTTGTTCGGACCTGAAGTAGATGGCCGAGACGATAATGGAGATGTCGCTCCTTTCTACATCAGTCTAAATATACATGACCTAATCTTGCATAATGCTATGCTGGATTTGGGTGCTTCCCACAATATGATGCCTAAAGCAGTGATGGAGAAACTCGGACTGGAGGTCACTAGACCTTACAAGGATTTACACTCATTCGACTCCAGTAAAGTTAGATGTATTGGTTTGATCAAGGACCTATGTTTCACCCTGGTTCAGATTCCTGCAAAGAGCATGGTCATGGATGTGGTGGTTGCAGACATTCCCTCGAAGTATGGAATGTTGCTATCCCAGTCTTGGGGGGCTAAGTTGAGAGGTACCCTGCAGCTAGATATGTCGTATGCCTCTATCCCAATTTTCGGGCAACAAAGAAGGCTATACAGAGAAACGTTGATGAAATACATGGTCAGTAGTCCAGAAAAACCACACAACTATCCTCTTTACTCCGCGCATTCTGACTTGGATTCTTGTATCTTATACAACAATGGTGACACAGGAGAGCAAGACACTCAGCTGAGAGAAGATACATCTAGTTCGGATGAAGGCCAAGAAATCATTGAGGTGTAGAAAGGAGCAAAAACATGATAACTGAAGAATTACCAGCAGATTTCTGGAGTATGGATTTTGATGGAGTAGTAAGCAAAGAAGGAGTCAGAGCAGGAGTTTGGCTACACAATCACAGAACCAGGTATTCAGAAAACCATTCTTACAAATTAAATTTCCAATGCACTAACAATATCGCTGAGTATGAAGTCTTGATGCTCGGTCTGAAGCTTTTGAAAAGAGTTGGTGCCAAACAGATTATGGTAAGAGGTGATTCTGAGTTAATAATCAAGCAAATTAAAGGTGAGTATGCTGCAAAACATCCCCATATTAGAGCTTATCGGAATGTTGTTCTCGATGCTCTGAGATGTTTCATTGAAGTTGACTTGCAGGTAATGCCGAGGGGACAAAACATTTTGGCAGACGGATTGGCTACGTCAGTAGCTACATGTAAGATTCATTTCCACTCGACTCGCCCATACACGGTAGAGATGAAATGCAGACCAACCGTTCTCGACAATATCAGTTACTGGAAAGTGTTTGGCAATGATGATCAAATCGAAGACTTTTTGCAGTGTAAAAATGATTTTGAATGTACAAATATATATTTAGAGAACGGAGATGAAAATGTAAATAGATCTGATTTTGAAAATGATAGTGTAAATAGTGTAGATTCAGGAGAATTAGGTGATGATGAGATGGAGGCTGATATTTTTCATTTGAAAAGTAATGTTTTACCTAGGGGTCTAGTTCCTTTAGAGGACTTGTTTGATTTTAACGACGTAGCCAAAAAAACGAAAATTGAAGCCAATGGACAGGAAATAGAAGATTGTAATATAGGGACGAAGGAGAAACCCAGGATGGTCAAATTGTCCAAATCATTACCCCCTGAGAAAAAACTCAAATACATTGAGCTGTTCAAAGAATATTTGGATGTCTTTGCCTGGGGCTATGAGGATTTGAAAGCTTATGAAACCAACATCATACAACACAGAATTCCATTAAAAGAAGACCAAAAACCATTCAGACAGAAACTTAGGAGAATAAATCCCAAGTTTCTCCCTTTGATAGAAAAGGAAATCAAAAAAATGCACGATGCCAAAATCATAGTCCCGTTGCATTTTTCCAAATGGGTCTCTAATTTGGTCCCTACCTGTAAGAAATATGGGGAAATCAGGCTTTGCATAGATTTCCGAAATCTGAATAAGGTCTCCCTGAAGGACAGTTACCCCTTGCCAAAAATGGACCACATCCTATAAAGGGTGGTCGGATCCAGTCGAATCTCTTTGCTGGATGGTTTCTTGGGTTATAATCAGGTCCTCGTCCACCCAGATGACCAAGACAAAACCGCTTTCACCACACCGTGGGGCACTTTCATGTATGTGAAAATGCCTTTTGGTTTGATGAACGTGGGAGCCACTTTCCAGAGAGTGATGGACATCGCCTTTGTGGAAGAGTTAGGGAAATTTATCGTCATCTATCTGGACGATGTAACTGTGTTTTCCCTGTCTGATGACAAGCACTTGAGGCATCTCAGACGAGTCTTCGAGAAATGTAGGAGGTTTGGGATTTCTTTAAATCCTAAGAAAAGCCTTTTCGGACTAGAGGAAGGCAAACTGCTAGGGCACATAATCTCCAAGGACAGAATCAAAATAGACCCCAGCAGAATCGAGGCCATACAAAAATTAGAACACCCAAGAAACATCAAAGAATTACAGTCTTTTATCGGAAAAATAAATTTTCTACGAAGATTCATACCCAATCTGGCAGAGCTCCTCAGAAACATTACAAACATGTTGAAAAGGGATGTAAAAATAAAATGGGACGCTGAGTCCAGGCAGTCTTTTGAACAAGTCAAACGAGCACTCACAGAGGCCCCTGTCTTGATCAGTCCTGATTTTACCAAGGATTTCTATCTTTTTTCTTTCGCTTCTAAACATACCATTGCAACGGTATTATTACAAAAGAAAAGTGAAGGGTATGAACAACCCATAGCCTTCTTCAGTAAAGCATTAAGAGATGTTTCTTTAAATTACAAGATAATGGAGAAACAAGCTTTTTCCTTGGTAAAAGCGATAAAAGATTTTAGGGTCTACATTCTCCATTCCCACACCATTGCATATGTTCCAAATGAGGTAGTAAAAGACATTTTGACCCAGGACAATCCGGATGGAAGAAGAGGAAAGTGGATTGCTGTCATTTTAGAATACAACATAGAGATTAACCCTACAAAACTAATCAAAGGTCAAGGCCTAGCAAAATTAATGGCTGAATCTAATTTCCATTCTCTTGACATTAATTTTTTAGCTGCAACAGATGAACAGGGCGAGATGGCGAATCCAAGCATGAGAGAGGTATTTTTAAACTCTCCATGGTACGCAGACCTTATATTTGTTTTGCAAAATTTACAAGCTCCCCCTGGTTTGACTAAGACTAAAGCTAGATTTTTGAAGTTGAAAGCCTTAAAATTCTGTATTCTAGAAGGCAATTTGTATTGGAAAGATCCTGGAGGTATTCTGTTAAATTGTTTATTGAAAGATGAAGCTGACAAAGTGCTACAAGAATTTCATGCAGGAGAATGTGGTGGCCATCTGAACTGGAAGGTCACAGCCAACAAAATCCTCAGAGCCGACTTCTATTGGCCCACCCTATTCGCTGATGTACATCATACAGTGACCACATGTCATCAATGTCAGCTATTTGAAGGCAAAAGAAAACTCCTCCCTCTACCCCTAAAACCGATCTAAGTTGAAGCCCCTTTTCAGCAATGGGGGTTGGACTTCATTGGAGAAATACACCCCCCTTCTTCAGGACAACATAGGTAGATTCTCACTACCACAGATTATTTTACCAAATGGATCGAAGAAGTACCAAGCAGGCAAGCCACTGATTCTGTTATTATCAAATTCCTTGAAAATAATATCTTGTCTCGTTTTGGATGTCCTAGAAAGATTATAACTGATAATGCATTTTCTTTTCGGTAGAAGAAACTCATAGATTTCTGCAACCAGTATCACATTAGTTTGGGACATTCCACAGCTTACTACCCTCAGGGGAATGGGCTGGTGGAATCTTCAAACAAAACCTTGGTGAATATCATCAAGAAGATGTTGCAGGAAAACAAGAAATCATGGCATAACAAGTTGGTGTTCGCATTGTGGGCTGATAGACTGACCACCCAAAGGTCAATTGGTATGTCACCATATCAGCTGGTCTATGGCACAGAAGCAGTTTTCCCCACTTCCTTAGGAGTCCCCATCATGAAATTACTTCAAGACATACAAGCTGAGCCAAATGACTCACAGAGAAGAATCAATCAGATGATTCATTTGCAGCAGTCTAGGGAAGAAGTTTTCAACAAAACTCAAGTAGTCCAAGAAAGCATCAAGAATATTTTTGACAAAAGAACCAAGGAAGATGGTTTTGAGCTAGGAGATTTGGTGCTGAGATGGGACACCAGAAATGAAGACAAGGGAAAGCATGGAAAATTTGACAGTCCGTGGAGAGGACCATACATGATTCAAGCATTCAGGTGAAACAACGCTTTCTTGATAAACAAAGTTGATGGGATAGATCTACCAGGAGGACCTGTAAATGGCAGAATGATGAAGCATTATGTGCCACCTCAGTAGAGACTCGAGTTTTCACTCACCATTGTACATACCATTTTTATTTTTTGCCTGCATTTTATGAGTGAATAACATAAGTCAGTTGGTTGAAGTTCGAAGAGAAGGCCCTAAGCCGCTGACCTCTGTTCTTCCATTTGTTTTTTGAAAATAAAACCAATCAATCAACGAAGGGTACTAGGCAGAAATTTTCAGAACGACAGGAACCAGGATTCTTGGCATTTCACAGGGAAAGTACCATCCCCAGTTGGAGCCATTGTTATCACCCAATAAGTTATAGGATCAATTGGTGACTGGAATATTATTTGTCTCTANACCTTTCAAGCATGGCCAAGTTCTTTTTAAATTGATGTTGATAGGATTAGTGAATGAGTTTGGCTAAACAGTTTAATCTTAGCCAAAGTATCTAGGTTAGATTAGTAAATAAATTTGGCCAAACTATATAATCTTGGTCAGATAGCCCCAGGGTAGTGTAAATCATTAACCCAATAGTTTAATCTGGGTTAATTGTCATAGAGAACCAGGTTAGAGTATAAGCCAGTGTCTTTATTTTAATAAAACCAACTTGATGATCAATATTACACCATGTTTGGATACCTAAAATGTTGTTTGACTAACCCCTTGGTGGTGTAGACATGAAAAACCCTTGGAAAAACCCGTGGAATGAACTTGTCCTAAGTCTCTCGGTGCATGTATTTTTTTCACCCTCACTTATGCTTTGCTCATTTATCAACGATCCAGATGAATGCCGGCAGATCTACGGTGAACAGATCTTTCCAGACCCCCCCCCACCCCCCCCGACCGTTCTATATTTAACCAAGGGGGGGGGTCCGGAATTGCTGATAAGACCCGCGCTCATCTGGATGGCTCAGGTTTAAGCGCGTAGATCTATGGTCAACATTGGATTTCGGACCCCCCCCCCCCGTCCATTCTGCCTTTAATGGAGCCGGGGGGGGTCTAGAATGTGTGATAAACAACGCGCATAGATCTGCGGCCAACAAGCAAGCGTGCAGATCAACGGCCCAAAGTACTTTTCGGACCCCCCCGACTGATCTACCTTTAACTGAGGGGGGGGGGGGTCCGAAATGCTATCTTTTCTCTGGCGGGGCCCTGTTTATACGTGGCATCGGTTTATCGGTCCCGAGTCCCATCTCCTCCTATGGACTGACACACCTTCGTCATCCTCTGATGTCATCATCCACCTTTCCCAAAATAGTCACGTCCCATAACTACTGTCAGTCCTTCCCCCCCATTCGCTCATGGCAAGCCACCTCACTATGACCTTTACCCCAATCGATAGCCGCCATGTCACTCATTCGTATCCCTCAGTCACCGTCACCTACCATCTCATATTCTAAGTGATCCATTGGCCATTTATTACTGGATGACCTATCCGTTAACCAACTGACCTGTCTCCCGCACCCAACGGACACCCATTTACTAAAAACTACCCTTTTCCTTCCTATTTTCACCATTTACCCACTCATCGCACCAGAGAGATTTACATCGTTTTCTCCTCCGTTACAGTCAGTTGCCCCCACCAGCAGCCACCCCGCTAACGTTGTTTTTCTTGCAGGTACTGTTGTAGTAATGGCGCCAAAGTCCAAACAAGCAGAAGGAGAGGAGAATATGTTTCTCCCGCCTCCTATCGACCTTGACAGGATCCCACTGGTCGGCAAAGACTGCTTAATCGCAGATACAAAGTGAGATTTTTAATTCGTAGACCTTCAGTCGTGGCTCAAGGAAGTTTTCTTGGACCAGAGTGATGAAATTGGACTCTGGGAGTCCAACTTACCCCTTTATCTCTTCCCTCAGATTCACCCTTTTCCAAAATTTGCCCTCAAGAGCCAAGCCCACTACATTCCCAAGCAACGAGCTATTGTTTCCTCTTCTGGAGAAATTCTGTTCCTCATCATGCTTGAATCCATCGACCAAATGATGAAAATCCCCCGAGCCGACTCTGTATCACAAACAACCACGCCACAGGTCTCGAGAGAGAAAAGGCCTAGGCAAGATTTATCTCTGCCTGTCACTGAGGTATCGTCAGAATAATTCTAGCTGCATACCAAGAGGCCTAAGACTATTTCAGTTCCTGGCCCGACCGGAGAAAAAGAAGCCCCATCTACTACAGTGACCAAGGTTGATAAACCACCCCTCGGTGCCAGCCTCCAGCGTGTCATAACCTCAGCATCAAGGATGATTTTAAGGATGGAAATTTATTTTAAAATGTAGAAACCTTGGTGAATCTTACTAATCCTTCATATGCCAACTATAAATGTTTGGCGATATTTTTTTAAAAATATTCAAATTTCTAAGGATTTTATATAGTTTTTATAAAATTTTGGCGATTTTTAAGGTAAAATAATTTTATCCTATAGAATTTTGGCGAATCATTTTTAAAATAGCGAATCTTGTTTTTGGAAAAACCATGGAAAATTAGCCCATGAGAGAAATTTAGCCCCTAATATCATCCCTGCTCAGCATTGCCAAAGAAATCTACAGATTCTCCGTCGACCACTCAACCAGGCAAGGTAGGGCCGAAGTTGAGTATCTTTGAAAAATATGAGCTGATCAAGAAAAGAAACCAGACCCTGACCAACAACACTTGCACCTAGTTCTGGAAGTAGACGTCGACTGCACAACATAGGCTGCTATCCGCATTTGACACCGAGAAGGGCAGAATGCATATGGCATTCCTCCAGGCACAAGTGCCAGATCCAAAGGTGATCATTGATTACAAAAGGGCCACCTTCGAATTCCAGACAAAGGACGTGCATCCGACCGATCAGATGGATCTGCACAAGCAGATAGGGGAAATGGTCTTCTATACGCCGGCGCATGCTTCCACTACTGCGTCTAAATTGCAAGTGTCCCTGAACAACATTCAAACACAACTGAAGTTAGAGAAGATATCGTCCTTTGCCAAAGACAATAGGATTAAGACTTTGGAGGAACTGGTCCTCAAGATCGGTTACAATCCTTCGAACGTGAAAGCAGCCAAGGAAATGATTAAGAAGAAGAATGCTAACATAGCCTCCTTAAGGAAACAATTGAAGCTCTCGCCTACAGAGGATTAGTAGGCGAAGGAAATAGCAGAGACAGAAGGAGGAAAAGATGAAATGCTCAAGCTACTCATGGAGAAAAATGCACAACTTAAGGAAATGGAAGCTGAGATGGAGAAGCTGGTAAAAGAGAAAGAACAACTAAAACCAATGGAAGTCATTCCATTGAGCACCATTCCAATTTCGGGAGTGAGCACAGCATCAGTGACAGAAGTCCCATCCACGACTCCATTGAAATCCCTGGAGAAGACGACCAAACTGGCTAAGTCTATGGAAAAGATGAACCTACAGGAAACGGAGATCAGTAGGCTCAAAAAGGAGATTGAGAACATTCAAGAACTCAAATCTTCCTTTCATATCAGCCTCTCCAAGGAAAATTAGGCGACAGATCAGCTCAAACAAGAGTTACAACAGCTCCGGAAGCAAACAGTGGCAGGAAAAACTTTGGCTGAGGTTAAATAAAGTGTATGGACAGACATCACCAAGTCCATGAACGAGATATGGCCCATGATTCAGATCATGTTTGAGTAGAATGAATTGGTTCAGAGAAGCAAACAAGCCATTGAGAAGATCAGATCATAATTGGGAGAGATGTCAACACAGGCAAACGAGATCATCAAGTTCCTAAATTCTAAGACCAGGGAAGAGATGAAAGAATTGAAAATTGAAGACAGAATAGAGACCATCCTTGAGGTCAAAAGAGTTTTGACCAAGAGAGGATTAATGCTTCAGCTGGAAGAAAAGGTTCAGGCCATGGACCTAGGGGTACAAAGATTCTTTAGTAAGATTAAGGCTCTACAGAATAAAGGTCTTCCTTGTCTGAAGGTAATCAATGACAAATTGATGACACTCCCAGACTATAAGAAGAGACTGGTCGATGTGGCTAAGGACAGTTCAAAGTTTGTAGGAATTCAAGGCAGCATCATTGGCAAGGTGTTTCTAGATGCACTTCAGTGGGACATCAGTATTCAACATGAGATTTGATACATCTTCCTCACCAAGCCTACCTTCGCTAAGTACATAGAAATGGACGAAGTGTATTGAAGGATACTCAAAGTCAACGTGCCCAGTCATCTTCGATGGGAGGAACTATGTGATTTGATCGAGTAGCAGATGAGCTATCCCATTCCATTCATTTGTCCAGTCAGATGAGGTCATGCAGAGGCTTCATCAACGGCTCGCCCAGAAATCAGCATGCAGTTACATCACATCATCAAGCAGTTCCTAGATTTATGCAATTTGTTAATTTAGTTAGGCTAAAAATAGATTTAGCATGTCCTGGTCATTAATGACAGGATCATTTTTAATTTGAGTTATAAATACTTCATCTTTCAAAGTATTGAGGGTTGTTGATCTTCACACCCTGAAGCTATCAGACTGTAATATTTTTGAAGAGATATTCCATTAATACAAAGAGAAACTTTTACAGGATTCTTGCGTGTATTCACTGGTGATGTTGTTCTTTCTAAGTTAAATTTTATTCTTACTTTGTTATCATACTGTTTTCTAAATCTAATCTTTAGAAGTAACAAAAGTTGCAGGATTTATCTCGTATACCCTGTTTCTGACTCAAAAGATTTAAGTGTTTATCTTCTCATTTTACAATAAATAAATTCTTAATTGCTTCTTTGTTGTATTTGTCTTCCTCATATTTTCTGCTATTCCTCATTTATGCTACTAAAGAATCCAGTGATTATATTATCTCTCCCTGTGAAAGTTTTCCGTTGCGTTTCTGGTTTGGATTTCATATTTTATTTAAGACATAGACCCCATAGCCCAATGGATGTGTAGACTGTCTCAACCAACTTGACAAAAACTACGACAACAAAACCGACCTATTTATTTACCTAGCCTAATATTTAAAATTTGAAACATATCTAAATCATATATAGAGATCCCTCTCTGAAGTTGGAAGGGCTAGATCCCAGCTTCGAAAGCGGTTGGATAAAGTTACCTCTCATAGATTTCTTCTTCCTACAACCTCTTGGAAATTTACAGAGCACTAACACCCTGCACGTTCTGTAGGACTCTCTCCGCTTCTCCTCCCACTGCCTCATAGCCCCGATGCCTCCAACTATGTCATAGGAATCCCTCTAGTCGTTGTGGACCTACGTTCGCAATCACACAAGTATTGATTTAATATTTAAAACACCATCCAAAAATTTTTTTGTTCTTTTAAATACAAAAATACAAAAAAAATGAAATATGTAAAAACTTTTTACCTATGGCGCCGTAGGTGGATCCTGGTGGAAGTGGCATATCAAGATCTCCTCGAAAATCAATTCCCGCATAGGGATAATCGTCCAGAGCTATGATCTGTCTCCACCACCAAAAGAAAAAGTCATCATTGTAGGGTGTCACCAGCCTACCTCCCCCCTGTCATCTCATGACCTCGATCCATCACACCATAGCCAGATCACGTGGTCCTCTAGGAATGATCTCCACTCTAGGTCCCAGACTTGGGACTCGCTCGAAAAAAAAGCTGCAAAGGATAGAGGCAAACCCGAAGTTTCTCTTAGCCCCCTGCTTGCACTCTGTCAACTGACCTTTCATATTTGTCAGCAGTGAGGTACACCAATCGTAAATGATGGGTCTCATGCACTCCAGTGCGTAAAACATAAGTGGTCTCGATGCTTGATGCAATGAGGCTGATCCTATGATCTTGGTAAGAACGAGCACAATAATCTTCAGGCTGAGGTTACCTATAGCTTAGATAGGGATTTGACTTCCCACCATGGGATTCCCTGCAACATAGTGGGCCTTGATGTATTCTTCGACCTTCATCCCACTCCCTGCCCCACATGACTTGAGGTCCACAACCTCTCCTTGGCATGAAAGTCTAGTCAAGAAGTAGATGTCCTCTACTTCGATCCTTAATGGTTGTCCATCAAGAATAAAGCTCTTGCTATAAGGATCCCAATAGCCCACCAGCATTTCTAACAACCTCACTTGGGCCCTCATCCCTTTGAAAGCCCAAAACTTGTATAAACCACATCTTTTTAAAGCTGCTTGAGCCACCGGATCTCGATCCATTGCTGCATCTACCTCCTCATGTTCTCACTCTCTCCATTCCAACACCATCCTGCAAAAACCAAATCATTTTTTGAGTTAGAAACTTGTCTTTTTTGCCATTCACGCACGTATACGTGGGTTATTCAAAAACAGTCGCGGGTAGGGCCTCATATATGCCCCCTGTAGTTCACATAGGGGCGTATAATTAGTCGTATACATGACATATTCATAGAAACCCACGTATATCGAAAACCCCAATTTACACCCTTAAAAACTAACAAAATAGAACCTAATTCAAAAATGTAAACCATTGAATTTGAAGAGTATGGGATGAAGAGTTACTTGGTCCAGACAGTTTGTGATTCCGTTTCCTATTGCTCCCGTGATCGTCATTTGAATTCTGGAGGTATTTTAGTCCAAATTGCACTATTTGGGTAAAAATGAAAATGATACAGTAAATTTTATTGTTATTACTATTTATAAGCTATTTTTACCCACCTGATATAGTTTTATGCTATTATTTCGTCTAAAGGACTAATTCAAGAATGGTTTTAAGCTGGTTTTTGTAGTTTCGACTCATTTTTCTTGCGGATTTCAATGTCATGGTCAATTGTTCGTCTCCTCGGGCAAGTCTATTCATAACCTAGCATATAGGATAGGTATCTACTCCATTGTGCATTTTCGCATTATCCTTCGACTACCTCTTTTTACGCCTTAGGTACAAACCCATTTATTGCGACGCATAACCCTCCATCTGCTATTAATAGCGTCATTAATAAATGGTAGAGACTTACCAAACATGGGTACCCTAGCTAGATCCTCTTTGTCATTCGGTGCCCATGCTGAGATTTGTTTTCTTAGGACCGGGAGTCCATTATAACTCAATACATGACTGAACAATGAGTCTCATTTCTCATCTGTGCACACACGGCCTTATTACCCGCAGACTCCCAATAACGAGTCTTAGTTAAGCTCTTTTCTGACTCGCTATCAAAAATAGAAAAGATTGTTGAGTGAACTTGTCTTTTTCACACTCGTAAATTGGATTTGAAAAGACGTCTTTTTGGCACAAGTTTACCCCTTTTTCATACCAAGTAGACTAAAAGATATAAAAAAGGACATTTTTTGGCATCAAGTTGTGATTGCATCTCATGCCCTCGCTTGCAGTATTGAGCCTTTATCAGTTTTCATCCTCAACCAAATAGAGCCTTGTTTTTATCCTTCGCAATTTGACACCCTATACCCTGGAGGAAACATCACCCTGAGTGTCCATCTCCTGCATGCATTTCCTTGCATTGAGCATAGGTACGTTCCACTACTGGAACTAGTTTTGCTTACTTGCGACACTCGTTCCCTCCACTATATCATAGCATTCATTTGTTATTAAAAAACAAAAAAAGAAGGGCAGGAAGGGAGTACTATATTGTGATTGGCAGTAGTCGTATCACCTTTGAACAGAGCACAAAGTTATTGAGTCCTCGCATCATCATAATTTTGTGTTTAGCATAGCCTTAGGAAGTTGATCTCGCTACAGAGTTTTCTCTACCGACTAGTTACTTTTCCAGTCCCTATAGAGAACATTATGGATGCCTCCTGCATCTAATTGTCACATCATTGAATCTATGCTGCCGGAGTCTACCATATGTCTCATGCTCTTGTTCAAAGGAATTCTATCAACCCGTGTCGACCACTCCTCAGAAATCTTGACTTTGCATGTCGATCATACCCTCAGTTTGTCTCAGAATCACATGATACTTTGGTCCTATCATGCACCCTAGCCCTACTTTCATGATTGGTAGGTCACCTTGAACCCAGCAATCGACATTTCATCATTGGTCGTTGACTGGGTGGTTTCCCTTGTGTTCGACAGAAAGACATTTATTCACACTTTGGGATTTGTGTAGTGTCTTGGATGCCATTAGCCTTATTGGTAGTTTCCTTGCCTTTGTCAGTAGTTTTCATCATTGGCTTCTATTCAGAGGGTCTTTTTCGTGTACCACTTGCATTTGGCATGCACGAAAGACGCACAGGGTCATTGGTTCGTGAACATGTTCTTCGTCCGATCTCCACCAAATCATGAAGCTCCTGCTTTGTTCCTCGTGCTGATTGATGAGAGATGCCTCAATGCTCTCCTTTCAGTGGGTCTCTTTCCATCGAATTCAACTCATTTATTTTGGATACGAGACCTAGATTTTTATGAGTACCTTGAGGCTTGCAGCCATTAGTGGTAGGCTCTCTCACCATTGACAGATGGGAATACATCAATGTCTCTTGATCAATGGATCTCTCAATTTTTCTACACCAACTCCTTTATTCACATTTGTAGAGATGTACCCGGTGCCTTGATACCTACTTTCATCATCGATAGGTTGTCTCGCGTTTGTTAACAGTATACCTCAATGACCAATAATCAAACAATGTCTCATCATGTTCGAACTCAACTCATTTATTCCTAAGTTGTTGCTTCCATTTCATTGGACCAGTACCTATTTGACTTTAGTGATCATGAGAGATCGGATTGTACTCCATGGTATACAGATATCTTCATATTGATTTTTGAGACTAGTTTCACTGGGCCTTGTTCGTGACTATGACAACTCTTGGCATATAACCGCATTTATATTTTTCTATTCATGGCCATGAACACTTGTTTAGTATATTTTCCACATGGATCTGCATTGTATTCTTGGCAGCCATGTATGCAAAGTCAGTACATAATGTAATGAGCAATTGAGTTCGTCTAGTTGGTTCTCTACCACTCCACTTCTGGGTTATTTATAATGTATTTTGGCCATCGCAGATACTCCTCTGATCTCACACATTAAGGGGCATCTGTTATAGCAAGATTTGTCTCACCATTGTTATCTTTCACAGAGAGCCTTTTTCCATTTCCCTATGCAGACTTATCATCCATTTTTTATGAATCCAGAGCTAAAAATATACATTTATCCACATACACGCTCCCTAACTACTATGCAAGATGTGTATACACTTGTTGATCCACTACAACTCGCGTATATTGGGATTTGTGCCAAAAAATATAAAATGAAGTCGGGTTTCCATGTCACGACAGGATATCTCTGATCCTTGGCCTTCCATATACTGGAAACATTCCGACTCGGCCCTTCAGTTGCATTCTGAAGGCTATAAGAGCACAATTTCAAGCTATGGAAAATAAGAGAAAGCATTCAACTTTGAGAGAAAAGTTACTATGGAGAAATTACTTCATATTGAGTCTACATCCCTTTGTCCCTCAAGTCTAAACATAGTGTTCATCCCCCAAGCTCTTCCCTTATTGTTGAGAGGACCTCATTGCCTCTTTCCTATGAGCTTTCCTTTGGTGGAGGATTGAAGTGGTGGAGACCCAGCTGGAAGGAACTTAGTTTCTTGGTTTTGAACCATGCCGAAACAGAAGTCTGTAATGTTGTCACTTATGCTGATCAATTATTAATAGAAATACTCATTTCCCGTCCTATTGGTATCTTGCAAATATATGATTATTATCCATGGGCATGTTTGTAATGTTTATTAATGGATTATGCTATCTGATGTGTTAACTCATTTTTATCATCACTATATGCTTGCGTTTCTTGTTTGTTGAGAACTTCTGCAGGTATAAAGCTTTGGGTCAAAGTGCTCAACGGTGGAACATCATCAAATGTTGGATCAAGGTAGGCCTCTTTCTTATATTTCACATTAGTCTATATAGCATATGTTGGAATTGAATTGATTTCTGCAGTCATACATGTCTGTTGTGGTTTACCCTTGGCCATAAAGAGTTTTTCCCTTGTAACACCAGAGCATAGACAAGCAAGATCAAACACACATTAAACCAAGCACAACAATCCCACAATTTGACACAGTGATTTATGTGGAAACCCAATGAGGGAAAAAAACAAGGGCAATGATTATCGATCTTCTTATTATTCAAGGGAGAATTACAATAGCCTTGGTAGGCATACAACCATCCTCTCCTCACACATTGTACTCACTTTCACTCACATTGTACTCCACCTCTATGGGTATGCTCACATATATAACATCTATCACTTAGTTATACAAACTGATCATGAATAGATCACATAGTTACATGAGCATTTCATAAATAGATTGTATGCATGTGCATGCGACCACATGAGGAAATTCGTTGGCATGCTTCCAACAATATCCACCTTGACAACAATTTACCTGATATATAATGCCCTTAATTAATTCATCACCTTTTCTACAAACCAAGAGAAGCCAAACACCACCGTAGCTTCTCTAAAAAGACTGGTTTCATAAACATGTCTGGAGAATTCACTTTTGTATGGACCTTTTCCAAAGCCACTCTACCTTCATCAACAACCTGTTTTGCAAAATGGTACTTAACATAAATATGCTTCGTCTTACTGTGATAAGATGGATTTCTAGCCAAATGAATAGCACTTTGACTATCGCAAAATACTTTCACCTTGTCATGCATCCTTCCAAACTCACCCAACAAACCCTATAACCAAATTTCCTCCTTGCATGCATGTGAAGCAGCCATATACTATGCCTCAGTAGTGGATAAAGTGACTACATTTTAAAGCTTTCACATCCAACTAATAGGTCCTCCTACAAGAGTAAAGACATATCCTGAAGTGGATCTCATTTCGTCCAAGTCACCTGCAAAATATGAATCTACATGACCGCAAACTAGATCTCTAGAACCATCATAGGTGATATAATAACTGCTTGTGCCTCTAAGATATCGAAGCACCCATTTCACTACTTCCCAATGCTCTTTTCCTGGATTTTCCATGTATCAATTGACAACACTAACTACATGTGAAATATCTGGTCTAATACTCACCATCGCATACATCAAACTTCCCATTGCATTAGCATATGGTACACAAGAGATATAATCATTTTCTTCATTATTACTAGGACATAAACCTGAAGAAAGATTGAAATAGGAAGCCAAAGGGACCTGTATGGGTGTCACATTATTCATACTGAATCTCATAAGTATTTTCTCCACATACTTCTATTGTGATAACCACATCTTACCATTTTTCTTGTCTCTGTGTATCTCCATGCCTAGGATTTGTTTTGTTTCTCCTAGATCCTTCATATCAAATGCCCTAGCCAACTGAGCCTTTAACCTGTTGATTTCAACCATGCTTTTGCTTGGCACAAGCATATCGTCAACATATAACACCAAAATAATGAACATGCCATTTTCCAACTTTTTAAAGTAAACACAATGATCATATTCACTTCTTGGAAAAATTAGGCTCACCATGAAGGAATCAAACTTCTTGTACCATTTCCTGGGAGACTGTCTCAGGCCATACAATGACTTCTTGAGTTTGCAAACAAAACTCTTATTGTGATCCTGAACAAACCCTTCTGGTTGTTCCATATATATATCCACATGTAAATCTCCATGTGGAAATGTTGTTTTAACATCTAGCTGCTCTAACTCAAGATCAAGTAAAGCAACTAGTGCTAACACAATACGAACTGAAACAAGCTTCACAACTGGTGAAAATATCTCATGAAAATCAATACTTTCCTTTTGAGAATATCATTTTGTTACTAGTCTTGATTTATACATTTTGACTTTATCATCAGCTCCCTTTTTCAGTTTGTAGATCCACTTGCAGCCGACAACCTTCCTATCCTTTGGAAGTTCTACCAGGTCCCATGTTTTATTCCTATTCAAGGAATCCATTTCTTATTTCATAGCTTTCTTCCATTGAGCACTTTCAGATACCTTAATTGCTTCCTGAAAACAGCTAGGTTCTCCATCATTAGAAACCAAAGCCACAGATGAAACATAATCGGCATACCTTGTTGGAGGATTCATGACCCGTGAATATCTCCTCAGAGATGGTTTAGGCATATCCTCAGTTTCCTGGATATTTTCTGCATCTTCATCTTCATCTTCTTCTTTTGTAAATACTTCATGCTCCTCCCTTTCTGAAGATGGTTGAGTTTCCATCTGAATTTGTTGAACTTGTGGTACATGTTCTTGTCTCACTTCAACATCTACCAATTATGATTTTAAGAGTGAGGATTCATCAAATATTACATCTCTGCTAATGATGAGTTTGTGGGCAATAGGATCCCACAATATGTACCCCTTAACTCCATCACCATAACCAAAAAAGACATATTTCTTTTATCTATGATCTAACTTAGAACACTGATCTTTAGAAATAAGAGCATAAGCATCACAACCAAATATTCTCAGATTTGAAAAATCACAAGAATGACCTGTCCATACCTCTTCTGGAATCTTATAGTTTATTGCAGTTGATGGCGACTGATTTATCAGATAGCATGTTGTAAGAACTGATTCTTCCCACAATTCCTGTTGCATCTTGGCATTACTGAGTATGCTCCTTGTTCTCTCTAGAAGACTCATATCCATACCTTCAGCAACACCATTCTGATGAGGAGTATAAACCATGGTCGTATGTCTTTCGATCCCAACTTCCTTGCAATAGTTCTCAAATTCCACAGATGTGAACTCACCTCCATTATCTGTCCTTAAACACTTAATTGACCTGTCAGTGCTCTTTTCAACCAAAGCTTTGAATTGCTTAAAAGTATTAAATACATCAACTTTTCTTTTAAGTAAATAGACCCAAACCTTTCTAGAGTAATCATCTATAAATGTCACATAATATGACGATCCTCCAAAATAAATTGTAGGAGATGGTCCCCAAACATATGAATGAATGTAATCAAGGACACTTTTTCTTATATTCCTTCCTGTTTTAAAATTTTGTCTACATTGTTTTCCAAAAACACAATACTTGCAAAAATTCAAATTTAGAAACTTCAAACTTGAAAGTGACTTACGATCAACTAGCACCTTAAGCCCTTTCTCACTCATATGACCCAAACACTGATGCTATAAACAAACAAAGTCACTTGCATCTTCAGATGCTACCACTGCTTGATTTACTTATGTCCTTCCTTCAAGATGATAAAGGCTCCCGATCCTCTTTGCTTTCATGACTACTAATATGCCTTTGGATATCTTCAATACTCCACCTTGAGTTGTACACTTGTAACCAGCAGAATCTAGAACTCCCAAAGATATTAAGTTCTTTCTCAGTTCGGGGACATCCCTTACATATGTTAATGCTCTTACAGAACCATCATGCATTTTAATCCAGACACTACCAACTCCAACAATTTTACAATAAAAATCATTTCCCATAAAAACAACACCATCATCAATAGATTGGTAAGTTGAGAACCAATTTCTATGAAGACACATGTGGCTGGATGCACCAGAATCTAACAACCAATGTTGATGTTGATGTGAAACATCACAAGTAGACAATACCTAATCAACCATACATGAACTGGAACCTGAACTTGTTTCAGCTACATTAGCTTTGTTTTCTTCTTTTGTGGAGTCCTCCTTGGATGCATTATGTCTTTTCCAGCAATCCTTCTTGAGATGCTCAGATTTTCCATAGAACCAACATTTCTGCTTACTCTTCTTTCCTTTTGACTTATACCTTGATGTACCCCTCTGATTTTCCCCTCTTTCTATAGATCGTCCTCTGACCACCATTGTTTTTATTGTTGAAGTTTCTTTATTGGATCTTTTCCTCACACAACAGAGCTCCCACAACAGCTTCATAATCAATGGCATTTGTTGTGTTAAACCACACAGTTGTGACCAGATGATCCCAAGACTCAGGCAACGAAAACAATAGTGTAATTTCCTTGTCCTCATCTTCGAACTTTACTTCCATAGCAGTTATTTGACAAATCAGAGTATTGAAGATATTCAAGTGATCAACAATTTTCGTACCTTATTTCATCCTCAAGATGTACCACTGCCTCTTCAAGAAGATTTTGTTTGACAAGTTCTTTGTCATATATAGACTTTCCAGTTTGGTCCACAAACCTGTTGTTGTCGTCTCTTCAGCGATGTTAAACAACACCTCATCTGGCAGACACAAACGAATAGTATTGAGGGCTCTTACATACAAATTCTCCCAGTCCTCATCTGTCATGATTGTCGGTTTCTTTGACCTTCCAGCCAAGGCCTTTTGCAATCCTTGTTGCACAAGCAAATCTCGCATCTTGAGCTTCCATAACGCAAAGATATTCTTTCCACTGAACTTTTCCACCTCAAACATGAAACTCTGCACTTTCTCCATTAGCATAAACACTCCAAAACCATTACTTATAAAAATAAGCCTCTTTATATAAAAAAATAAACTTATACTTCAAGATTAAACCCAAAACTAATAGTGAAAAAGTTTTAAAAATATATTTGTAAACCTCAATAAAACCTTTTACCAAAAGTTCAACTCTTAAATAATATTTAATATTCTCTCAATAAAAAAATAGCATCCACCTTTAATTTATTAATAAACAAGGGCAGCGAAGCAGCGTAGTCCCTGCCGAATTTAATGCAATTAAATGGAAGAATGTTCAAAAGGCAAAAATATTCCAATGTTGAAGTATGATTACAATAGCATTCTAATGTTGTAGTATGAGAAAGTGCAGTTTTGTGAATTTTATAAAGAAGTATAGTTGCAAACTAGAGTAGATGGTGTGATGCAATTGAATGGTAAATATTCTAATGAAGGCTAATTTATTGTGTGATTGATTTTATTGGATTGCTGATATTGTACATAACAAAAGAGAAGGAAGCAAAATGTGATTTAATGCATGATTTCCCATAAGCTAATTTTTTTCATGGTAAATATTCCAAGGTAGCATTGCACAAAAGATTTCATTTTTTAATAAGCGAAGTGCAAGAAATTTACAAGATATGCATATATATTAATATATACATTGTGTAATAACCATATGTGTTCTATATTCAAGAAGGTGGAAGCAAAGACTATGGTACAATGTTGCTCTTTGGTCTTCATGCAAGAGACATCAACTTTTATGAAATAGGTGATTTAAGAAGTAAAGCCAGTGGTTGAAGTTTTAGTGAGTTGTTTTTTTTTTCCTTCGCCTAATTCGAGATGTAAGAGCATGTTGTCTTCATTGACTGTGAATATACCACGAACTTGAAGTCTCGCAGCATGTAGATAGTAGCTTGTTTTTTTTGTAGATATGTCTCATATGACATGTCTAGTAGGCTTGGAAGTATAGTGTGTAGAAGAGGCTTTCTGACAGTGCATTGTACAATCTTGTTGTCACTGGTGCAGATAACAGCATTGAGGCAATGTTGATATGTGAAATGATGTTTTTGACAACATTTAGTGCAGTCAACGACTGCACCTTTTATCAATGCAGTTGCGGATGTAGGAGAGCTACAGGATGCACATACAGGCTCGAACGGTGTTGAGTATGCATTT
>ML783457.1:445735-479044 GCA_009831015.1 Picea engelmannii
TTTCTCATTAAGTCAGTAAGACGGTGGGATTACAACTGCAGAATAAGCGTCTGTTTCGTAAGGTGCGAAAAGACAGGTAAAGAAAGGCCTATTAATGGACCTTTAACGCCCCCTGCTTGGATGAGGATTGGATTAGAATCTCGTGCAGAAGCTGATGCAGCACAATAAATACGGGAGGAGGCGGTGGGGTTTTTTTATATACATTCACAGTATTCAATAGTTATCTGATGATTGTTGATGGTTATCAAATATCGGCTGAATGTCAGTTGTCAAATCATAGCGAAACCATTTATCAAAGCATTATCGAAGCAGGCTTATACATTATGAAACTATAGGGAAATCATTTATCAAAGCAGCAAGAATTGGCCTGGGAAGAAGCGAAGCCGACAATAAGACTTCAAACTTCCCAGCGAATCAAATTGTGACAAATCCATTAAATTTTTATTAAAAAAATTACGTATATAATTTTCCTATGTTAAACATTGACATTTTTACAAAAATTTCGAAGTCAACCTTCAACTAATTGAAAGTCAGCGATGAACTCATCGCTATAGTCCCTGCCCTTGGCCTTCCGGCAGGGACTAAAAAGTTTACCTCCCTCTATAAATTCGATTCCTCCACCTTTTGTCTTATTATACACTTTAGAGAAAAGTGAACCACTTATTTAATAGTCCTCCACCTATTATGCATAGGAAAACAAAACTATTTGAATTTCATAACATCGAACATTTTCTTTAATTTGTTGGATTGTCGCACCCTGTATGAGGATCATCGGCGACGCACCTTGTAAATGCATAGCTTGTGACGATTTGCATCCAAATTGTCACATCTTGTCAAACTACACCCTTTGATGATGTTGCATTGTGAATAACTTTCTGTGTGCGTTCGATCGTTGCATTTTGCCACAGGGACAACCCGCGACGATGTAATAAAACCCCATCCTAGGTTGATCTGCTTCACTCAACTCGACTCGGCTTGGCTAACCTGCTCTTCGATCTAGTGATCAAATTATTTTCTCATTCGCTCTATACTCCTTCAACTCTAAGCTCTGATACCACTTGTTAGGCAGCGAAAGAAAAACATAGTATTAAAACTAGAGCATAAACAAGCAAGATCAAACACACATTAAACCAAGCACAAAAATCCTACAATTTGACACAGTGATTTATGTGGAAACCCAATGAGAGAAAAAACCACGGGCAATGATTATCGGTCTTTTTATTATTCAAGGGAGAATTACAATAGTCTTGATAGGCATACAACCATCCTCTCCTCACACATTGTACTCGCTTGCACTCGCATTGTACTCCACCTCTATAGGTATGCTCACATATATAACATCTATCACTCAGTTATACAAACTGATCATGAATAAAGCACATAGTTACACGAGCAGTTCATAAATAGATTGCATGCATACACATGTGCATGTAACCACATAAAGAAATTCGTTGACATGTTTCCAACAACTAAATCCAAAGATTCCTATAAACCTGACCTCAAATCCAATTCCACCAAAAATTACGTCATAAAGCATAAAGCGATGAAAACTAAATTTATGACTTTGATCAACAATAATAAACGACCCCAAGGCTTCCCCTATAGTATGCCAGAATTCCAAAGAAAAATTGGGTACCTTTACCCAAGTTGGCATACTAGACACAACCTCTTCTTTGGCATCAAAGAGAGGATGCCAATATTTTGCACCCAACAAATGTCGGTCAATATACCACCTTTCCGCTAGAATCGACGAAGCATCTACCTTGTTGTTAAAAACAAACCCCCATGCAACCACGAGACAAAATATGAATAGCTGGAACATAACCCACTCAAGGATTCCAGAATGCCTCCATCCAATAAGATATGGAACTTACCAAAAAGCGTCGACCACTAAACTTACCTACCAAGACATGGCCCTCCAATTCCATAATCTGGGTAACCTTTATGTCCTTTCCCCACGACCAGGGCTACACCTCCCCGTCGAGACCGCACCACCCATTTGTGTTTATGCATAGGTGAGGATCCAATAATCAATGGCCACCTTGGAGTTCATCAACAGAGAGGTTCTGGCCTATGAAACCCCACGTCACATCTTCCCTTCTCGACGGAACTGATCCAGAATGCACAGGAGAGGATGGTGCATGGGAAGAATAACACGATAAATCCAAACCATAACCATTTCCAAGAGTGCCATCACGATCTGATCTGCCACCACAGATTTCGAACCTGGAGCATCCGGATCCTGACAATGCTTCTGGCTTGGAATATAGGATCCGTCCCTCGTGGCGGAAGATACCTCGGCACATTTCCCAGGAACACGAGCGCCAAGAAACCAAGGCAAGGAAGATATCTCCTCCTCCGACACAGTATCAACCAAGTAGTCAACTAAGGGAGAGTAACCATCCATGATGGAGACCACCCTACGTACTCCGGCTGCCACTTGGCCGCCTACATATTAGAGTAGGGAGTTAGCTAAACGTTCTATAATTTGGGTTTTTTTGGTCGGAATTAGATAATGTAAATTTGGACAAAATTGCTATTTTTTGTTGTTTAAATTGTATTTCTAAATGTATAAATGGATTGTCTACTGAAAAACAACACCTGAGACACTTGTATTATACAAACTTATCCACTCAAATCTATAGATCCAACCATTTCTCACAAGATTTCGGGAAAAATCAAATGGAAAAAATCACCAAAAACCTGTCAAAAAGTAGAACATTTAAACTACCCTATTAGAGCACTGTGTAAACCCTCGTTCCATCTCTGAAAACCCTAGCAGCATGTGTCAATATTTATTAGTTGCTATTGCTTTTATCTAAAAATAGTAATTATTAACATGATATGTAAACTATTTTGAAATTTCAATAGCTAGTTAATTAGAACAAATTCTAAACTTACAATTATATAATGAGTTTATGTTTTTTTTTTTAAACAATTTAAAATATAAAATTGTTTTTGACCTTGCAACAATGGATGGTCATAGGTATTGTAAAACACACACAAGACCATCACCACAAAATTTGAAGCTTATAGCTAAAAGCATACCAAATTTGGTGGTGGAGAGTTGCTTCAGTTGGATCATAGAGACAAATCTACAAGGTCTTGTGAAAACTAAGTGAGGGAGTATTGTTGAAAAGGTAAATAAATTTTAAGAATTTTTAATATTTGACCAACTAATCTTTTTTTAATGGGATAAGTTAATAATTGGACAAGCTCATCCCTTTATGGTGTAAAATGTACCTCAAATCTAGCAAGGATTTTGTCAAAAGTTGCACTTCTACCTGATTGGTGGGGACTTTGACCATAGAACTTTGTCCCCAAGGGGTTTGACACATTTCAACATGACACAAAAACAATTGAGCTTGTCCATTTTTTAAACCATTCATTTACAAGTAATGCTAAAGATCAATATTAAGGATATATATAAATGCATGCGAGAGTCATTGTAACACACCCACTACGGGAACTCGGATTTTTCACCTTTTTCTGTCTCCTTCATTATCGAGGGATAGAGTTTCTGAATTCCTACGAGGTTCTAGCGTAGGCTAGGTCTTTCAATCGAGACCTTCACCAAACCAATTCACCGGTTCTTTCGTTAAAAATCTGTCGTGTGCAATTCACGCATCAAGTGTAGGATTTACTTCCATGTGTCCATCGGTCGTGACCCCGGGCTGAGCAAAGAGGCGTCTTTCGCATTTTGGGACTTCGGAAACCGGGAGTTCGGAATGCATGGGATTCGAGTTCTTCGACTCTTCAAACTCCGAAACCCAAAATCCTATTCATACCAAGCCACTTCGGGATTTCTCCTACCGGAACTTCACGTACCGAGATTTCGCGATGGGTGAAGACAGGAGGTCTCGCACTTGAGTCTCCAGAAGCCGAAATTCTGAAATGCCGATATATATATATATATATATATATATATATATATATATATATATATATATATATATAACGCTAAGCTCGCTTCGTGGTGTCGCAAGTCGGGATTTTGCGATATGTGAGGATGAGGGGCCTTTCATCTAGGATACCCAGGAGCCGAAACTCCGAACCATATATCCACTAAACTCACTTCAGGGTTTCCCAGGTCAGGATTTCGCGATGTGCGACGACAAGGGGTCTCACACCTAGGATATCCGGGAGTTGAAACTCCGAAGCTCATATACCACTAAACTCACTTCGGGGTTTCGCAAGTTGGGATTTCGCGATGTGCAATGAAAAGAGTTCTCGCATCTGGGTTTCCCGGGAGCCGAAACTCTGAAACGCCGATCTATATATATATGTATGATGCTAAGTTTATTTTGGGGTTTCGCAAGTCGGGATTTCATGTCTGGCGAAGACAAGGAAACTGACCCTTGGGCATCTCGGGTGTCGAAACGCCAAAACACCAAAATCTAACCACGCTATACCATATCGGGGTATCTCATATCAGAATTTCACAACTGGTGAATACAAGGAAACCGACCCTTGGGATTCCCGGGTGCCGAAACTCCGAACTACAAAACTCTACTCACGCTATATCATTTCGGGGTTTCTCATATCAGGATTTCGCAATTGGCGAATACAAGGAAACTGACCCTTGGGATTCCTGGGTGCCGAAACTCCGAACTACAAAAATCTACTCACGCTATATCATTTCGGGGTTTCTCATATCGGGATTTTTCAATTGGTGAATACAAGGAAACTGACCCTTGGGATTCCCAGGTGCCGAAACTCCGAACTACAAAAATCTACTCACACTATATCATTTCGGGGTTTCTCATATTGGGATTTTGCAACTGGCGAATATAAGGAAACTGACCCTTGGGATTCCTGGGTGTCGAAACTCTGAACTACAAAAATCTACTCACGCTATATCATTTCGGGGTTTCTCATATCGGGATTTCGCAACTGGCGAATACAAGGAAACTGACCCTTGGGATTCCCGGGTGCCGAAACTCCGAACTACAAAAATCTACTCACGCTATATCATTTCGGGGTTTCTCATATCGGGATTTCGCAACTGGCGAATACAAGGAAACTGATCCTTGGGATTCCTGGGTGCCGAAACTCCGAACTACAAAAATCTACTCACGCTATATCATTTCGAGGTTTCTCATATCAGGATTTCGCAACTGGCGAATACAAGGAAACTCACCCTTGGGATTCCCCAGTGTCGAAACTCCGAACTACAAAAATCTACTCATGCTATATCATTTCGGGGTTTCTCATATCGGGATTTTGCAACTGGCGAATACAAGGAAACTGACCCTTGGGATTCCCGGGTGTCGAAACTCCGAACTACAAAAATCTACTCACGCTATATCATTTCGGGGTTTCTCATATCGGGATTTCGCAACTGGAGAATACAAGGAAACTGACCCTTGGGATTCCCGGGTGCCGAAACTCTGAACTACAAAAATCTACTCACGCTATATCATTTCGGGGTTTCTCATATCGGGATTTCGCAGCTGGCAAATACAAGGAAACTGACCCTTGGGATTCACGGGTGCCGAAACTCCGAACTACAAAAATCTACTCACGCTATATCATTTCAGGGTTTCTCATATCAAGATTTCACAACTGGCGAATATAAGGAAACTGACCCTTGGGTATCCTGGGTGCCGAAATACTGAAAAGCCGAGAGGTGTCCCCGCTAAGCTACTTTCGGTGACAGGGATGAAGCAATTTCATGGGTTTACTAAAACGATAGTCTCTTCGAGGAATTCACTCCTCTTAGTATGGTGAGGAAACTTTCCCAGAAGGAGGTGCCTTCGGGGAAATCCAACCAAGGCATCGCATGAGTTAAGTACATGGGACAATTCTCCCAAGGATGGACTCGAAATATGAACTTGTTCAATATATACATATATATATATATATATATATATATATATATATATATATATATATATATATATGAACCGACTATAGAACTACAAGTATAAGCTTGCATCCACCATTTTCGATCAAAACACCAAACAAACATTTCTATACAGAAACCATTTATGAGTGTACAACCATGAGCATTCATTCAAAGAATACTCAATTTAAGATACAGGACATAAATACTTATCAGAAAAACACCAGGTGTGACACAACTGCTGAGAGGGGTGCTCGTTTCCACCCAACCGTAGGCTCAGCAACTCCCAACGGATTTACCACTAGCCACCCCCGAGCTAGACCACGAGGCTTTGAGACTCAGTCTCCTACTTCCCGCTCATCAGAAGTCAAGGACGAAGGTTACTCTCCTTCTTCTCTGCTCAAGACTCGTTGCATTTTCCGGAGTTCCTCTGGTTCTCCTCCTGCGATCTCTGTTGTGTGCTCCTCTCTCCCCACACTTCCTTTCTTGCTTTGTCCTGCAAGGTCACGTGTGACACGAATTCCCCCACAGTGGTCAGGTCTGAGGGCTTCTACGGATGGGTTGTTCACCCCCATCCACTCATTAACTCATGAGGAACCTCCCCACCTACCATCCTGGCAAGTAATTCATTCCAGGGCCAGAGAGAAGCTTTGGTCTTTGAGCCAGTAAAGACCAATATGGTATTGGTTCAGTGGAAGTTAATGCCACCATTCCAGGTGCCTTCCACCACCTTTCATCAACCATCGTGGTCTCTTTTTTCAGCACATCCCCCTCCCAACAGTCATGCGACATATATTCACAAATAATTTACATTCATCGACCCTTTTATACAGGGTCTATCAAATCACACATTCACATCTTGGAGTTTGTCATAGTTCTTGGCCAATATAGTTATTTTTACAGACTGGGGGAAATAGGGTGTTACAATTCCCTCCCCCTTAAAGGAACATTGTCCTTGATGTTCTATCTATCAATAGAATGTGTAAGTACAGAAGTAAACAAAATCGGATATGCTCGTTTCATGGCATCTTCCATTTCCCATGTAGCCTCATCTGGGCCAAAATGTTTCCACTGCACCTTGACCTGTGCAATGGTTCGGTTCCTGAGTGGGGTTTCCTTTCTTTCCAATGTGCACTGAGGTTTTGGTAGGAATTCTCCCTCTAGTTCCACCTGGATCACAGACCAGTCAATTATATGATTAGAATCATGTACATATTTCTTCAATAATGAAACATGGAAAACATTATGTGCTTTTACTGTGGGAGGAAGTGCTAGCCTATAAGCTACATGTCCCACTCTATCTAGAACTTCAAAGGGTCCACAATATCAGGGTGCCAACTTGGCACATGCTCCCATCTTCAGGGAACTCTTCCTGGGCATAACTCTGAGGTATGCATGGTCTCCCGCCTTGAACTCTCTTGGAGTTCTCTTTTGGTCGGCGTAACTTTTTTGTTGGTTCTGAGTGACCTTTAGATTTTGTTTTATTTGAATCACTTGTTGTTCCATTTCTTTCAACATGTCGGGTCCAATAGTAACTCTGTTTACGAGATTACTCCAACTGAATGGAGTATTGCACGGCCTACCGTAGAGGACTTCGAAAGGGCTTGTCTTCAGGAATTCTTGGTAGCCGTTGTTGTAAGCGAATTCCACTAGTGGCAGGAAATCCTCCCAATTTTTGGGTTGATGCATTACGTGCATCCTGAGCATGTCTTCTAATATTTGGTTCACCCTTTATGTCTGTCCATCGATTTGAGGGTGATAGGCTGTGCTAAATAATAACTTGGTCTCCAAACCCGCCATCAGTGATTTCCAAAAGTTGGAAGTAAATTTCATGTCTCTGTTAGACACGATCTCTTTCGGCATACCATGCAGTCTGAATATCTAATTCATGAATACGTTGGCGATGTCTATTTCCTTACAAGTCGACTTGATGGGGATAAAATGAGCGGACTTGCTCTATTTATCCACCACTACCATGATGGCGTCATTCTGTTTGGTCGAGGTTGGTAATCCAGTGATGAAATCCATGGAGATGGTTTCCCATTTCCATTCTGGGATTGGTAGAGGCTGTAATAGTCCTGCTGGGTGTCGATGTTCTACTTTAACCTATTGGAATTCTATGCATTTGGCTAAGTACTCATCTATGTCTTTCTTCAATCCAGGCCAATAGAATTGTTTCCTGGTGGCCATGATCATCTTCTGGTATCCTGGATGACCAGTGTAGGGTCTTTTGTGCAGTTCATCCATTATGAACCTATTCAAGTCATCACAATCTGGGATATACAATTTGTTTCTATAAGTGAGAAGACCTCCTTCCATCATCTGGCAGCTTCCATACTTCATCCCTATGGGTTCTTGCTGTAGGTACGAGGTCACGGTCTGGAATAATGTGTCTGTCTCTTGTGCATTTCTGACTCTTTCCTTGACATCCGTCTCGCAGGGGCTTACCGCTGCCAGGTGAATTGTTTTCATGCTTCTGCTAAGGGCATCGGCCACCCTATTTTCCTTTCCCTTAATATGTTTGATTTCAAAGTCAAACTCGTTGAGGAGGGCCATCCACCTAGCTTGTCTGGCATTGAGCTTTGGTTGGTCAAACAGATATCACAATCCACAGTGGTCTATCATAAGTACAAATTTTCTTCCCATGAGGTAATGCCTCCACATTTTCAAGGCGTGCACTATGGCGGCCAACTCTAGATCATGAGTCACATAGTTGACTTTGTGCTCATTCAATTTTCGAGATTCATAGCAGACCAAACTTCCCCCTTGCATAAGGACTCCTCCGAGCCCTTCCTTACAGGCATCTGTGCACATGAGGAAGTCAGCTTCGGAATCGGTGATCTTTAGCACGGGTGCATGGGTCAGTAGATGTTTCAGGGTTTGAAATCTTTCTTCACATTTTTGTGTGCACGTGAATTTTGTCCCCTTCTTCTGGAGGGCAGTGATTGGACACCCAATCTTGGAAAATCCTTTTATAAATCTCCTATAGTATCCTTCTAAGCCCATAAAGGATCTGATATCCGAAATGTCCTTCGGGGTAGGCCATTCCATGATAGACCTGATCTTATCAGGGTCTACTGCTACCCCTTCTTCGGATAGGACATGGCCCAAGTAATGTATTTCCTTCTGGAAGAAGTCACACTTGCTAAATTTGGCATAGAGTTGATGTTCTCTTAGCACTTGAAGCACAAGCCTAAGGTGTTCTTCATGTTCCTCTCTATTCTTGGACTAAATTAATATGTCGTCAATAAAAACTAGCAAAAAATTGTCTAGAAATTTGCTGAGCACATTGTTCATCAAGCACATAAAAGTGGCAGGGGCATTGGTCAATCCGAATGGTACTACCACAAACTCGTAGTGACCATATCTCGTCTTGAAGGCAGTTTTGTGGATGTCTTCGCCCTTGATTCAGACTTGATCGTATCCAAATCTCAAGTCAATCTTCGAGAAGATAGAGGCACCTCCCAATTGATCGAACAAGTCATCAATCTTATGTAAGGGGTACTTGTTCTTTATGGTTACCTTATTGAGTTGTCTATAATCTATACACAGTCGGAGGGTACCATCTTTCTTTTTCACAAACAGGATTGGTTCTCCCCATGGAGACACACTAGGCCGGATATAGCCTCTATCCATCATTTCTTTCAGTTGTAATTTAAGCTCAACTCGTGCTCATCCAGTAGGGTGTCCTAGACACTGGCACTGCTCCTGGTGCAAGTTCTATTGAGAAGTCGATGTCCCTTCTCGGAGGTAGACCCGGTACCTCTTCCACAAATACATCTTTGTATTCTCTCAGTGTGGGGTGGTCTTCGAGGCTCGATTTGTCGCCTTCAATTGTTTTCAACACTTGTATTGCATATAGTGGACATCCTTTTCTGCAATGCTTTCTCATTTGAAGAGCTGATATTTGTCTCACTGAGATAGGTTTTTGGGTCCCTTGAAGGGTTATTCTCCTTCCTTCTTCGCTTACACATTCGAGGGTTTTATGGTAACAATCCAGTTTGGCTTTATGGGTGGCTAGCCAGTCTATACCAATCAACAGATCATACGATTCCAGGGGTAATATGTTAAGGGTTGCTTGGGTGGGGAATTCACCCATAATGAGTTGGCAGGCTGGTATGACCTCCGCTACCCTTCTTTTGGTGCCAGTGGCTAACTGTACCAACCATGGCTTGGCATTTTTATGTGGTTGTAGTTTACATTTATCAACAGCCTTAGGGGCTATATAACTCAAATTTGAACCAGGGTCTATCAGAATAGACACTAGATGGTTGGTGATCATACCTTCAATTTCCACCATTGAAGCTTGGTGGTTAGCTTGGTTATTATCCAAGGATGCATAAATTTGCAGCACACCCTTGGCCACATCATTGACGATGGTAGCTTCTTGAACATTGTAAACTCTTCAGCTGTTCTGTTGTCGGTGCGGGAAGTCCCTTAATAGATGTTCTTCTCCACAATCCCAACATTTCAAAGGTTCTCTCTTTGGGTTATTAGTCTTTACTAGGGCAGATCTAGTAAGTTTATTTCCGCTCAAGGAGGGAAAGTTCTGCTGGTGTACACTTTGGGCTGGGAAGCTCATCCTTGAGTTCTTTTTATAGTCCTTAAATCTTGGGGATTTAAACCCCTTTTTCTGGAATCCCGAATTATTCTTCTACTTCCATCCTTCGCGAGGTCCTATCCGATGCCCAAGTTGTTCATAACAATATCTTTCCTTTCGAATAGTATCTTCTAGGGTCTTTGGTTCGTCAAATTCAATCCTGTTCTGATAGTCCTTAGGTAGTCTACTGATGAATTTTTGCAGCTTTTCCTTTTCTGCTTTTATGTAGGGTACATACCTCAGCAACTCGAGGAATCTACTGACATATTCCTCTATGGTGAGTTTCCCCAGCTTGAGTTCATAGAATTATTTAGTCTTTTCGTCGAAGTATTTCTCCGACAGATATTTCTTCCTAAAGTATTTCTCAAACTGTTCCCAAGACATGTCTTCTTCATGAATCCCTTTTACATTCTTAAGGTCTTCCCACCAAATGGAAGCCTTTCCATTCAAGTTGAAGGTGGCTACTCGGGCCTTCAAGTTTTCTGAGAAGTCATGGACTCTGAAATACTTCTTTAGTCCAAGCAGCCAGGCCTTTGCTTCCTCTCCCTTCTTTATTTCACCATCGAAGGAGGGTGGTTTGGCCTTCTTGAACTCTTCAAGATTATGATTCTTGGAAAGTTTTCGCTTCTTTCATTTTCTTCGGGAATGAGAACTAGTTCTGCTGCTAGAAGATCCTTCCACGTCACCAACTTCCTTTCCAGAAGAGTCATCCGACGCTTATCCCTTATCTCTGGGGTGGACTTTTCTCGAGGTGCTCCTTTCAGTGTGGCCACTGACATGACCACATCTCTGTATCTCAGGTTCATGTTGCAATTGTCTTTGTATGTCAGATAAGCTCTGCAGTAAAACTGCATTAATTTCCGTTTGCTTCTCTTGCTCTTTTATCATCCTCTCGTTATCAGCCTTGCAGCTCTGTAATTCGACCATGAGGTTCCTCACAGTCTCAGCTAGATCTGGAGGGGTCCCTACCACCCTCCTTTCGTCAGACTCTTCATCTCTATTTTGGGAGCCCTCCCCCACTTCATGGTGAGTCACCATTCTATAAGTCTGTAATTTCCCACGGTTGATCTTCCGCTTGTGTGCAAAATTAAAACGTTGGTTGTTAGTCAATATTTATATTCATTTATAACCAGTACATAATTCATATTTTTCACATGCACACACACAATAGGAGTTTTCATTCTTAATTTCAACTTTTTAATTGAGGGGGTCAAGATAAAGAGTTACTCCTTTTAACAGTACTCCGAATGGAGTCTCTGCGCAACCCGTCCATGAGCCCAAGCAGGCCAAGTGTTGTAACCATGCTCTAATACCAATTTGTAACACACCCACTATGGGAACTCAGATTTTTCGCCTTTTTCTGTCTCCTTCATTATCGAGGGACAGAGTTTCTGAATTCCTGCAAGGTTCTAGCATAGGCTAGGTCTTTCAATCGAGACCTTCATCAAACCAATTCACTGGTTCTTTCGTTGAAAATCTGTCGTGTGCAATTCATGCATCAAGTGTAGGATTTACTTCCATGTGTCCATCGGTTGTGACCCCGGGTTGAGCCAAGAGGTGCCTTTTGCATTTTGGGACTTCGGAAACCAGGAGTTTGGAATGCATGAGAGTCGAGTTCTTTGACTCTTCAAACTCCGAAACCTGAAATCCTATTCATACCAAGCCGCTTCGGGATTTCTCCTACCGGAACTTCACGTACCGAGATTTCGCGATGGGTGAAGACAGGAGGTCTCACACTTGAGTCTTTAGGAGCCTGTTGGCAGCCAACCCAATTTTTTTCGAGTGCTCTCAAAAAGCTGCCTACACCCCTTGTCGTATTACGAAAAATCATTGTCGCAATGTGCTAATGGACATTCGTCTCATTTTTGCGACCATTACAATTCAATTTCGACCCAGTTTTCACAACTACAAGTGTGAAAACACTTCTTTCGTTGATTAGATTGTCGTCGTCTTTGGTTGATTTGCTGAAAGATACTTGATCACTGGTTTATCACATGACTGCTAAAGGTTGTGTCAAACTTATGTTCTTGAGCATTATCTTACCTTGATTGCGCATTTGGATATATTTCACTGTTAAACCTTTGGGCATAAAAGTTATTGGTCTTGTTCTGATCTTATGAAAATTATAATGGATTTGGTCATATTGTTTTTATCCTTGCTATGGACTTTCACTCGATTATTATATGAAGAAATTTTGATTGCATGGTTCTAAGACTTTGGAGTACAAACATATATAATATGCACCGAATGCATTGGCAAGTTCATAAGGTATGATAGCAATGGTTTCAAGGCGCATGAGTTAATCATATTCGAATTGATACTTGGCATACTATTTGCAAAGTTAGATTATACGTTGATTGTTATATGATCCCGAGCTATATAAACCCTGTGATTAAGCGATTGAATGAACGATGGAATTGGCACGTTAGATCGATAGTTAATGCCGGTACTATGTTTGTTTTAAACTTAACACTTGGCGCATTATTATCATATGAGGTGTTGGTTCTGACTCGGATGAATGGCACGTAGAAGTGGTGATTCACCTATTCGCTGGTCGACGCATTTGTTTAAATGATTATGGTTTTAACAGCTCTGTACAGGTCATTAATGCGATGCGTGGCGATGGTAATCCCACCACCTTCGCAGGCATGGAATTGTTGTCGGTCTCGTCGAGCATTCAAACTATTGAAACCCTATCGTATTCACTCTGTGCATTGTTCATTCGGTGTGAACCCTACCATGAACAGAGGTTATGGCTCCTGTTGTGAGGGCCGAGCCTAATGGATGTCAAGCGCTGTTGACATTCGATGGTGCATACAGTGACCTTGAAGAGTTTGGGTGGCTTTCGTTTATAAGGAAGTTCGATGGTTTTAATATCTCTATTGCTCGGCAATTCGCACTGTCATTTGATGGCTGCCGAGCCAAAGTTGGAGATGTCCAGCTTGAAATCACCGAACAATCTCTGAGCCTGGCGACTAGCCTGCCTATCAAGGGACAAAAATGGTCCAAAAGTTATAAGGTAAATGATGTCCCATGGACATTGTTGTTTCGGTCTCGGACAGTGAGGTCGTGCAACAAAGGTTTACCTGTAAAAATGTTGAAACCCCGCTGGTATGATCTCTTGATGATTCTCAAGAAATTTGTCACTTGTGAAGGCGGGTATGGATTTGTTTTCCTGTTTCATCTACGTTTGTTAATGGTATTTATGGGTTTCGAGCTTAGCATGCTCAATGCTCGAATTAGAGTCCTCGCTGATGGTACTAGAAACAGAGCCTATCCTGGTCAGCGAGGACTCTAATTCGAGCATTGAGCGTTTTCTCGCCGAAGAGGGCTTCTGTGGTGACGAACCTCCCTACGATTTCGTTGATAACTTGCCTCCTTGTCTTCGGGATAACCCTGACTTTCCTGGTATCAAGCCATCTCTTGAAACCCTCGGGGAATCATCAAAACCCCCTTTTGCTCAAAAGGTTGCTTCACCTTGCGACCAGTGTGGACTGTGGTTAGAGAGATACTATTTGGACGTTCCAAAACTACAATCCAAAATTCATGATTTGGAGAACCAAGTGGCAAAGTTCACTGGTCGGAATGCTAAGGGGCAGCCTAATGATACAAATCAACGGACTGCTGGATCAATCTTGTTCAAAAACGTTGAGTCTGCTACTGCAATTGTCAATTCGAAATTGACATAGCTTCAGCAACTGTAATGGTATAATTTTCCCTCTCTTATACAGCGTGTTCATAAGCTCTGTTTATATGGTTGACTTGCTCTGTCATGCATAAGTTGTATCAATTTCTGGATTGGTTGTGATTAGATTTAGTTTGATTGACCATAATCGAATTTGAATATGTTGTTATTTGATATCTTTTCTATTCTTGAAACACAAACAATATCTCTGTTCGATTTGATTATATCTTGTGCGATGCGATGAGCAAATTGGTTGACTGTGTTAATTATAATTTCTATGTTGGGACCGATTCGTATGTCATTTGTTTCATAATCAAATTTCGAATGGATAACAATTGTTACGATGTGAGTTGTATTCCGATGATAACAAGTGTTTGATTCGATTACAGGAATGGGTTGATTGTATCAAATCTTTTGATTTGTGTCTATAATTAAATGTCTCGTTTGATGACTCTGTCAAAACCCTGTGTGACGACTATGGAGTGATCTAACGTGAAGACTGCTGAGTCGATATTTGTGGAGTTAGTTCGATTACATTGTAATCAATTCATGTATCGTGTGAATGGTATCGATCTGTTGTTTTGATTTTAATTAGGCAATTACAGTTACGAGTTTACTTGTAAATTATTTGAAACATAACGAATGAGAACTGTGGTTGGATTCAATGGATACAGTGATGTGTGAGACTGTTAATGCTTTCTATGTTGGTAATAATATGAATCTCATGCTTACTAATAATGATTGTTGGTATCTCATATGATTTGGTTTGTTATTGACGGCATTCTTGGAACATTCTTGTTGAGATTTGATTCGATTTTGGGAAGAATTGGAAAAACAGGGTATTCCTATTTTGTATCGATTGTATCTCTACTCTGTCCCGATCGTGTGCTGTTCGGTTTTATTTGATTTAATCATTAGTAATATGTTGATTATTGCAAAGTGATTAGGTTCGATTTGATTTGGTTTATATCTGGTCATTTTACTATTCTAGACCAGCTACAGAATCAAACGATTCTGTAGCTAAGTCTACAGATTCAATTTTGTTATTATTTTCTGAATAATACAATCTTCTAACTTGATTCTGGTGTCTATTGCAGGGCAATTCGAATTTGCAATGGATACTATGGGCAGTTAGGGGATGATCTACATATTTTACTTGCATTTTAGTTATTTAGTTTAAGGGATTTTGGGATTATTCCCAGATTGTGTAAAACTGTTTACTATTATTCACAAGGGTGTTTTACCTTGTGAAAAACTTATTTAAACCTATGGTTTTGTAATAATAAAGAATCCTCAGTTGGGGAGAACAAGGATATGTAACGCTGATTCAAACTGGAGCAGAATTGATGCGTTGTTATAGCTTTTGCTTTTCAATACATTGACACTTTGTTCTAAGTTTTGTATATCATCTTGGTTTCTGGTTTAGTATTACTTTGCTATCTAAATAGAATTCAAGTGATATAATTTCTTATTATTATGCATACCTTGTTACTTCCAATTTGATAAAAGATATAACAGTTAAGGATTCAGTTTATGAATGATAGCTTTGTCTTCTTTATGGATTGAATTATCATATATGAATTTGCTGCATAATAGGTTTCCCTTTTGCATGAATTCATAATCTGATAACTGTTATGATTTCTTTTATGTCGTGTTTGTCCTGTAACTTACTTCAGGAAGCATCACAGCTGATCCTTTGCGAGAAGCTTAAGAGCTAAATGGTGTGAATTTCTTCCTCCAACCAGCTTACGAAGCAATCATACACAGGGCAGACTTGGAGCGTATCCAGGTTTATTAGTTAGATGTTTACTGTTTATGTTAAGTAATTTAATATAAATGACAGATTAGTTTGATTTATATTACATTGTTTAGTATCAGTAAGCATAGATCAGATTGTTTGATTTCAGTGGTTTTTATTTCTTTTCATAAAACATAAAAAGATAAAAATAAATCCTTGGCTGTCTCAGGGCAGCAATCACATGAGTTTTGCAGGTTTTAATCAAATATGTAGTTTGTCTATAGTGTACATTTGTGAATAGGGAATAACCTGGCTGACAATTAAGTAGTTGATTTGAGTTATTATAATCACAGTTAGTATCCTATAAATATATAATAGTTAGTAGTTCATAGTTAGATTAGTACAGTTAAGTTGAGTTTGTTTTATTAGTTTCTAGTTTCCTCTAATTTAGTTTGATTTCTTTTATTTAGTTAGTTAGTTTGTTTTAGTGTGTTTTATTAGTTTCTAGTTTCCTTAGTTTAGATTATTTAGCTCATATCACTTTTCTCTTTGGTTTCCTTACGAGACCTTAGAGCGGCCAACGGAGCCGTTAAACTTGTCAGGGTGGTCCATACCAAACGGCTTGGGTTATTTAGACAACCCCGGACCGGTTCCACTCTCCCAGTTGATGGATGGATTGTTTCGCCCGTCAATAGAGCCAAAATTCTCAAACGTCGCGAGTTGGGATTTCGCGATATGTGAGGATGAGGGGCCTCGCATCTAGGATACCCGGGAGCCAAAACTCAGAACCATATATCCACTAAACTCACTTCGGGGTTTCGTAGGTCGGGATTTCGCGATGTACGATGACGAGGGGTCTCACACCTAGGATATCCGGGAGCCGAAACTCCGAAGCTCATATATCCACTAAACTCACTTTGGGGTTTTGCAAGTCAGGATTTCTCGATGTGCAATGACAAGAGGTCTCACATCTGGGTTTCCCAGGAGACAAAACTCTGAAGTGTCGATATATATATATATATGTATGTATGTATGTATGATGCTATGTTCATTTTGGGGTTTCGCAAGTCAGGATTTCGCGTCTGGCGAAGACAAGGAAACTGACCCTTGGGCATCTCGGGTTCCGAAACGCCGAAACACCAAACTCTAACCACGCTATACCATATCGGGGTATCTCATATCGGAATTTCGCAACTGGCGAATACAAGGAAACTGAACCTTGGGATTCCCGGGTGCCGAAACTCCGAACTACAAAACTCTACTCATGCTATATCATTTCGAGGTTTCTCATATCAGGATTTCGCAACTGGAGAATACAAGGAAACTGACCCTTGGGATTCTCGGGTTCCAAAACTTCGAACCACAAAAATCTACTCACGCTATATCATTTCAGGGTTTCTCATATCGGGATTTCACAACTGGCGAATACAAGGAAACTGACCCTTGGGATTCCCAGGTGTCGAAACTCCAAACTACAAAAATCTACTCACGCTATGTCATTTCAGGGTTTCTCATATCGGGATTTCGCAACTGGCGAATACAAGGAAACTGACCCTTAGGATTCCTGGGTGCTCAAACTCCGAACTACAAAAATCTACTCACGCTATATCATTTCGGGGTTTCTCATATCGGGATTTTGCAACTAGCGAATACAAGGAAACTGACCCTTGGGATTCCCGGGTGTCAAAACTCTGAACTACAAAAATCTACTCACGCTATATCATTTCGGGGTTTCTCATATCGAGATTTCGCAACTGGTGAATACAAGGAAACTGACCCTTAGGATTCTCGTGTGTCGAAACTCCGAACTACAAAAATCTACTCATGCTATATCATTTCGAGGTTTCTCATATCAGGATTTCACAACTGGCAAATACAGGGAAACTAACCCTTGGGATTCCCATGTGCCGAAACTTCAAACTACAAAAATCTACTCACGCTATATCATTTCGGGGTTTCTCATATCGGGATTTTGCAACTGGCGAATACAAGGAAACTGACCCTTGGGTATCCCGAGTGTCGAAACGTCGAAAAGACGAGAGGTATCCCCGCTAGGCTACTTTAAGTGACAGGGATGAATCAATTTCATGGGTTTACTAAAATGATAGTCCCTTCGAGGAACTCACTGCTCTTAGTATGGTGAGGAAACTTTCTCGGAAGGAGGTGCCTTCGGGGAAATTCAACCAAGGCATCGCATGAGTTAAGTACATGGGACAATTCTCTCGAGGACGAACTCGAAATCTAAACTTGTTCAATATATGCATATATATATATATATATATATATATATATATATGAACTGACTATAGACCTACAAGTATAAGCATGCATCCACCATTTCCGATCAAAACACCAGACAAACATTTCTATACAGAAACCATTTATGAGTGTACAACCATGAGCATTCATTCCAGGAATATTCAATTTAATATATAGGACATAAATACTTATCAGAAAAACACCAGGTGTGACACAACTACTAAGAGGGGTGCTCGTTTCTACCCAACCGTAGTCTCAACGACTCCCAACGGATTTACCACTAGCCACCCCCGAGCTAGACCACGAGGCTTTGAGACTCACTCTCCTACTTCCCGCTCGTCGGAAGTCAAGGACGAAGGTTACTCTCCTTCTCCTCTGCTCAAGACTTGCTGCATTTTCCAGAGTTCCTTTGGTTCTCCTCCTGCAATCTCGGTTGTGTGCTTCCCTCTCCCCACACTTCCTTTCTTGCTTTGTCCTGCAAGGTCACGTGTGATGCGAATTCCCCCAAAGTGGTCAGGTCTGAGGGCTTCTACGGATGGGTTGTTCACCCCCATCCCCTCATTAACTCATGAGGAGCCTCCCCACCTACCATCCTGGCGAGTAATTCATTCCAAGGCCAGAGAGCAGCTTTGGTCTTTGAGCCAGTAAAGACCAATACGGTATTGGTTCGGTGGAAATTAACGCCACCATTCCAGGTGCCTTCCACCACCTTTCATCAGCCATCGTGGTCTCTTTTTTCAGCACATCCCCCTCCCAGCAATCATGCGACATATATTCACACATCATTTACATTCATCGACCCTTTTATACAGGGCCCATCAAATCACACATTCACATCTTGGAGTTTGCCATAGTTCTTGGCCAATATAGTTATTTTTACAGACTGGGGGAAACAAGGTGTTACAATCATAGTTGTTTAAGATATTTATGGTCATACATGAATACAAACATATAGGAATTGGTTCACGATAATTGTTTGGGTTGTTCTTTGTGCCTATGCATACTATTCACTTCCATATGTCAATGGGATGATGAATATTCCTAATGTCCATGGGCATGCCATAACACCTCACCTTGCAAGAAACATTCATAGTAGTTTGCATTCGAGGCTAGGTCTCTGTTCAACCTAGCCACCACTAAATACCTCTTCAATGTTTGTTGTTTTTGTTTTGATTATTAAGAATAGGAGTAGAACGATCAAAACCACTTATTTTGTAGAGAGTTGTCTCACTTATTTGCCTAGATCCTCGTAGTGATTTCTCCCAATATGTGTGTGAGGAAGTGTTCCATTGAAAACCCTCTTGTAGATCCAGGTTTCATTTTAAATTCCATTTTATATTTTATTCGGTTTATAAACATAAGGACATAATTCACTACACAATACTAGTTGTTGATATTGAATTGACACAAGCATGCAGAAAACATGGGAATGCCTTAAAATTCAAGATGTTGGACATAAACAAACTAGCAAGCCATAGCAATAACCAGCTGTTTATATAATACATGGAACAATGAGGGGGGATGGATTGTGGCGGAGGTGGGGGAAGAATTTTTTTAAGGAAAATGAAATAAAATAAACAATTAACACTTAAAGGAACTAGATATAAATCCACAACTCTACGATTTCCAATAAAACTATTCACATATCATTGCACATTTAACGACTACTAAAATAAATAAAAATTTACGGTACATTTCCATATAGGTATAAAAGAAGAACAAATGCAAGCCATGGTAAGAACATGTGTAAAAAAGGCATCACCAAAGGGAAAGGAATTCAATGTTCTACCACATAGGAAACAACATAAGCACATACCTTATCTTCCATAGGAAAACAACCTTCATATCCTAGACCCCTAAAATAGTATAGAAACACTAAATCAAACATAAATAGAAAACACCCAAATAAACTTGTATTGAATATAGGTGGCCACAAATTAAATACCCTTGATATGAGAGAATAGGGATGCCCAACAATCATGGAGCCCATTTTGATAGTTCAAAACCATGGAGCCCATTTTGATAGTTCAAAAAGAGAAAGGAAAAAAATATTCTTAAAGCCTAAAGGGATCACCTTGAGCCAATATGGAAAGGACCCGATATTGTACCAATTCAACCAGAGAGAGATGAATATAAATCCTTGCAATAAAACCAAAAGAGACTCATATACATGACCAAACCACAAGCATGAATTCAATGATTTTGCAATGCAAATTAAGGCGTAGCCACAAACCTTATTCTTTTAGGTGAAATAGCCTTGGAAGTATCAACCGCGTAACTATCCAAATGCCCACAGACTAAAGATCTTCAATAATGAATGTAGTTAACCCAAGGGTTAGATATAAGCAATTTGTAAAAAAATTCCAATTTTTCTATGTCCTATAGTGATCAAAGCCCATATTAATGCAACGCCCCCAAGGATTCCACAAATCCCTTTATTTTTTACAATGCACAAGATGAATTTGATCCCACTAGGATCTAAACAAAGGTATCTATCTTGAGCCATTGTAAAATCTATTGAAAGAGCACCAAATGAACAAAGACTAGATATAACATATATCATTTATTCAACCAAAGACAAAAAAAACATAAATCCCTTGGAAAAGGCCCAATATTGTAGCAATGATTCAACCAAAGAGAGATGAATAGAAATCCTTGCAATAACACCAAAAGGCACACAAATATATGACCAACCATGATTGTATTCAATGTTTCACAAGGAAAAAGAGGGTGTAGCCACATATCTTATTCTCTAAGGTGAAACAACCTTGGAAGTCTAAGGAAAAAGAGGGTGTAGCCACATATCTTATTCTCTAAGGTGAAACAACCTTGGAAGTCTAAACTACATAATGATCTAGATGTCCATAGATTTAAGATCTTCCATAGTGAATGTAGTTTTCCCAAGCCTTCATGAATGTTTTTTTCCAATCTAACACTATCCAATTGTAATAAGAGCCCATATGAAATGCAACAACCCCTCCTTTTTTTTAACAATGCAGAAGCTTAATTTGATTTGAACCTGACATGAACCAAATGAAGGTTTCTACCTCAAGCCATGGCACAAGCTATGGCAAGAACACTAAATAAATGGGAACTAGAGATAACATATACCATGTTTTTTTAATTTTAATTTTTGTATTTTAAATTTTATTTTTATCCTAAATAAAGGGTTCTACATAAATTAGAAGGCCCAAAAGTAGTGACACTTATATATACAATAGCCTAGTGGCCATGAAAATGTGGCGTGGAGCTATTTGCAGAGAGTACAAAAACAAGTCATACTGCTTGGCTAAATGTTTGTGTCCATTGTGGGGAAAAGCACACAAATCCAGACAATGGTTAAGACATTTAACATGCCTAAATGCTTGCAAATTGTTCAACTTTGAATCAATTCACAATTACCATGTCTAAACCAATTTGTAAGCCCCAAATGCATACTTGTAGAAAAATGAAGACTAGTTTGCACAAACAGTAACAAGAGGAGATGTGTATAAAGTGTCATCCAAGGAAGTCACGTAGAAAAAAACCAATATGATTCACCAAACCAAACTACAAGGATATGTTTTCCTTCCTAAAGTACCAGTGAATGAAACATTCCCCTCCTTATCACACACAAGAACCCATCTTCAATGTTGATTAAAAAAACCATCAAGAAATTCCATCACAAAAGCTAAGATATTTTGGGATTGATCATCAATATAAAATTTCTCCATTTAATTACATATGAACAACCCCAAACTATTGAATAGATCTATCTTTGCATTAACAATCACAACCTCTGTTAGCAACTACTTTAACACCACCCCACTGTAATTTTAGTTTTAAATATTGTTTAGTTTTTTTACATTAAATGTTGACCAATGAAGCCTTTAATAACATAACAACAACCTTATTTTAGATTAAATATTAATATTATATTTTTATTAAAACCTTTGCAATACCTAAACTCTATTATGATTGTTATAATATCCCTCTTAACACAAATAATTATTGCACCATTACAAAACTTTGCCTAATTTTTTTTTAAAGTTTACATAAATAAAATCATATTAAATATTAATATTGCATTTTTCTATAAAATATTTCCTATCAAAAATAATTATTATCTAACCATTACAAAACTTTGCCTACTTTTTTTAAAAGTATAAGTAGGTAAAACGAATATCGTAGTCCCTTTAAGCATGGACATATTCTATTTCCATTATTCAATATTATAAATGGCATTAAGAATTAATAGGTTGACAAAAGAGGACCCAATATTTCTTCTTCTCACAATATTTGCGATCTAACTAGTTATTTAACAAGAGGGGTTTCTCAGCAAGAAGTCCCTACCCAGGTAGTAGGAAGAGTGAGTAGCCACTATTAAGGTAGTTTCTTCTTCTCACAATATTTGGGATCTAACTAGTTATTTAACAAGAGGGGTTTCTCAGCAACAAGTCCCTACCTAGGTAGTAGGAAGAGTGAGTAGCCACTATTAAGGTAGGAAGCGTCCCTGTAGGAAGAGTGAGTAGCCACGATTAAGGTAGGAAGTGTCCAATAGTCACTATTAGAGTTCAAAGTCCATGAACGTTGCCCAAAAGTAGGAAGTAGGATGTAGGAAGAGTGAGTAGCCACTATTAAGGTAGGAAGCATCCAATAGTCACTATTAGAGTTCAAAGTCCATGAACGTTGCCCAAAAGAAGGAAGTAGGAAGTGTCTAGTAGCCATTCAATGTCATTAACGTTGCCCAAAAGAAGGAAGTAGGAAGTGTCTAGTAGCCATTCAATGTCATTATAACTAGACGATATAAACATTATTATAAGATATTTATTATTATTTATTTTTAAAAATTAAGATTATTTATCTTTTAAAATTAAAATATACATTATTTAAGTAATTTCAGGACAAGTTAAATTACTTATGAATTGTTATAAACATTATTATAAATTGTTATAAACATTATTATAAGATATTCATTATTATTTGTTTTTTAAAATTAAGATTATTTATTTTTTAAAATTAAAATATACATTACTTAAGTAATTTGAGGACAAGTTAAATTACAAATGAATTGCATAAAATACATTATGCACATTTGTATTAAAGACACTTAATTACTTGTTATTTATTTTTAAAAATTAAAATATACATAAAGTTAAATTACAAATGAATTGCATAAGATAGTTTGTATTTTGTTTACACATAAAAATGTAAACAACACAAATCTAAAACCCTAAACTAAACTTTAAGAAGACCAAGTTCATAAGGATCACTCATGATATCAATTGAAAAGCATATAAATCTTATGATGTTATAAAACATTGTCATGATAAATTGAGATATCATTTATTTTAAGGAAGACATGGGATAAGAACGTTTGTTCATGTTATCCTCGTGAAAATGCATGATTAAAAAACTCAAACAAAACGCAGAAAGTATATGTAAAGGCGAGTTATATAGCATCCAAAATCTTACCTCAGTAGCGGTGGAAATCAGATCAAAGAAGGGCTTTAAGGATATATCAGCAACAGGGATTTTCTCAAAAATGACCTGCCTAGCAGAAGGACCCACAGTCCACCATACTGACTTACAGGGAAAGGTATAATTTATTTGCTGTTACATAGCCTTTTAAATAGAACAAGCCATACATAGAACAAGCCATACATATGCATAACATTGCATTACTTGAGAAAATAACAAGATCTCTATACAAAGAGTCGACCTCCTAAATGCATCACTGTATACCTTGGATGGAGGGCACAGAATGGTAAGTCGTGTAGACCTGAGCATGAAGGTAAGTCGTGTCCACCCCCTATTTCTTTATCAGTATTCGACATCAGAACGAAGGACCTCAGGATGGTGAACAAAGAAGGACCTCAAGATGGTGAACAGCTCCCTGAGGATACTTTCCAGGGCCAAAAAGGACTCGTTTCTCGACATATTTCAGAGGCTCCGCCTCGAGTGGGACGAGATGGTGTTGTCTTCCACGCAGCAAGGTCTTGAAGGTCGTCGTGACACAGTTCAACGCGGACTAGCTCTTGACGGATAAGCCAACCGTTTCTGCACTGGTCAGGGAGGCTCTACTATGTGTCGCCAAGGATTTTAACATTTCGCTGGATGACTTGGCCATCACCCATATATCCTATGGCCCCTAGTTCTCCAGAGCAGTCAAGCAGAAGCAGGTGATGCAGTAGGAAGCCAGGAGGTCCAAGGCTGAGCAGGAGAGGAGGGCGGTCGGTGTCAGAGCAGACGGGGAGAGTGAGGCTGCTAAGCTTATTTCCCTGGCCATGGCTGCTGCGAGCAACGGGGAGAGTGAGGCTGCTAAGCTTATTTCCCTGGGGCTAATTCAGTCATTAAGAAAAGGGAAAACAACGTGATAAGGGAAGATGCCAGAAGCTTCACAACCACGGACAGGGAAAAAAAGGGACAGTTTTACTTAAAGACTGAATAGCACATGGTGACTCAATACAAAAATCCCTTGCGTGCACGCCATATGGTGAATCCCTTCCCTTGCATGCACGCCACGCCCAAGCCACGCCATATGGTGTCTCTCGATAAATGTTTCTGAAAAACTAGGAGTTTTGGAAAAGTTAGGGTAAATAAAACACAAACATTTAATGCCACAAATTAATGCTAGCATTAATCCAACTCAAGAGAACTACAGAGGGGTTTCTTAAGTTTTAAACTGAATGTCTCATGTTTGGCCTCCATATGAGGCCAAATGAGGCGTCAAAATTTCTTATTGGTTAAAATAAAGTGTTGTGAACGGTTTATAGGTGAAGATAAAGTAGCCCATCAAACATAAAAGTAAAACTTTGGATTAAAAGTTTTGGTTTTCGTGAGAGAGAAAAGAAAAATCAAAAATCGATTACAATAGTCCCTGTTGCCTTAAGGAAGGGACAATAAACAACCTCGACATACTTTTCAATTACCTTTTAATTATCTTAATAAACTATTGAAAAGTTTTTCATTTAATTATCAATCTTAGGTTGTTTAGGTCTTACGATCTGCCATGCACTGTATATGCAAAGGATTCTGGTTGTTTGTGTAAGTTGTAGTATAATAATGTCATGAATCAAGCATTCAAGGACACTTTGATCAAGTCACCAGATTATGCTAAATTGTGAGAAAGTAATTGTCAAATGTACTGGAAAGAAAGATCAGTCTTGCATAAAATAAATCACTCTTGCATGAATTGAAACTAAAACTAAGAAATTGAAATTGCAATTGTTGAATTGAGAATCACACTTGAAATCACTCTTTGCAGAAATTGAAACACACTTGTTGAATTGAAATCACACCTTGTAGGAAAGTAAAGCTATGCTATATCCTAATGGTGATTGATTTCAGTATGTTGGAATCCTTGTTCACAACAACCATGTGTCGCTCATCAATCATTAAGCAAGACTTATGAAAATAACCAATTAAGATGTTGCTACAAGCGGATTTGCAACAATATGTGTTGCATCACACGAATTGCAGCACGAAATGATTACAACACGAGTTGCATCAAATAAACTCCCACAAATTGCAGTCTTTAAAATAGATCTAAAATGAGTTGTATCTTACAATCAAAATCACACAATACACACTCTCGAAACCGAATTCAATGAGTTGCAGCAGAAAGGGAAACATAAAAAGATAAACAAACTGCAGTTTACTTGTGAAACTGTATTCTTTCAACTAACAGTTTAGATCCCACATAGATTACAGTTATTCAGCACAAGGTTAAATCTATACAAACAACAACTTAAAATCGCATAACTGAATCTACCCAAATCACCGATTTCGAATGTGAAAGCAAATCTGCACAGTTTTATATATTCGCAGTCTATGAATTGCAACAAATGAAGAGATAGCTATGAAAGAAAATCAGAAGTGTAGAAAACCACTAAAATTCAGAAGTAATTAATGTAAACTACAGGTTCTAGTTCTACAGATAGTACCTGGCTAAGGAGGGGGCCCTACCCCCTTAGACGAGGCATTGAAAGATTAATTCAAAACCATTCAAACGCTCAACGCATCAACACACAACTAAACGAAAGAAAGAAGATTATATTATGAAAGTTTGGAAGTACAACAATGAGCGATTACACGACAAATTATCCTTCCTCATAAGCTCCAATAGCTCGAGTGATGATGTGGCTGTAGTGTTGGCAGGGATTTAATTAGGACTGTAGTGTCAAGAGATCTGCTGTATGCCAAAGTGAAACAATTGTTGTTTGGAAACTAAACTACATCTGATTCGATTGTCTTCGGAATATCAACAAGTGGGTCTTTTGGTAGTTACGTCGGCCTGGAAGTGCAACAATGGTGCTGCAACCTTTCTAGACCTTTTCTACATACAAATTTTAGTATAAATAAACAAAAAATTCAACGGAAGACATGCAATAATAATCATAAAATGGAATAGAGGAAGACATGCAATAATAATCATAAAATGGAATAGAAGATGTGAATTGTACCTTGGTGCCAAATAAACCTGTATGGAAGAAATTTCTTAAAGAGGAAAGGATGATCAAAACGGTATGGGAAAAAGTGTTGGATGGGTGCCAAAAAGATTCCAATTCAGGGGCCCATCACACCCACATAAATCATTCCTCCATAAAATAAATAATAAATTTAACTTTTAAAGTTATTACTTATCAATCATAATAACTCGTACGTGGTAGACTTTTGTTGGCATGTTAGAACCCCTTTGTTTTTCCATCTAATTGATCTCAATATTGACAAGCCACCTCCAGACACTTTTTTAGTGGATGCTCTAGATATTTCCAAGAGAGAAATAAACAAGAGCATTTGGTTTGACCTTTAGAAAGCCTACTTTCAGTCTATGTGGTTGGAACCCAAAGAACCACTTTCCCCAAATCTCCATCACTACCCTAATTTATATCTTCACTTCAAAAATGGATTCATCAAACACCCTAGAGACACTAGACTTGAGTTGCATTAAACCCCCGAGGTACACTAGACGAATTGAAAGGGAAAAATATTTTATTAGATATCAGGCATGTCCACATCTGTTATTATGTTGAAGGAGTTCTTTTAAGGGGAAGTCTCTTGAGATTTTTCGTCGTATGTCAATGCCATTTGTTTTATTTTTTTTAGTGAACGAACATATCCCTTGCTTTGAACTATATGCCACCTCATTAATTTTCCTTGTCGTGAACTATTTGTTGGTTGTGAAAATTTAAAACTCCTACCATTTTTTCCTTCCACCTCATTAATTTTCCCTTACCATGAACTATCTATTAGGTGAGGAAGGTGAGGACTACACACAACCAACAACAGGTTGGTAGGTTATATATATAACCTGCTCTTTTTCCTTGCACCCCTGGCTGGTAAGTTTTTCTTCTTTGAAAGGGGTTATGAAAAGGTAGAATAAGAGTCACACCTCTGAGAAATTTGACATGCCTACCTTCCTAAACTCACATAGTTGCTCCAGGCCATAGAGTTTAGTGTTGAATAGGTCTTTGTATCCCACACATGAGGGTCTCTGCTTACATGATTTTTCCTCGTGAGTATGCTTTTATTTGTTTATTCCATAGAAGCATCAGTAGTACTAGCAAAAACAATACCAACAACATGAGAGCTAGCAGCTAAGGTAGCATCATAAGTAAATGTAGCTAGAGAATAGCTAGTGGAAGAACACACTGAGGCACTAGTGTAAGCACTAGCAGATCGGGAAGCATATAGAATATCATAGCTAGAAGTAGACATGGTTTAAAAAAATTGAATATATATCTCTATATATATATTCAAAAATTCAAAAATTTCAAAGCTCTACAACAACTATGCTTAGAAATGCTTCTTCAGAAGTTCTTTAGAAGGTCAGTGACCTTGTTGAATTTTTTTGAATTTGGCATTGATGCTTTTTATAGACATATAATATATATAATTTAGAGAAGCGGAGGATCAAAGGAAAATTGTCCCTAGATACCCTGGTTGTTGTGTTACTCCTCCAGGTGTTTTTGTCTAAATTATAATTGGACTAAGCTTGTTGTAGCATCTCAACCATCTCTTTACGGGAGATCAGAGAGAAAGGAAAGGTGTGACGATATGAGTAGGGAAGGTATTCTTGTTGCATTCTATTTATCTGCATACAAATATCATGTAATCCACTATCATTTAGCTTTTAAAAGTGATTATATCTCTATATGTTTAATCCGGTTAAAATATTTTTTTTAGAAAATCAAGTATTTTGTAGTTAGCCTTCATAATTAATAGCTTAATTTCTTTTTTCATTATGAGCATATATAATATCCCTCTAGATTCTACTTGGCCATGAAAAATAACCTTGACAAAAGATCATACCGGATTTTTTTTGGGGTCACCTAACATAAATGAAATTAACATTGCTTAAATTTTAAATAAAACATGAAACCAATTGGTAACATAGTCTCACCTAGATAGGTTCAACCTAGATGGAGTCTGATCTATTACTTCCAACTCAGGAGATTGAGAGTCCTTGAGCTCCTTTTTAAAGATATCATGAGTGTGAAATATGTCCAACCCTGAGAATTCTTCGAGGACTTTGTCCAACACAATTTCAGCTACAAAAAAGGGGAAAATGTGCTTATTAATACAATAGAAACAAAATTATAGCCCAGGAAACCATTTCCAAAGGATAAAACTAAAAATTTCTTTAGAATAAAAAAATTGTGTAAGTGAGTTGATGATGCGTTGGCGTTGATCCACTTATTCGAAATTTGATCTGTGGTTGCATGGCCTTTGATTCATTTCAATTAATTTGGAGCCACTTGCTCAATTTGTGTTCACATGGCTCTTGATTCAGGAACAAAGTTGTTTCTTTGATCTCGCAACTTTTCATTCTTATTCCAGTGATGCAGGCTTATGACCTCGACTTTCTCACAACAATTTCCAATCTTGATTCACAAGCATAACCGATCTCGACTTCTTGACTTTCCAGCAACATCTAGATCTAATTAATACCAAAGTCTTGATCTTCTACTACAATATACTCTTCCTCCTGGTAGCCAGAGTCCTACACTTTCGATGTCTTTTGTTTTGAGTGGTTGGTTACATCATTTTCATCATTCTTCGAGGCATAGGTTGGCATTGGTGTTGCCAATCCTTCCTCCTTGTCTGGTGCTTCCAAACCATTACCAATACCAAGTTGATAATCTACTGCAATGTGCATTTGGAATATGAGATAAAATTATAGGAAAAACACACATATGCAACAACACATCGATCGAAAATGAAAGAAAATATGAGAAGCAGAATAGATATTCTTATTGGGAATGAATGAAACATCTACTAATTTGTTCACAACTTTTGGGCACCGCACTAAATGATAATAATATATGAACGAAGATTTTCCTTTTCCTTCGTTGGTTCAACTCCTGCAAGTGAGATTGTATCTTCTACTTTTATCCTCATTGTTGATGGGTATCAATCTTTATCTATATGTGTTAAACCCTAGCATATAGAAATTCCATTTTGACATCTAATTTGGTCTTCCAATTTTTAATGCCCAATGTCTGAATTACTCAATATGGAGGAGACCATGTCATAAAAGATCTGTAGTCAAACCATTAACCATGAATGAATCCAACATACAATGCATATCTAACCCATCTGAATGGCATGCAACGACTTGAAGTGTTGGGACGAAGCCATCAAATGAATGATTTGAGAAAACATTTCACCATTCAACAAAGAATAACCATTGTCTCCCCCCAACATCATAAGCCAAACCTGCAATAGTAAATATTGTCTGAAAATTTAATTTTAAATTCAAATAAAGGAAGAAGCAAGAGAGTTAAGTGTACCTAGTAATTCCCAATCTCGTTTAGAAACGATAAAAGTATATGAATAGGAACATCAAATTCATACCCAGGAATCTTACACATAATGTCTTAAGATCACATTTCAAGGAAATGACATAAGCATGAGTATAGCATACTTACACTAAGTATCTTTACAAGAAAGAAAGACTCCATGTAACATCCCCAACCCCAAGCAGAATTGGGGATTTCACCCAATTTCACCACAAGCGCTTTGCAATTTCCAAATTTCACTCAATTATAGGTCAAAAATTCCCAATGAGAGATTCCTAATTGGGGATTTTTAATCCCCGGCACTAAATTTCTCAAATTCCCCACGAATTCTTTCCCAATTTCATAGGAATATTTTTTTCAAACACATCAGCGACATTCTATGAAATTTAAATTTTTGTAACTTATATCTCCAACATTCTGCTAGCTGGTCCATGCAGGCTCAATATTGAACATGTGGCTCTAATACTACATTTTATGGTCCCTATCCCCAAGCTAGGCCACACCACACAAAATTTTGTCTTCTGTCATAGTTTTGTTTTCAAATTTCTTTAATTTTTTGCCTCTTGTGACTTTGTAATTTACCCAACCACCTTACTGAGTCTTGTTACCCCTATTCCTAGTTATGATACCATTTAAATAACATAACATGCCATGCATATAAATACAACATATGAAATGCAACCAGTATACCAATTCATACATAAACATATACATTTAAGCATACATAATTGACATAAATGTATATACATTACTCAGTAGAATAATACAAAAAGTAAATAGCATGTAAACACATAGAAATACACTTACCTTTTAATGGGAAATCACCAATTGTGTGAAGACCTCAGACGTTCCTCCCAACCATAGAATATGCTACTCATAAATTCTCAGTGCCAGATCACCCCTGAGCTGAGGCTAGAGACTCCACCAGGGAAGGTTTCCTAATTCAAACTAAGGTCTATCCAACATGATAAATCTCAAGTTAAGGTGCCAACTACTACAACTATCCTACAACCTCTCATTTCCCATATGCATGTCCCACCCCGGGAAGTGTACCCCTTCTCTGCTCAATAGTCCTCCAGTTGTCCCATTTCCCTTTCGGGGCTTCAACAATAGGCCGAACATAAAGTCTTAGAGCTCTGTAGCTATTGCCCAACGCACCAACAAACAATTCTTAGCAGTTCCCTCACCCGAGAGACTACTCACGGGATTGAAAACCCGCTTCTTCAGCTCCAAATATCTAAGTTTTACTCGTTACCGATAACTTTTCCCAAAGCTTCCTAGTACAAGTACGAAAATGGTGATGGCAGGGTGTACCAATTTTCAGAGTGAATGATGGATGAATGATTGGAAAGAGTCCTGGAATTACACCAATTCCCCACATTTTATTTTCATTCTCTTAACTTGGCACTTGTCACCTTATAAGCTAGCTTTGACCCAACTTGGTGACTCATTCCCCACCTTAAGAACTTAGGATAAGATATCTCATGATTTAGACTTTAGGAAATATTAATATAATATTTCCTTGACTTAAGCCCCCTTTCCCTCTAGTGGAGTTCTATCCCCCCATACTCTTTTTTCTGACTTGGTCTACAGTAGTGATGTATTTTATTAATAATATGAGTGATTACATATTACAAAGATAGGCTCGCTGGCCTTTTATCATCTGGCTCTCCGGCCTAAATAATGACAAGGAACTATGGCCCAAAACATCCTAGCTCACCAACCTACGAAGCATATGTACATTTGTAACTTAGGGTTCAGCCTAGGGGTATTACATTCCCCTCCCCCTTATTTATGCACTATCCTCGGTGCATTATATTCAAATGTACATTCAAAAATCTTCAAAAATCTTCAAAACGATGTGGGTACTCTTCTCGCATAGCATCTTCATGCTCCCAAGTTGCATCTTCAAGACTGTAATAGGTCCACTGAACCTTTACCGGTCCTATGGATCGATTCTAGAGAAACTTGACTTTTCGATCCAATGTGCACATCGAATGAACTCGAAAGTATCCTTCCTGTTCCACCTGAATCGCATTCCAATCAATTATATGATTAGCATTAGGTACATACTTTTTAAGCAAAGACACATGGAAAACATTATGAATGCACATAGATGCAGGAAGTGCAATCGTGTATGCAACAGGATAAATCCTCTCCAAGATTTCCAAGGTTCCACAATATCTTGCTGCAAGCTTTGAAGAGTTCCCCAATTTTAGGGAACTTCTCTTGGAATTCACTTTTAAGAACCCATGGTCACCCACTTGAAACTCTCTGTGATTTCTACCCTTCATAGATTTTCCTCTTGTCTTGGGAAGCCTTTAATTTTTTATTTATCTTCACCATTTTCTCCTCCATTTCCATGAGAAACTCTGGCCCAACCATTGCTCTATCTACTAGGTTATCCCAACTTACTAGTGTATTGCACTTTCTGACATATAATGCTTCAAATGGGCTCATCTTCAAAGATTCATGATACCCATTATTATAAGAAAACTCAACTAAGTGTAGGTAATCTTCCCATTTTGATGTTTTATCCATCACATACATCCTTAACATATTTTCAATCACTTGATTGACCCTCTCTATTTTCCCATCCAACTCAGGATGATAGGTTGTGATAAAGTTCAAATTTGTCCCAAATATTTTGAATAATCCCTTCCAAAAGTTTGATGTAAACTTGGGATCTCTGTGTAACACCCTGTTTCCCCCAAATTTGTAATTAATCCTAATATAGGAATTACCATGCTAAAGCATGATGAAAATGTGAATGTATGATGTGAATGGACCTTATGAAGAAGGTCGATGAATGTAATAACATTATGAATTTATATTGCAGGACTGCTGAGAGGGGATGTGCAGAAAAAGAGACCATGATGGCGGTGGAAGGCACCTGGAAAGGTGGCGTTAACTTCCACTGAGAATTAATATCGTATTTGGACTCCACTGGCCTGGAGAACCAAAAGAGGCTCACTGGCCCAGAATTAAATGTCTCGCAGGCTGGTAGGTAGATGGCTTAATGAGGGATGGGGAGGTGAACCGCCTATCCGTAGAGCCATCATGACTGACCAGTGCGAGGAAAATCACGCCACACACAACCTCGCAAGAGGATAAGGCGTGGGGTAGAAGCGATTGGGTTCGGCAGACACGAAGGGAGAACTCTGGCAATACGCAGAGTGAGTGATAGCAGAGAGGAAGGATTGCAACCTTCGCTCCTGGTCACTGGAAAACAGAGACGTAGTCTCACAACATCGTGGTCTTAGCTTGGGGGTGGCTAGTGGTAAATCCGCTGGGAGTTTCTAAGCCTACGGTTGGGTGGAAACAGGCACCCCTCTCAGCAGTTGCATAACCCCTGGTGTTATTTCTGATAAGTGTTTTGCCTCAGGCATCTTGAAATAT
>ML783457.1:492118-527357 GCA_009831015.1 Picea engelmannii
GGTGAGAAGAAAAGACATGTTCAGAAAGGAACAATTGAAGGCTGTCAAAACTGAAGGTGATGAACATGACTACTACTGAGCCATGAAAACCCTATGATGAGTCATGATCGCCTGAAATAAAATTGTGTTGAGGTAACACCAGCTGGAGGGACGCCTCGGCAGAGCAAGTACGAGGGACGCCTCAACTGTAAGACTCGATAGAGTCTCTAAAATTATTTCTATGCGAGAAAACCTTGGTAGGGAAAGATGGATCGCCCGAGGGACTGTATAATAGTGAAGAGGATGCCTGAGCCTAGGCCTGGAGGGTGAGTGACCGCAAGGAAGAGGAGACCTTAATAATTTTTGAAAACTATTGGGATAATGCAGATAGTGGGTAGTTTCCCGTGTGGGGGGAAAACCTTGGAAAGAAAGATGAAATTATGATGGCTTTTGTGAGCTATTGAATTGGAATTATGCATCCAATGGGTACGTCAAGGAGGATGATGAGCATGGATAACAAAATTACCATGTGGATATAGATCCACGAACTGCACAGATAAGTATTGTGCTAAGAATATGAAATTTTCTTTTTCTTTTGAAATTTGAACATCACTAAGATGTTTTTGCACAAAATTGTGAATTAATGTGCTTGTTGTCCAGGAATTATTGAAGGAAGATGACGAAGATCAAGACTTCTGAAGTGGCCGAATAAGAAAGGCATGACATGTGTTTTGAGAAAGAACACCGAGGACGGTGTTCCTTTAAGGGGGAGGGAATTGTAACACCCTGTTTCCCCCAAATTTGTAATTAATCCTAATANNGGAATTACCATGCTAAAGCATGATGAAAATGTGAATGTATGATGTGAATGGACCTTATGAAGAAGGTCGATGAATGTAATAACATTATGAATTTATATTGCAGGACTGCTGAGAGGGGATGTGCAGAAAAAGAGACCATGATGGTGGTGGAAGGCACTTGGAAAGATGGCATTAATTTCCACCAAGAATTAATACCGTATTTGGACTCCACTGGCCCGGAGAACCAAAAGAGGCTCGCTGGCCCCGAATTAAATGTCTCGCAGGCTGGTAGGTAGATGGCTTAATGAGGGATGGGGAGGTGAACCGCCTATCCTTAGAGCCATCGTGACTGACCAGCGTGAGGAAAATCGTGCCACACGCAACCTCGCAAGAGGATAAGGCGTGGGGTAGAAGCGATTGGGGGGGGCAGATGCGAGGGGAGAACTCTGGAAATACGCAGAGTGAGTGCTAGCAGAGAGGAAGGATTGCAACCTTCGCTCCTGGTCACTGGCAAACAAAGATGCAGACTCACAACATCGTGGTCTCAGCTCGGGGGTGGCTAGTGGTAAATCCGCTGGGAGTCGCTAAGCCGACGGTTGGGTGGAAACGGGCACCCCTCTCAGCAGTTGCATAACCCCTGGTGTTATTTCTGATAAGTGTTTTGCCTCTGGCATCTTGAAATATATATATGTTTATTCTGATGATTATGCCCATAAGCTGTGAAACTATGAATGATTTCATTGTAAGAATGTCTGTAGGATGTTTTGATCAATACTAGTAGATGCATGTTTATAATGGAAAGATTACGTCTGGCTTATGTTTTCATAAATCACTATTTATATGCTTACCAACCTAACTCAGACCGCATGTCTGATTTGTGGGAGAGAGGTACCCTTATATACCTCAGGTGGTACCCTGAGTGAATCTCCCCATAGAGATACCTTCCTTGAAAATCCCATCAAGAACCCGAAAAGTAAATGTGAAGGCATAAAGCCTTAGTAACCCTGCATGAGGAGAAACGATCCTCTTGAAAACCCGAGATGGCAACATAAGGATGGAATATCGAATCGACGGATGAGATTTCGTCGGAAGATCGATGGTCACTCATGACCGTCAGATCGGAAGGAGAAGATGGAGTGTTAAGTGCCTTAAGCTTGATAGGTGGTGATCGACGGACGAGATTTTGTCGGGGAATCTGCGGTCACCCATGACCGTTAGGTTAGTAGGAGAAAGTAGGGCGTTAAATGCTTTACCACTTTGTTTTCCTGTGTCTTCATGGGTAGTAAAGAGTTTAGGACCATATATCCCCAAGGTCCATGAGAGTATCCAGACCGTGGATCTTTCCACGTTCAGGAAGTCGTGGGAGAGTCCACAAGTTAGGAATCTGTCTGAGCCGTCGAATCTCGGCTGAAAAACCCGATAGCCGTTGGATCTGTCAGGAGTTACCCGAGGGTTAAGACCCCAGTGTATAGGGGCAGAAAACCCCGGGATAGGTCTGAGCCGTCCGATTAACGGAGGCCACATGTCGTAAGATCTCCCATTTCGGGAAATCAGGAATCGCAGAATCGGGATTCCTGTTGACAAGAGATCGAGACTTTCCATTGTGGAAACCCTGGGATAGATCTGAGCCGTCTAATTGACGGAGGCCATGCATCGTGAGATCTCCCATTTCGGGAAATCGGGAATTGCGAGATCGAGATTTCTGGTGACAAGGGATCGGGACTTTCCATGGTGGAAACCCTGGAGCAGTTGTAGACTGTCCGATTTAAGGAGGTGACGTGTTGAGAGATTACCCGTTTCGGGAAATCGGGGATCAGAGATTCGGGAGTTCCATTGACAAAAAATCAGGCTCTTGCCTTGACAAATCCCGACCCATAAAGATGAGACGATAGCATGTGGCTAAGTCCCGATAAATGGACGAGATTCCTTTGGGGAATTCAGGGTCTGTAATGACCGTCCGATGTGAGGAAGAGATGCCGGCTTTAAGCTGGGGCATGAATGCGCAATTAGATAAGTGATGAGAAGATCTGCATGGCCAGAGTCCACCCGCCCAGATCTACGGCTGAGGATGAATTCCGAAGCTCCCTTGCCATTCTGCCTTTAATGGGGGGGTCCGGAATTGGACGTGCATCTCTCTAATGGTCGAGATTAATTCATCATGATCAATGGCGCTCAGGTAGATTCCAGACCCCCCTTGCCATTCTGCCTTTAATGGGGTGGGGGGGGGGTCCGGAATAGTGTGGCGTGTGAAATGGGGCCCCCTCCTGTCATGTCGACTATCGTGTCGTGTTTCCCTATCTGCCCCCTGTATTCCACTCAACCACGCAACGGGGCCGTTTCTCATTGGCTGTTCTCTAGCCCTGTTGAGATTTGTTCCTATTGGCCATTTGCTAACCCTGTAGGGATTCGTCCCCATTGGTCAATCGCTAGCCCTGTCGGGGTTCGGCAGTTGCCAAGTCAAAATACTCGACATCACTATAGTGCCGAGGCGCGAAGTATGAAAGAGGTACTGGATTTATTTGAACTGTGATCGTGACCCGCGATCACATGGGAATAGAGAGAGACAGAAAGAGCCAGCTTACGCTGGGCCTCCATGGATATTTAGGGGTTCTGATTCGACAGAAGACCAGAAAAATCTGATTTAGGTAGAGGGTATGTGACACTCTGTTAGAAATAATTGCCTTAGGCACACCATGCAGCCTGGAAATTTCCCTCAAATAGATATCTGCAATGTTAGTTTCTTTGTGAGTTAGCTTCAATGGAATAAAATGAGTAGTTTTAGTGAGCTTATCTGTAATACCCCTAGGTCGAACCCCAACTGTAAATGTAAATGTAAATGTACATAAGCTAGTGAGTTTTTTTGATATCATTTTTGTATGCACCTTCCATGGTATAGTGCGCACATGTACTGTGCACTAAAATGATGAAGTGTGCACATTCCAAGATACCGCACGCAACAAACTTATGTGTGTGCGATTTTGAGGCCAGTGAGCCTTTGTGTATATGTTGTGTTTTATAGGCTGGTGAGCCAGTTATTATAAGCTAGGAGGCTTATGTTTTGAATTAAGCTAGAGAGCCTAGATGTTAAAGGCCAATGAGCATACTTTTGTATATGTCTCATCATTAATATAATACATCGTTGCGTGTAGATCGACCACGATAACAGAGTATGGGGGACTAAAATCCACTAGTTAGGGAAAGGTGGGGGCTAAAAGTTAAGGATACGGGGCTAAGCTAGGGAGCTTAAGCCAAAAAAGAATATTATATTAATATTCCTTAAAGCGTAAAGTATGGATAATTATTTTATCCTAAGTTCTAAGGATGGGGACAAGTGGACCAAAGTAGCTCTCAACATGGAAACTGTCATGTTGGGAACATGCATACTTATAGTTTGGACTTAGTTCATTTTCCCATTCATTCATTCCTTCCATCATCATTCACTCACTCATTCAGTTGTCCTATGTACCTTTCTGTTCTATCTCTGTACCTGTACTCATACCCCTACCCATACCAGTACCCACACCTATACCTATTTAGCTTGGGAGTTGGATTGAAGAAGTGGGTTGTCAAGCCCATGGGAGACTGAAGAGGCGGGTTTTCAGGCCCGTGAACAATCTCTCTAGGTGAGAGAATTGTTGGGAATTGATTCCCGAAGGTGCTATATTGCAACTACAAGGCTCTGTGACTTCCTGTTCGACCTATTATTGAACCCCGAAAAGGAAGTGGGGCAGACGATGGACTGTTGAGCAGAGAAGGGGCACACTTCCTGGGGTGGGACAAGAATGTGGAAAATGAGGGACTGTAGGATGTTAGTTTGAGTTGGCACCTGTGATGGATTCTTTCATGTTGTCTGAGATACATCAACCTGGTTAGGAAATCCCTTTACCCGGGTGAAGTTTAGTCCTAGCTCGGGGGTGACCCACTGCTGAGAGTGATGAGCAGTGTGGTCTAAGGCTTGGAGGTTCGTGGAAGGTTTGCACATAGTTGGTGATATTTTTACGAAGATAAGTGTCAATTGTGTGTTAATTTATTTGCAACATTATTATTTATGTGTTTATTTTTATGGGTTATTCTTGTGTGTGTTGCATGTGTATTTTTATTATTATTATGTATGAATCTGTGCATTTGCAGAATGTATTGGTCTATTTTAAGTTTTATATATAAAGTTCCACAAGAGTTTATGTGTGTATATTTTTTAATTTGCATACAGTTCAAAAATTTATACGTGGCATAGCCTAGTTGGGCGCTAGGGATGTTACATTATCCACCACCACCATGATGGAGTCATGCTTCTTCACTGTTTTGGGCATCTTAGTGATAAAATCAATTGCTACAACTTCCCATTTCCACTCAGGAATTGGAAATGGTTGTAGAAAACCAGCTGGATGTTTGTTCCCAACCTTTACTTTCTGACATTCAAGACATCTGGATAAATAATCAACCACCTCTTTCTTCATACTTGGCTAGAAATATTGGCTCTTGGCAGCTAGAATATTTTTATGGTAACCTGGATGCCCAACATAAGGAACATTATGCATCTCTTTCAGCACCATATTTTTCAACTCCTGAGAATTAGGCACATAAACTCTGCCCTTGTACATGAGGATTCCATCCTCCTTTTTCTCATAATCTTGCATTTTCTGCTAATTATTACCTCCATGTAATTTTTTTATTGTTTCCATATAATATTGATTTAATTTTGCAGCTTCTAAAATTTTGTCTTTCAAATCATATTTGTACATGCTAATGGTTTTAACCTGCATCGCATGCACCCTCCTACTGATTGCATCGACCACCTTGTTCTCTTTTCCTTTGATATGCTTTATCTCAAAGTTGTATTCACCGAGGAGTTCCAACCATCTACTTTGTCTAACATTCAAATTCGGTTGTCCAAATAAATATTTTAGACCACTATGGTCTTTCCTCAGTGCAAATCTTTTTCCCATGAGGTAGTGCCTCCACATCTTCAAAGCATGCAATATGGCTGCCAATTCTAAATCAAGAGTGGTGTAGTGTATCTCTTGTTCTTTTAACTTCCTTGATTTGTCGCATATCACATGCTCATTTTGACTAAGGACTCCACCAAATCCTTCCTTGCATGCCTCAGTGCACACAATGAAATCTTCATTTGGGTCAACAATCCTTAATATTGGTGCACTTGTAAATAAGTTCTTCAAGTACTGAAAACTTCTTTTACAATCACCAGTCCATTCAAATATGACACCCTTCTTTTACAAATAAGTGCTTGGGTGAGCGATCTTTGAAAAACCTCCAATAAATCTTCTATGGTATCCTACAAGTCCCATGAAAGATCTCACCTCTAAGACATTCATTGGTATTGTCCATCCCTCAATGGATCTTATCTTCTTTGGATCCACAACTATCCCTTCCCCTGAAATGATTTGGCCCAAATAATGTATCTGTCTCTGATAAAATGATCATTTTCTCAATTTCACATACAACTGATTCTCCCTCAATACTTATAGCACCATCCTTAAGTGTTGCTCATGCTCTTTTTCATACTCAGAGTATATAAGAATGTCATTCTAGAATACAATGAAAAACTTATCCAAGTAATTTTTGAAAATACCATTCATCAAACACATAAAGATAGTTGGTGCATTTGACAACCCAAAAGGAACCACTATAAACTCATAATGGCCATATCTCGTCCTGAAAGAAGTCTTTTTGATATCTTCTTCTTTGATTCTCACCTAATGGTAGCTTGACCCGAGGTCGATCTTAGAGAATATATTTTCATATTTCAACTGATAAAAAAGATCATCAATCCTTGGCAAAGGATAATTGTTCTTCACATTCACCTTATTCAGTTTCTTGAAGTCAATGCATAACCTCAAGGTACCATATTTCTTCTTAACACATAATACCGGGGCACCCCAAGGTGACACACTTGGGCGTATATACCTCTTTTTAAAAATCTCCTCAAGCTACATTGTGATTCCTTCAGCTCTAGCGTGCTCATCCTATAAGGAGTCTTGGATACAGGGGCTGCTCCATGCATCAAATTAATAGAGAAATCAATATCTCTTTTCGGTGGCAACCCTGGTATCTCTCTAGATACATCCTTGAACTCTTTCAAGAATGCATAGTCTTCAATGCTTGGAAATTTGTCCTTAGGTGCCTCATCCATATGCACTGAAAAGATATAACATCCTTTCCTAAAGCGTTTCTTTAGCTGCAAGGATGAAACTTCTCTGATAGTTATTTCCCTTGGAATACCTTAAACTTCCCTCAAGTTCCCTTCCTCATACAAGCAAGTAAATGCTTTGTTATAATAGTCTAGGACAACATGATGCTTTTCCAATCAATCCATACCAATTAAACAATATATGAACCCAAAGGTATGATATTCAAATATTCCTTTGTGCTCAGTACATTCACGTCCATTGGACACTCCTTAAGCATCTCATTAATTCTTCTTTTAGCTCCGGTGGCTAGCTGTACCAACCAAGATTTCCCAAGTTTTCTTATTGGAAAATGAAATATTTCCACCATCTTAGGATCTATATAACTATGACTAGCTTATGAATCAATCAAAATAGAAATGGGTTGGTCATTAATCTTACCTTCCACTTCAATCATGTGAGATTGAAATTCAACTTGCTTGTTATCCAGGGATGCATAGATCCTTGATATGTTTCTTCCCATATTGTCAACTGTGTTAGCCTAATGTACATTGTGAACAGTCCTCAATTTTTCACCTTTATGAGAGAAATGTCTGTACATGTGATCTCACTCACAACCCCAACATTTCATAGGATACTACCTTGGTCTTTTTCCTAATGTTTCTGACATTCTGGTCTCATTTTGAATTGGTTGCCCTTGAGAATTATTTATGAAGAATGGTGACTTGTTCTCCTTCTTCCTCTACTCCATATTACGCTTCTTCTTATCTTTCCAAGCCTTGTGAAAGTTTGGTCTTCCTCTATGATGATAATAGATGCACTTGGCCCTCCTTATTACTTTATCTGAATTCTTGGGATCATCATACTATATCTTGTCACTAAATATTGATGGAATCCCACTCAAAAACCTTTGACTCTTGACATGTTCATCTTTGATGAAGTCAACATACTTTAGAAATTCTAAAAATCTCCTTTCACACTCATCCATAGTCATACTCCCAAGATTGAGTTCAAATAACTCCTTCATCTTCCTATCATAATAATGCTTGGTCAAGTATTTCTTCTGGAAGTACTTCTTGAACTTCTTCCAAGTGATTTGCTTCTCATAAATGTGTTGTACACAAGCTAGTCCCACCACATTGATGCTTTTCCTTTCAGCTAGTAAATGGAAATTCTTCCTTTTGCCCGTGAGGAATAATTATGCAACTAGAAGTATTTCCTCATCCCCAACAACCAAGTATTTGCACATTCATATTTCTTATGCTCACCATCAAATAGAGGAGGTTTAATCTTAGTCATTTCTCCTTGTAGTTCATCCACCCCATACCTCCTCTTATGATTTTTAATAGGTGATATACTTGGATTGTTGTATGCCCCTCTAGTTGAGTGCCTTGGTGAGTGACGATGATGTCTACCAACACTTATTGATTCTTCCTTTTTGGCATGAGATCTATGACTCCTTGACTTGCTTTATTCTGTCTCCTTATCCATTTTCCTCTCTATTCTATCTAAGCTATGCAAGATATTGATGTTGAAGCCATCTTGCTACTCTTTGGATTTTATAAGTATGTGATTATCAACCTTATAACATTGTACATCTATTTGCAGATTCTTTATAGTCTCCACTAAATTCATTCTCTCCTCTTTTCCTTCTCCATGCCCATTGGATTTTGTCCCTGCATTACCCATGCTCATACCAAATCCTATGACTTTATCTTCATAGTTGTAAGTTCTTTGTGCATCTTCCATATCTCCGGTCTCTAACCTCTCTGTTGATTTCTGCTTGTTTCTAATTTTTCTCTTAGTTCTGCAAAATGTGCAGACAATAGGATTTGTTAGGCTTAATAATTTAAAAAATACATCACTTTATGCATCATTTTGCTCTTTAAATGCACTAGAAATATTGTTTCTGATTTCTTGTGAATCTTAATATTCCATTTACATTTTCGGGTGAATACATGGACTCTTTTGTCCACGACCTTTCCATGACTGTTATCATGCTCAATTTTGAGTCTTCAGCAGAAAGTTTTTGATGGCGTGGGAAAGGAAGGAAGTATCATCCAGGAAGGATATTCAATATCCAATACAACATAGCTTCAATGCTCAATGACTGTCCAATCATCCCTTTAGACTTAATCTCAACCATCAAAATATTTCACCCATACTTAGAAATTTCGTAAGTTTTACCGTGGGTTCATAACCCAATCTTTTATTCTTGTTACTTTCCCATGACCTATGAAATGCACTCTCGCATTCCATTGCCTTTATTTTTCACCCATATTGACCCGCTAATGTGTTAAGTCTCTCACAAATCCTCCCTTGTATGTTTCCACACTTAGACAATTTTTTGCTTACATTTCACTGACGGGTATGAATTGCTTTCCCAAATATTTTGACTCTCATCGTGATCCATCCATCCAACTGATCCATTATACTTAGTCAAATATTGATATTTCACTGTGATTCATGGTGTCTTTATACTTAGACAATTCTCGAGATCTATCACGCTTCGTAGAATGTCACACTTCTTCTCCACCATACTCTTCACACCCGCAAAGTCTTGACACTTAGTCAAATTTCGTGATCTCACCACGCTCTGCGATGTCTTGCCACTTAGTTAAATTTCAAAACTTCACCGCGATTCTGCAGGTTCACGCTCATTTACTTATTTCTTCATATTCTCCCGACCCTCTCCATCCGACCAATCCATTCCTTTACTTAGTCAATTCTTGAACTCTCACCGTGGGTCCTGAGTCGAGGTTGTGCAGGACATGCAAGCGCACTGCCACCATGGCTCCTCATCACCTGCCACCTACCACCACTTCCATTGTGTACCTACCTCCGTGGTAGTACATGTCATCCTTCTACATGTCAGCTGACACATGGCCTCCACGTCATGCTAACGCCACTGCATGAAAAAGTACCCAACTTTTCCAATTTTTTTTAAATGCCAAAATTCAAAATTCTTGGTTCGACTGCCATTGTAGTTCTGAAACCAAGCTTAATACGACCAATTTCAGCCCTGAAAATGTTGATTCGACCTTTGTACATGAAATTCAAGTCTTCTTCATTAAATTTTCCATAAATTTCCACTGTAGAATTGGGGCTTTTGCCCAATTTTTCCACAGGAGCTCTACAATTTCCAAATTTCACTCAATTATAGGTCGAAAATGCCCAATGAGAGATTTAAAATTGGGGACTTTTAATCCCCGGTGATAAATTTATCAAATTCTCAACGAATTCTTTCTGAATTTCATAGGAATACTTTTGTCTAACACATTAGAGACATTCTTTGAAATTTAAATTTCTACAACTTGTATCTCCATTGTTCTACTAGCTGGCCCATGCAGGATCAATATTGAACTTGTGGCTTTGATACCACATTGTAACATCCTCAGCCCCAAACTGGACCACGCCACACAAAATTTCATTTTCTGTCACAATTGCATTTTCGAATTTCTTTAAATTTATGCCTCTTACAACTTTATAACGTACCCAACCACCTTGTTGAGTCTTGTTACCCCTATTCTTAGCTATGATACTTTTTAAATAACATAACATGCCCTGCATATAAATACAACATATGCAATGCAAGTAGTATACAAATTCATGCATAAACATATACATTTAAGCATACATAATTGACATAAATGTATATACATTACTCAATAGAATAATACACATAGTATATTTAAACATGTAAACACATAGAAAGACACTTATATTTTAATGGTAAATCATCAACTGCGTGAAGACCTCATACATTCCTCCCAGACATAGAATCTGTTGCTCATAAAATCTCATCTGTAGGTCACCCCTCAGCTGAGGCTAGAAACTCTGTCGGGGAAGGTTTCCTAAGTCCTACTAAGGTCTATCCAAAATGGTAAATATCAAGTTAAGGTGCCAATTGTTTCAACTAGCCTACAACCTCTCATTTCCCACATGCATGTCCCACCCTAGGAAGTGTACCCCTTCTCTGCTCAATAGTCCTTCGACTATCCCACTTCCCTTTTAGGGCTTCAACAACAGGATGAAAATAAAGTCTCAGATCTTTGTAACTATTTCCCAACTCACTAGGAAACAATTCTCAATAGTCCCCTCACCTAAGAGACTGCTCACGGGCCTGACAACCTGCTTCTTCAGCTCCAAAGATCCAAGTTTTGCTTGTTAACGACAAATTTTCCCAAATCTTCCTAATATAGGTGCGGAAATGGTGATGGTAGGGTGTACCAATGTTTAGAGTGAATGATGGATGAATGATTGGAAAGAGTCTTGGAATTACACTAATTCCCCACATTTATTTGCTTGCTCTTAACTTTGCACTTGTCACCTTATGAGTTAGACTTAATCCCACTTGGTGACTCGTTCCCCACCTTAGGAGCTTAGGATAAGATATCTCATGATTTATAGTTTAGGAAATATTAATACAATATTTCCTTGACTTAATCCCCCTTTCCCTCTAGTGGAGTTCTAGCCCCCCATACTCCTTTTTCTGATTTGGTCTGTAGGAGCAATGTATTTTATTAATAATATGAGTGATTACATATTACAAAGATAGGTTCATTGGCCTTTTAGCATCTGACTCTCTGTCCTAGATAATAACAAGGCACTCTGGCCCAAAACATCCTGGCTCACTAGCCTACGAAGCGTATGTACATTTACAGCTTGGGGTTCATCCTAGGGGTATTACACGCCATTCCATATGAAGTCTGCAATATTCTTGTTCAAGAGAATGTCCTTCATGTTCGAGAATACCAATCTAGGGTATCCTGGAGCCATCGAGAAGGCCATGAAGCCACCATAGCTATGCATAAAAATATACGTGTATGCAAATTATGATTGCCTTTTATGGTCGTTTCAACCCCCTTTAACCTGAAGTAGACTCATGGAATCATTTTGTTGACTACAACGAGTCTGATAAGATTAACATTGAATGATTTTAATGATTCAGATAAGATGTATTCAGACATCAAAACTTACAAGAACCTCAAACATATTAGTAATATTAATAATTTTGTAAATAAACATCCGATATTTTGGTAAACACCTACATTGCTAATTTCTATTTGTAAATGATTATCCTGAAATACAAGAATATGTTGTTGGAGTCACTAAATATCCATCACTATTCATCACTGTCCAAAATTGCAATGAGGTGAGGAGCGCCTCAATAGGTGTGCCAACGATTGAAGAAAGGCCTCATTAATTGAATTTAAAATGAGTTATAATTTTGGAAATATTTGAGCACACTTTCACATCATTTCAATCATTGCACTTCTTCATGTTCAATCCATTCATCTATGTTATACAAAAGTGAGGAGGTCACGAAAATTTTGAAAATTTTAATGTTCTAAGCATCCCATGCAATAACTAATACCATAGTGTGTGTTCGATTGTTTAATGACGTGTTTATATTTTCTTAACTTAATAAAATCATAGTTTGTTCAAAAAGTATTCAAAATATTGATTTTTTTATGTGTATAATTTAATTTGGAAATAGTTAATGAAACATTATAACAAAATTTTATTTTGTAATTATGATGTGTGAAAGAAAAAAGATAATAATGTTTATCTATAGATAGAAATAGGTACTACTTATTACCGACCATCAAAGATATCGTGGCTTCTACCTGCCTTGAGACATTCATTCTCATAATTTAAATTAAATAATGTCTTTTATAATTTCATAAATGATTTGTTTTTTCAAGGGTGTGGCATCCATGCATAGAATTTGAATGATGTAATGTTGCACATTATTCACATATTTTTGGAGTGATTTATCTTAACAAAATTGTTTTCATAGTGAGAACTATAATGATATATTTCCACAATGTCCTTTGTAATGAATTTATAACAAATATATAATTATACAATTAAAGTAACTTTTGTTACTTTGTTGTTGATTTTTTTTTAGTCTTTTTTTTCTAATATATTTTATAATTCTTAATCTCTCTTTATAATTCTTAATCTCTCCAATTACATAAATTGTAATACGTTGCAACATATTTCTATATTATTATTATTTTTCATATTTGAGTTTTTATTTACAAGCGTTTACCACCATGTCATGATTAAACATTGTGAACCACGTGATTGTTGTGTGCAACCTAACTTAAGTTGTGGTTTTAACCCTTGTCTTCATAGAAAAGTAGGTGTTCACCTTCGATGACTAATTATGTATAAATGGTTATAGATGGTTCACATTCAATGGGTTATAGATGATTCTAATTACTCTCTATGCAATTAAAAAAATCAAACCCTATAATTTTTGGTGAACTTTGTGATAAGTTTTTTGCAAATTAACTCTCTTTCTCTACTAACAATAGAAGGTGCTCCTAAATATTTGAAGATCCAAGGATGTAGAGTAACCAATTAATGTGAACTTAATCACTAATGTTAATGCTTATACTCTTGAAGCTATAAAGAATAAGATAAGGCTTTATGAAAGGATACATGCATGATTTGAAAAGCCGTAAGCTACTCTGTTTATGGCCTGATACTCTTTCAATAGCCCTTCTTCCTCACTCTAGATTCCTCACTCAGTTCTTACACCAATATCCTCCTCTCTTACTCGAGACTCCCTCATTAATTCTTTACAAGTTAGAGCTTATCCAACTCCTCAACTAATGTCCTATAATTCAACCACTAATTTCTATTCTTAGAAAACTAAATTCACATCTTCTATGAATCATCTAACTGCTAGACTTGAGTCATCCCTCCAATTCATGGATAGGTTACATGACTCATTACTCATTGACACCTAACCACTAAACATATTACCTATCTATCTTCACTAAGAAATAAAGTACTTTGTACATGAGATTTTACAATGGCCCCTCCTTGGGCTAATGTCAAGGCCTAGAGGTCTAACTAAACATTTCATATTTGAATTGGAGGACTAATGCTCCTGCATCAGATTTGTTCTGGTGGATGATTCTTTTGAACTCGGTTGTTAGGTGTCCTAGAAGGTGTCTAAAAATCTTGCTGGTTTTTTTCTTCTTGTTTTGCTTCATGCTGCTTCTCTTGTTGTTTTTGTTGTTCTTCTTCTTCCTCTTCTTCTTGCTTTAGTTATTCATTTTCATGTTCTTCAAGGATGATTGAAAGTCTAGTTTCCTTCATGGTCTTCAACAATTATGTTTCATCAACTTTTACATTGATGCTTTCCACTATCTTTTTGAGTCTTAGATTGTAGCACTTATATTCTTTTATTTTTCATGAGTACCCAACAAATATTCCTTCATCCACCTGGGATTCAAATTTTCCAATCTTCTTGTCTTCCCTTTCTATGTAACACTTGCTTCCAAGCACTCTAAAGTGCTTGACATTGGTCGATCTTCCTTTCCATAACTCATATGGAGTCTTATCACTATTACTTTTGATCAATCCTCTATTCAAGATATGAACGGTTGTATGCATTGCTTGTACCCAAAATATATCACTTAGCTTGGAGTAATTCAACATGGTTCTGGCCATTTCTTGTACAATTATGTTTTTCCTTTCAACAACTCCATTTTTCTGAGGTGTTCTAGCTGTTGAGAATTTTGTTTTTATTCCTTGTTCTTCACAGAATTCCATGAATTCATTTGAAGTAAACTCACCTCCATTATCTAATATTAAGCATTTGATTTTCAAATAAGTTTCATCTTCAACTAGTTCCTTGAATATAATGAAACAATCGAAAGCTTATGATTTTTCTTGAGGAAGCAAACCCAGGTGATTCTGGTGTAGTCATCAATGAGTAGCATGATGTATATTCACCATCTAGTCCTTTTTTTCTCGTGGGCCCACATAAATCAGTGTGTACAATTTCCAATGGTTTTATTGTAGAGCATTCCTTTGTCTTGAATTCAACTTTTGTTTGTTTTCCATGTTGACGGTGCTTGCACATAGTATTCGTTGGCTTTGTAATTTATGGAATTTGTCTTAAAAATTGATTCTTGTTCATATTGAAAATATTATCAAAGTATATATAGACCATTATCCTATGCCAAATCCAACTTTAATCTTATTTTCCTAAACAACATTTTTCTCCTTCGATCTCATCCAAGATGTATACGTTGTTTGGCTTTCTTGTCACCATTGCCACTAGTCTTCTTGATCCTTCTTTCCTTATTTCACATTATTTTGAATTGAATATAAGTGTGTGTCCCTGATCACACATTTGGATCAAACTTAGCAAATTATGCTTCATATTTTCAACAAGTAAGACATTTTATACCACAACATCTTTTTTTCCAAGACTGATTGTGCATTTTCCTATAATTTTGGCTGAGTTATCATTGCCAAACGTGACAAACCCCTCTTTTTATTTCTTTAATGTTACAAATATTTTTTTTTCTCATGTCGTATTCTTTGAGCATCCACTGTCAATATACCAATGGCTTCTTCTATTTTGGGCTTGTAAGGAAAAACCACATTCCCCAACCTTCAAATCTTATTTCTTCATTTTACAAGTTCTTTGTTGTTCCCCTATATGATTGGAAGGAACATGACTAGTTTCCCTTGAGGAAACTATCAAATCACTTCTACAATTTATAGCTATGTGTCCAAAATTGTTACATTTGTAGCATTCAATTTCATAACCCATCGCACCTAAACTACTATAATTTATGTCATATGCCTCATGAGGCTTTCTAGGATAATTTCCTTCATAATGATTCTTTGGATTTTCATAGCTACTTATGTTCCAGGTGTTTCTAATCTTTTCATAGACTCTACAATTTATGGCTTTGTGCCCAAAATTATTGCAAGAATAACACAAGCGAAGAAAAATATTTTGGTACCTAGGTGTGGGTGGTCTTCTAGTTGGTGTTGTTCTTCTAAAATCATGATCTTCATCTTGGGTGTTCTTCATTGTTGATTGTTGATTCCATGTTTCTCTGAATGCATGATCTTCTTCTTTGTTCTTCTCTATTTCTGGTTTCTGTATATCCTCCTTTAGAGGCTTGCATTATTCTTTCTTGATGGAACCCTTGATAGTATCTGCATAATGTTTTTTCTCTGCTTCATTTCTTGTCATCATAGAACTTGAACCCTCATCAGTATCATTTTTTTTGTATACAAGTCCAGACTTTTCATATAATTTTTTTGTTATTGCAGATTATTTCATATAGTATTTTGGTGATATTGCCAAAATTTAGTTGGATGTCCTTCTTATGTAGTTCCTTTCTTAGTGAGACTATTTCAGCTTCCAGTTTCTCTGTTATTTTATTCTTTTATTCCAGTTGTCTTTTGAGTGTGTCTTCAATCACTTTGGCTTATTCCAAATAAATCCTTAGATCTATGATAGTATGCTTGGCTTCTTCAAAATTTTTGCTAGGGTTTTCAAAATCTTCCTTCAGTTTATTTAACTCTTCTTTGAGAGACTTGTTTTTCTTCCTTGTTATTCTTAGATCACTTAAGGAACTTGTCAATTATACCTCAAGATTCACTTCTCCTTCTTCTTCATAGTATCCTTCATTATTTTCAGTATTTTCCTCTTGAGTCTCTAATTCCATGAGGTGTACTCTTCTTGAGTCATTGTCACTATCATCATCTTCATCGGATGATGAACTATCATATTTTGAAAAGAGGTTTTTCTTTTTCAAAAATATTCCTTTACTTATTTCCTTGTTTCTTTTTTGATATTTCTTTTCTTTCTTAGGAAATTCTTCTTCATCACTATCACAACCCCTTGCATAAGGACATTTGGAAGAAAAATGACCAACTTTACCACAATTAAAGAATTTGAAAGGAAGCTTACCTTTTTACTTTTCGGTTCCTCTGTTCAGGTTTCTCATAAAGTTGGCTTCTTCTTCATTTTATGAATCATCACTATTTTTGGAGTAGGGTTTTGACCTTGGCTTGTTCTTTCTTGTCTTATTGGAGGCTTTGAAAGTTGCTTCCCTTCTGGATGGCTTTTCATGTTCTGTTCTCATTTCATATGTTGTAAGTATTCCATGTAATTCTTCCATGCTCAACGTAGCTAGATCTTGTGTTTCTTATAGAGTTGAGATTTTAGGTTTAAATATCATTGGGAGATATCTCAATATCTTTTGCACAATAACTGAATTTTTCAATCTTTTCTCCCAGTCCTCTTATAATATTCACAATTTCCTCAACCCAGAGAGAATAAGCTACAATATCTTCATATTCCTTCATTCTCATATGTTCAAATTGTCCTCTATAAGTATGAATATTGGCCCCTTTGACTTTAGCATCTCCTTCATAAACATTCTTGAGCTTGTCCCAGATTTCCTTTGCAAAATCATAATGCATAACCTTAACAAATTCTAAACTTGTTATACCACTTTGAATGGCATTTATAGCTTTTGAATTGTATTCACTGAGATTTTTCCCAACATTATTTGTTGGGAGAGAAGATGGTGTAGTGTATCCATTTACTACAACTTGCTAAACATCAAATTCATGTTCCTGCAAAAATGCTCTCATTCTTATGCTCCAAAAAGCATAATTTTTCCCATGAAACAATAGTGTTCCATTTTTGGTAAATTCTCCTTTCTTATCCATGATCTTCCTTCCAGTGGTTAGAATGTTCCTGAAGGAACCTGCTCTGATACCAATTGTTAGAAAATTAAAGAATACTAAGAGGGGGGGGGGTGAATTAGTATAGAGTTATTTCAACAATTTTAACCTTCAAGCACTACATAAACATTAACCATTGATCATTTAATTCATCATCACATAAAATCATACACATTGTGTTGGCGCTTGACCAAGTTTTGAAGATACTTGGTCATGATTGACCATTTTTTGGACTTTGACAGGTTGTCGAAGGCGGAGCGCAAGATGAAGCATAGATCGCAGGATCTCAACCCCTTTTTGGGTCCTTTTTGGGTTATGGGATTATGTAACAGGTATGGGATGTCATCCCATGGGTTTACCCATGCTTAGGCCCACTTTTGTAATGTATATATAGATATCTAGGCGATGTAAAGATAGATATATATATGTGTGAGGAATCTATGTGATGGAATGCTAAGTGATAGATGTTGGATCTATGTGATCAACAGTTGTAAGTGATTTGTGCATATTCTGTAAGACTTGCAAACCTAAGTGCAATTCATTGTAGGAAGGCTTGGTGTCGTACCCTAGCTCGAGAAGAAGGAGGATCTGGCGGAGTGCGCGCAGATCTCCTGTCTTCTGCAGAGTAGGATTTTGATACTATGTGCCTGTAAGAAGCTCGACCAAAGATAATAAAGAAGAAGAGTTGGTGGATGTAGCCCCAGGGTGGGGGTGAACCATGTATATGTTGTGTTGGTGTATTTATGTGTTATCTGCTAAGTTCTTGATATAGATAGATAGATAGATAGATCTGTTTATGCTTTGTGCTTATGATGAATCTAGATGCTAGATATGACCTATGTGAATATGCTTAGTGCTTGAATCTGCTAGATCTAATGCTAAGTGCTTAAATAAGTTAGATCTAAATGAATGTTGCGATGCTCTGTTTTATCTGCGGAGTAGATATTGGTTAAGTATTGATGAACTGTCGGTGCTAAGTGCTTTGTTAAGTATTACAATCACATATCTGTGTCCTAGCTAAGGTTGCAGACACTGGAGTCCTACAACCACCCCTGCCTCTACCTCGGGTGAGACTTCATTTTCTACACAGGTGTTGTCGAAAGGGACGATAGTTAGGGTTTTGTTGGTGCGTTGTTGTAGCGTTGAACCCTAGGTCTTCCCCTGTGCCAACAAATGGTTCCATTGTCAGGACCTGAAACTATGATTGTTGGGAACTGAGAAAGAAGAAGATTTTTGCAAAGATTCGACCTGAAACTGTGATTGCTGGGAACTGAGAAAGAAGAAGCTTTGTGCAAAGATTCGACCTGAAACTGTGAAAACTCTGTGCATAGATCTGTTTCCCTAGTGCACATCATTCTACTTGATCTGTGAAATCTCTATTCCAAGAAAAGAGGTAATATATGAATAAAAGAGGTAAGATTTGCAAGCTCCGTGCTCTGATAAAGGTAATAATAGTGAAAAGTTTTAGATATGAAAGATTTGTTCTCTATAGAAGTAAGATAAGTGGAAATTTTTTCTTTAACAATATGGATCTAGGTATGTTTGATAGATTCTATCCTAGCTTGAAAACTAGGGTACTGGTAAATGAAAGAAGGTTTGATATGAGTAGATCTAATAAGAATAGTGAAAGATATGTTATACCTATGCATAGAAAGACTAGTTGGACTAACAAATGGATGCAGGATCCTAGAAAGAATTTGTTGCAGGTTAGCTCCTATGATCCTAGCGCACAGTATAGGAGAAGCTGGGGATCATTTAAAAGAAAGAGAGGATTAACCCTCTGTTACAGTTGCAAAATATCGGGACATCTTGCTAAGGAATGCCCTGTGAGAAGACCTAGTTGTCTTTGTTGAAAAGCTATGGACCATGAAGTATTGGATTCCCTATAATGATTGCTAAGCTTGAAGGAATGAACACAGGACAAGAAAACCCTAAGGCAGATCTAGAAACTAAGGTTATGGAAGAATCCCAGAAAGAATCAGAGAAAGTATTCCTACAGATGCACGAAACCCTGAATGACCACTGACATGTTAGATTATCAAAGATATTCAAAGAAAAAGAATGCGTTGAAGCAAGAATAGGAGACTTCGACGTTCACTGTGTCCTGGATGAGGAAACACAGGTGAATGTTATGATAGAAAGAACTTGGGAACTTTTAGGGAAGCCTTCTATGATTCCTTCATTAGGAGGCATAGGATTATTCATAGGAAAGATGATAAACCTATGTGGAAAGCTCACACAGATATCTATGAATGCCAATGGAAATTCGAAAGAGAAGACTTTGAGATTATTAAATTTACAAAGGACAGCGCCCCATTTACCATGTTACTAGGAAAACCTTGGATTGACAGAGATCAGGCCAGATGAAAGGAAGAAGAAAATGTGTTAGAATAGAAGAAGCAAGAATTAAAAGATTTTATAACTAGAAGGATCACACACTTGATTGAAGAATAGGAGAATAGATCACAACTATTTAACAACAACGACATAGATGTCGAAGTTGCAAGAACACCAGAGGACACATAGAAGAATGAAATACCTATCCTAGATAAAGAAGAAGTATTACCCTTGAATCCTAGGAAAGAATCTCAACAGCGCGAAGTCACTGTGTCAAAAGAAGATAAGAATCATAATAGAAAAAGGAATACCGAGATGAATCTCATTGGAAAGAAGGATAGAAAACTAAGTAAGAAGAGAGCTAAGATTGAAAAGTTTCATAAAGATCCAGAAGGAACCTCGTAGAAGGAAAATTTGTAGAATTGGAGCTTCGCCAGGATATCAGAACAACGTCACATGGCACTTCGCCATGGAGAAGCAATATAGCTGTTGGGAACAGTGTAACCGTTAGGCCGACCCTCCGAATGGATAGAAAGGCATTTATGGTTCGCCACCAGATCATTAGACCACACCATAATGGACCGAACAGAGTTAATGAAGGCCTCATACCCATTGCAAGAGACCCATTGCCAAATTACCTATTTATCCCGTCGTGCGATGCACCGAGAAAAGTTTTGCTAACCAAGAGTTTGAGCTCACAAACTAATTAGATTTTTCACAGTGATAATCGCACTCCTGCCATTTGTTTCATTGCATTGTCTAAGTTAATCTTGAACTCGATATCATTAATCCCGAGCGTGTATGTCTGAGGAGCTCAACACAGTCGAAGAATCTATGACAGAAGTACTCCTCGACCTGATGACTAAAAGAGTCATGTCGGAGAGAGGATTATCTATAGGGGTCCAAGCTTCATCCACAAGAACAGTGCAAGCATCTTCGTCGACTGCTCGTGTAGTCGGACCATCCTGACCATCAGATGAAAAGAGAACCAAACACGGGGATGACTTAGCGAATGCCAAATTGATCCCGACCATATTACCCGCCTATATTCCACCTCTAAGTGGTGCATTGAATCGAGACAGCATGCCCAGAGATTTTGAGTACACCCTGGTTACGACGTACCTCCCGAATGGGATACATGTAGTTCAAACAGACCAGGACAAGATCGCAGCGTTGAAGTTCAGCGACTTCAACCTTGGATATTGAAAGGTTTATAACATCCTCGCCCCGTATAAATACCTGACCAAGACAAAGGGAAAGAATTTTAAGATAATCCCCTAGTAGTGGACGTTGAACCTCGCGCAGTCCACCCTGCTCAATGTCATGAAGATTCCACACTTTGGTAGACACCAGGAATTCAATGCCTGTGTCAAGATGTTTCTTTCTTGTTACCATGGTGGCTATTTGTGGCTAAACCACCATATAATAGTTGATCTGATGCTGATCAATCGAATCATAGGGTTGAGTATGCAAGGACCTGATCCATGGGAGTTTTACCTAGGAAAAGCCATGGATCGCGCTCTAGCACAGATGATAAAGGAGACCTACGAAGATGTCGAGAAGGGGATGCGAGGCTACAAGGTAGCTTCTATCCATAGTGTCACAGTATGCCTCGCCTGTTAGTTAATTGCAGGGAAGTTAGTAAGAAAGAATTGACCTACCCAAGTCATTGGCTTTGTAGTTGACCTCGCAGGGAAGTGCGTAGAAGGCTTACAGATGAACTAGGCGAAGTACTTGGTGAACCAGTTGGAACTTGACTTTAGAGAAGTGCAAGATAAAGGTTACAAATTCCATTTTAGTTGGCTTTTGATCCTGATTACATTCGTCACCTGGGAGATGCTAGAAGGGTCGACCTTCCCCAACATTGAGCCATTTGAACCGTTGGCCACAAAGTTCAGTACACTGTGGTATTCAAGCGACATGAATAAATAGTGGTAGTCAAATGTTGTTTTTCATACCTACTACAATCAACTGAAGATAGCCATACAGTTCGAGCCTTGCATGACTCTAAACACTCTACACCGGTTCAGGCCTTTGATGAAGTTCAACACAGATTGACATTTCATTTATATTACAATGCGCATCGACGAACATAAGCAACAACTTCAGTCCTACTAAAAGATGACGGAGGAGGACCTGGAGGAGATCACTAAGGATTGATCGACGGACCTCCTTATTCCAGCAGACCCTGCAGACATATCCAACATAGACAGCCCAGAAACATTGCATGATACACCTGGACCCAATAGAACAAAGAAGACCGAAGAGGTCCAAGAAATAGACAGGGCATCTGTGAAGACTGCTTCCATATAAATAGAGTGAGGAGGTGATGGCGAAGAGTTAGATGACAAAGAAGTCGAACATAAGCAAGGAGATGAGGTTGATCTCCTGAAGAAGAGAAAGGGTTTGCCTCTGAAACCTTCTTCCTGAAAGAAATTGAAAGCCATCATGACCAAGATGCAGACTACACTCACTCCTCATGATTTTGATTTCCTCATAGTAACCCTGAATGATGCTTCACTTGAAATAGTAGAGAAACAAGAAGCTAAGCAGGAGGAGATGTACAATAGAATTGAGGTCGAGCTCCAAGGGGTACAGCAGGCCCTTCAGTCCAGAAGCGCAATCTCCACTATGCCCTTTCCATCAGGAGAACCAGAGTTGGGAGATGAGCTAGCCCAACTCCACCGAATAGCTGATATAGTCGAAGCTCACCTTTGACGAGCACAAGAAAACAAAGAACATGCCACCCAGGCCTTGAAGCAAGTGCAAGGCGTACTTATAGAGAAACGTAATGCTGTAGAATAGGAAAATATTACTCTCCAAGCGAAGCTTGATGAAGAAAAAGAACAGATACAACAAGGAAAGGAACAGTTGCTCACAGAGAAACTTGAAGTGAAGGAAGCGGTCAACAGAGCACTTCAGTCTGTGACAGTATTAGAAATCAAGGCAGAAGACCGAGCTACAAAACAGGTAGAACAACTTATAGAAGCCATCCAACAGCTACAACAACGCATAGCAGACTTGGAACTACGCACTATACTTGAAACACCGCAAGATGTAAGGGACCAAAGAGAAGCAACTACTCACAGCGCAGTTGAGAGACTAAAATTGCTTGCTATGGAATGCAAGCAGCTGAGTTCCCACAGTGCCTTGACATATGAACAACTTGTTGAGAATCTAGAATTAAAGACACTGGAGTCACAGCTCCAGGAAGTGAAGCAACAAGTAGAGACACTACAAGCGCAGTTGAAGCTCATATCAGCTGTGGAAAGAATGTAGCGATTTCAAGAGAAGTTCACAACCTAACAACAGATCCACGCTATACAAAGCAAAGTTATGGAAGTAACTCAAAGGCTCCAACCTGTACATGACAAGGCTTACCAATTGTTTGCAGAAGTAGAAGGCAAAGGAATAGAACTGGAACAGGTTGTCACTACAACTGAACAACGCCTAGAAGGACCTGTCAATGACGTAGCCATCCAAGAATTTGTTGAACAAGAGGCTATAGCACAACAACAAGTCGAAGCAGATCGAGCCAAGATCGAGGCATTCAAAGCATAAATAGTTAGACCAGAGTGACTCGGGATGATTCACATGTGAGTGTTGGGGGCATGTTGGCCCTTGACCAAGTTTTGAAGATACTTGGTCATGATTGACTATTTTTGGGACTTCGACAGGCTGTCGAAGGCAGAGTGCAAGATGAAGCAGAGATCATGAGATCTAGGCCCCTTTTTAGGTTATGGGATTATGTAACGGGTATGGGATGTCGGCCATGGTTTTACCCATGCTTAAGCCCACTTTTGTAATGTATATATAGATATCTAGGTAATGTAAAGATAGATATAGATATGTGTGAGGCATCTATGTGATGGAATGCTAAGTGATAGATGTTGGATCTATGTGATCAACAATTGTAAGTGCTTTGTGCATATTGTGTAAGACTTGCAAAGCTAAGTGCAAGTGATTTTAGGAAGGCTTGGTGTCGTACCCTAGCTCGAGAAGAAGGAGGATCTAGAGGAGTGCACACAGATATCATGTCTTTTGCGGAGTAGGATTTTGATGCTATGTGCCTGTAAGAAGCTTGACCGAAGATAATAAAGAAGAAGAGTTGGTGGACATAGCCCCAGGGTGGGCGTGAGCCACGTATATGCTGTGTTGATTTGCTTTGTGCGATGTGTTGGTGTATTTATGTGTTATCTTCTAAGTGCTTGATATAGATAGATAGATAGATCTATTTATGCTTTGTGCTTATGATGAATATGGATGCTAGATTTGACCTATGTGAATATGCTTAGTGCTTGAATCTGCTAGATATAATGCTAAGTGCTTAGATAAGTTAGATCTGAATGAATGTTGTGATGCTCTGTTTTATCTGCAGAGTAGATATTGGTTAAGTATTGATGAACTGTCGGTGTTAAGTGATCTATTAAGTATTACAATCACAAATCTGTGTCCCAACTAAGGTTGCAGACACTGCAGTCCTGCAACCATCCCTGCCTCTACCTCAAGTGAGACTTCATCTACTTCGCAGGTGTTGCTGAAAGGGTCGGTAGTTAGGGTTTTTTTGGTGTGCTGTTGTAGCATTGAACCCTAGGTTTGCCCCTATGCCAACACATTGCACACATATTTTTATGTTGAAACCCTTGCGAGAGAAAACCAAAAAAAACTTATATTTTATAAATGTCTGTAGGAAGAAACCTACTATTACAAATATTGTATGCACCAGCCTACTAGAGACACCAATATCCTTAGTTGAGCACCAACTCATAAATATGTAGGCACCAACCTAATGGATACACCAATCTCCTCAACTGAGCATCAACGCAATAAGATGTAGGAACCAACCTACTGGAGACACCAATATCCTCACCTTATCACCAACTCAATAAGATAAGTGTAGACAACAATCCACAACTTCATAGAATAATTCTAAATTCACCTGTATGCTTCATTCCACAGACAATCCTTCAAACCCTAACAAGCCTCATAACATCATTTTTAGAATGTAATCACTGACAACAACATCCACTGACAACAACATCCACTTACGGTAACATCCACTCAAGACAACATCTAATCACAAAAACATCACAATTTCATAGTAGTGTAGATGACAACATTAAAACCTCATAGGAGTTTAGATGACAACATCCCAACCTCATAGTAGTGCAGAATACAACATCACAACCTCATAGTATTGTAGAAGACAACATCACAACATCATAACATACCTTGAGAATAAGAAAGACCTTAAGAGAATCCCTTAGACTTCTCTTTCACACCAAAATATGCCCCAAACACCTTTAGTGCACCTTAGACTTGATCTCTTCATTGGTTATACATAAAAATGAAAAAATCTATCATGTATTTATAGTAATTATGTCCCCAAAAATTAGTTGAGCCAACCTCAATTTTCTAGCTGGGTTGTCGGACAAAAAAACTCATATCTCCTCATTCCTAGGCAGTTAAATGGACTTACATATACTGTTGGAAAGGTACCAAAGTAAGATTTCCAACCATGTAACTTTTGATCCCATTTTATTTAAGTCTGTAGGGTCAAAATTCCCTCAAATATAGGGTACCCAAATTGACCAAAAATAATACTTTCAACAATCTCCATCTTGCAATATTTATCTTGGACATCTGTAGACTTCTTCTCTTGGATTTAGGGGATTATTCTCTTGTATTTAGGGGATTCTTCACTTGAATTTAGGGGCTCACTTGGTTTTATAGATTCTGCAAGGCTCCTTAAAGGCTCCATTTGTGTATAACTCAAAGTGTGCATGTGGAACCAACCGCAAGTTATATCATCCCGTGAGGGCCATGCTTAAAAGATATGCCATAAGGGGACCACTTTGGAGTTATATACATTTATGTCAAGGATCCTTCAAGGATATTCAAGGATTCTTCAAGTTCACACATCATCATAAGTTTTAAGGACTTTTGGGATTTTCTCTATGGCTTCTTCTAAGGTTGACATCAATGCCAACCAATTTTCCAACAACCTCCAGATATTTACAAAAACTCTATCATCCACTTCCTTGACTTCTAGGTAACTATGTGGAATAGTACCTAGATAATATTCATTCTTAAATTTCAGGAACAAATCATTCCATCTTGGTAACAAAACTATCAATTTGGTTCTAGCCTCCGTGTCCTTGTAGATTAGCCGCAATATAGGTTCTTTGGCCATTGGAATCTGGATAATTAGAATGTACTAGTCCATTACACCATCAAACTCAACTAAAATTTTCAATGAACCTTCACCTGTCTCTTTTAGATTTCCCTTAGGAATTTTAACTATAATCTTCATTAGATTCTTCCTTTGAGGCATCGTATCTGCATACATAAACTTGTTTCAGTGCATTAAAGAATGTTCTGACAACACCATACTTTAGAATTTCTCAAAATTGTTTATCAAAGTCATAGTTATAATAGAAATGATTTTGAAATTCATAACATTTGAAAAATGGAAAAAAAAATATTTTTTATTCATATCATGTTCCAAAATTGAAACACTTACATGGATTCATCTGCAGTTCCATCAAATGGGCTCAGGTTCAGATACTTACCAATTCTAAAGATAATAATTAATGGAGAATTATGGCAGAGAAGAAATACATTTGATCGCTACTAGTATTCAAAATCTCTCACTATGCATGAAATCAATTCTCATGGCTTCCAAACTCTATGGAATACCTCATTTCCTCGTGATACATTTCTTAAATAAAATATAAATACTTAGATTAAAATAGGGAGTTTGGTATTCATTCGTGCTATTAATGGTTGCTAGATTTGAATTAATTTTAACATATTTCCTCCATGTGAAATTATGGCAAGATCATGACCTGTCATCATAGTCGATTGGGTAGTACAACTGCCAAATCTGCGACATGATTGCCAATTAATTATTGATGCATGTGAAGTGTCCTCAACCAATTTATATTTCCTTTCTTCAATGATTTTTCCTTCTTTCTTGCTTACGTGCTTCGACAAAAATACTTTAATTTTCTTCGGAAAACATTTGTTTTATTTTTCGGCGCAAAATTTTCTTTCTCTCCCAACGAACATTTATTATTGGTTCGATGAACTCAAAAAAGTGTTTTGGAATCTCAAGTTTATTTTATCAGCAAATCCTAAGATTCATTTCGGCAACAGACCTAACAACCTACTTACACCATACTTGGTTTCTACAAACTTATTTTTTAAGATACTTTTGGCCCATTCTCTAGGTTTGATTTTTGACAAGCACTCTAGTGTTCATGTTGGCACAGGGGTAGACCCAGGGTTCAACGCTACAACAACGCACCAACAAAACCCTAACTACCGGCCCTTTAGGCAACACCTGCGAAGCAGATGAAATCTCACCCGAGGTAGAGGTAGGGGTGGTTGCAGGAATCAGATGTTTGCAACCTTAGCTGGGACACAGATCTGTGATTCTAACACCTAATTGAGAACTTAGCAGTTAATATTCACCGATATCCATTTCTTAGTTACAATGCAGTTAAACCCTAAACTGTAGAACATCACAATATTCCTTCAGATCTAAGGTATTTAAGCACTAAGCATACTTGTATATGTTAGATCTAACATCCATCCACATTATTAAGCACAAATCATGAACAAATCTATCTATCATTCATCTATGTTAAAGAACTAAGCAAATAAACACATGAATACATCAATGCATCACACAAAGCATAGAAAGACAAAATGTATGTGGTTCACCCTCACCGTGGGGCTACTTCCACCAACTCTTCTCTTCTATTATCTTCTTCCAATCAGTTATATGCAAAGAGCTTCAAAACCCTACTCCGCATAAGACAGGAGATCTGCGCACACTTCACTAGATCCTCCTTCCCCGAGTTAGGTCCAGCACAAAGCCTCCTCTTGATCTCTTACAACCTCTTGCACTTAGCCTTGCAAGTCTTACACAATATGCACAGAGCATTTACAATCCTTCGATCACATAGATCAATCACTATTACACTCTACATCGCCTAGCTCCTATATATATTACAAAAGTGGGCCTAAGCATGGGTAAACCCATGGGCCAACATTCCCATACCCATTACATGATCCCAAAACAAAAAAAACCTTAAGGAAGGGGTCGAGATCCTGCGATCTCTGCTTCGTCTTGCGCTCCTCCTTCGACAAGTTGTTGAAGTCCCAAAATAGGTCAATCGTGACCAAGGATCCTCAAAACTTGGTCAAGGGCCAATAAGTGCCCAACACTCACTTGGGGCTCGTCCCGAGTCACTCTGGTCTAGGTAGTACTGCTTCACAATCCTCGAGCTTGGCTCAAGCTTCTTCGACTTGTTGTTGTGCCACGACATCTTGTTCAGTGAACTCCTGGATGACTGCTTCATTGATAGGTACCTCTAGGTGCTGTTTAGCTGTAGTGACAACTTGCTCCAATTCTACTCCTCGGCCTTCGATCTCTGTGAACAACTGGTAAGACTTATCCTGTGTAGGTTGGAGTTTTTGTGTCACTTCCATGACTCTGCTCTGGATAGTATGGATCTTCTGCTGGGCAGTGCGCTGCTCCTGGGATTGTTTCATTCTTTCCATAGTTGATAAGGGCTTCAACTGCTCCTATATTGTCTCTACTTGCTGCTTCGCTTCCTGGAGCTGTGACTCCAGTGCCTTCAGTTATGGGTTCTCAGTGAGTTGCTCATATGTCTGGGCACTGCGATCACTCAATTGCTTGCATTCCATGGAAAGGGCCTTTATTTTGTCAACTGCACTTCGAGCAATTGCTTCTCTTTGATCCCTTACATCCTATGGAGTATGAGGCACTGTGCAGAGCTCTAAGTCTGCTATTCTTTTTTGTAGTTGTTGGATAGCTTCTGTGAGTTTCTCTACTTGATGGGTGACCCAGTCTTCTGCCTGTGGCTAAAAGCCTATCATAGAGAGAAGTTCTATGTTGACTACTTCTTTCACTTTGAGTTGCTTTGCAAGCAATTGCTCTTTTCCTTGTTGCATCTGTGCTTTCTCTTCTTCAAACTTTGCCTGGAGAGAAACCTTCTCCTATTATGCAACTCTGTGTTGTTCAACGAGTACTCCTTGCACTTGCTTCAAGTTTTGGGTGTCTTGTTTTGTTTCTTCGAAGGTGAGCTTTGACTATATCTTCTAGTCAGCGGAGTTAGGTTGGCTCATCTCCCAAATCTTGTTCTCCCAATGGAAGGAGCACAGTGGAGACTACATGACTGGACTGAAGGGCCTGTTGTACCCCTCGAAGTTTGACCTCAATTCTATCATACATTTCCTCCTTCTTGGCTTCTTATTTCTCCATGAGTTTTAGTGAAGCGTCGTTCAGGGCTGTTATGATGAAGTCAAAATCATCAGTAGTAAGCACAGTCTTCACCTTGGTCATAGTGGCTTTCGATTTCTTCCGGGAAAGAAGGTTTTGGGGGGGAAACCTTCCTTTTCTTTCTAAGGTTCAACCTCGTCTCAGGGCAGTGTTACTTTTCCTAGCTTCTGTTCAACTCATTTTCCATTTAGTTCTTATACTTCGTTATCACCCCCTCAGTTAGGTGATATTGAAGCAGTCTTTCCTGAGGCACTACTTAATTCTTGGACCTCTTCGATTTTCTTTGTTCTTCTAGGATCAGGTGTATCCTGTTCTTTCTGCGTGGTCTCTGGGTTGTCGGGGTCGGACATCTCTGCGGGTTTTCGGGGATAAGGAGGTTTGCGGACCAGTCCTTAGTGATCTCCTCCAGGTCTTCCTCCGTGAGCTTTTAGTATGACTGAAACTGCTCCTTGTGTTCATCGGCTCACGCTGTAAGGTAGATGAAGTGTTGATCTACTCAAAACTTCATCAGGGTTCAGAACCTTTGTAGGGAATTCAGATTCATGCGAGGTTTAGCCTCGATGGCTCTCTTCAGCTGAAGGTAATAGGTATGAAAAATAGTGTTCAACTGCCATTGTTTGTTCATATCACTCGAGTACCAAAGGGTAGTGAACTTCGCGACAAGCGGCTTGAATGGTTCAATATCTGGGAAGGTCGCACCTTTCGGCATCTCTCAGGCAACAAAGGCGATAAGGATTAGGAGCCAGCTGAAGTAAAACTCGTAGCCCTGATCCTGTGCTTCGTGAAAGTCTAGTTCCAGCTGATTAACTAGGTACTTTGCCCAGTTCATTTGTAAACCTTTTACACACTTCCCTATGAGGTCAACAACAAAGCCTATGACCTGCGTAGGTCTGTTCTTTCATACCATCTTTCCATCTATTAACTGACATGCTAGGCGCACTGCGCCACTCTGGATGGAAGATACCTTGTATCCTCTTGTTCCCTTCTCAACATCTTTGTATGTATCCTTGATTTTTTGTGCTAGCGCGCGATCTGTGGCTTTTCCTGGGTAGAAATCTTGTGGGTCGGGTTCTTGCACACTTAATCCTGTGATCCTATGTATCAACATCAAATCAACTGTAATATGGTGGTCTAGCCATAAGTAACCTCCATGTTAACATAAAATAAATAGCTTGACACAGGCGTTCACTTCCTGGTGCCTTCTGAAGTGTGGAGTCTTCATTACATTTAGTAGGGTGGACTACGCGAGGTCCATAGTCCACTGCTGGGGGATTATCTTTGAGCTCTTCCCCTTCATATTGGTCAAATATTTGTACAGGGTGAGCATACCATATATATTGCAAACTCCAAGGTTGAAGTAGCTAAACTTCAACACTGTGATCTTGTCCTGCTGCACTCGAAATACGCGTATCCCCTTCGGGAGGTACGCAATAACTATGGTGTACTCAAAATCTCTTGGCACACTATCATGATTTACCGCGTCGGCTAGAGGCGGGATATAGTCGGGTAATATAGATGGGATCAACTTTGCATTGGCTAGATTGTCTCTGTGTTTGGTTCTCTTCTCTGCTGATGGTTAGGATGGTCCAGCTCCGTGAGCAGTCGACAAAGAGTCTTGCACTCCTCTCGTCGGTGATGCTTGTACACCTATGAGAATCATTCTCTCAGACATTACTCATTCAGTCATGAGGTCTATGAGGACTTCCTTCACAGATTCTTCGACTTCTCTAAGTTCTTCCAACATACATGCTTGGGATTGAATATCTTGGGTTCGCAGAGTAACTAGTCACTGCAATGGGATAGATGACAATAACGTGATGATCATTGTGCAAAATCAACTAGTTTGCGGGCTCAGATTCACGGTTAACAAAATTTTTCTCGGTGCATGGTGTGATGGGATAAATAGATAACTTGGCAACGAATCTCTTGCAATGGGTGAGAAGCCTTCATTAACTCTGTTCCGTCCGTTGTGACGCGGTCCAATGGTCTGGTGGTGAACCATAAATGCCTTTCTACCCATTCGGGGGAGGTCGGTCTAACAGTTATACTGTTCCCAATGGATATATCACTTTGCCATGGCGAAGTGCCATGTGACTTTGTTCTATTATCCCGACGAAGTTCCAATTTTGCAATTTTTCCTTCTGCGAAGTTCCCTCTAGAACCTTCTATAACTTGTCGATCTTAGCTCTCTTCTTACTTAGATTTCTATCCTTTTTCCCAGTGAGTGTCATCTCGATATTCCTTTTTCCATTCTGATTCTTATCCTCTGTTGGCATAGTTACTTTGCATTGTTGAGATTCTTTCCTAGGATTCAAGGGTAATACTTCTTCTTTATCTGGGATAGGTACTTCAATCTTCTGTGGGCCTTCTAGTTTTCTTGCAACTTTGACATCCAAATTTCTAGTGTTAACTAGATTCGATTTGTCCTTCTGTTCTTCAATCAAGTGTGTGATCCTTCTAGTCATGAAATCTTTTAACTCTTTCTTATTCTTCTCTAATACTTCTTCTTCTTCCTTCCTTCTAGCTTGATCTCTTTCAATCCAAGTTTTTCCTAGTAACATGGTAAATGGGGCACTGTTCTCAATAAATTTAACAATCTTGAAATCCTCCTCTGTCAAAGTTCCATTGGAATTCATAGGTATCTGGATGAGATTTCCACATAGGTTTATCAGTTTTCCTCTGAATAATCCTATTCCTCCCAGTGAAGGAATCATAACAGAATTTCCTAGAATTTCCCAAGTTCTTTTTGTCATAATATTCACCTATTTTCCCTCATCCAGAACATAGTCAATATCGAAGTCTCCTATTATTTCTTCAATGCATTCTTTTTCTTTGAATATCTCTGATAGGCTGACATGTCGGTGGCCATTCAGGGTTTCTGTCATATGTAGCAATACTTTCTCTGATTCTTTCTAGGGGTCTACCATAATCTTAGTTTCTGGATTTGCCTTAGGTTTTTTTTGTCTCATATTCATTCTTTCAACCTTAAAAATCATTCTAGGGCAATCCAATACTTCATGGTCCATAGCTTTACAACAAAGACAACTAGGTCTTCTTCCAGGGCATTCCTTATCAGGATGTCCCAGTTTTCTGCAACTGTAATAGAGGGTTAATCCTCTCTTTCTTTTAAATGATCCCCAACCTTTCTTGTATTGCGCACTAGGATCATGGTAGCTAACTTGCAAAAAATTCATTCTAGGATCCTGCATCCATTTGTTAGTCCAAACATTCTTTCTATGCATAGGTATAACATATCTTTCACTATTCTTATCATATATACTTATATCAAATATTCTTTCATCTATTAGTTCCCTAGTTTTCACGCTAGGACATAATATATCAATCATATCTAGATCCATACTTTAGAAGAAAAAATTTCCACTTATCTTACTTTTACAAAGCACAAAGCTTTCAGATCTAAAACTTTTCACTATTCTTACCTTTATCAGAGCACAGAGCTTCCGGATATTACCTCTTTTCTTCAGATCTGACCTCTTTTCTTGGTACAAAGCTCCACAGGTCAAGCAAAATGCTGTGCACTAGGGTAACAAATCTACGCACAGATCTTTCACAGATTCAGGTTGGATCTTTGCCCAAAGATTCTTCTTCCTCAGTTCCTAGCAATCACAGTTTTAGGTCCCGACAATGGAACCATTTGTTGGCACAGGGGAAGACCTAGGGTTCAACGCTACAACTACGCAACAACAGAAACCTAACTACCGGCCCTTTTGGAAACACTTGTGAAGCAGATGAAGTCTCACCCGAGGTAGAGGCAGGGGTGGTTGCAGGACTCAGATGTATGCAACCTTAGATGGGACACAGATCTGTGATTCTAACACCTAACTGAGCACTTATCAGCTAATAGTCACTGATATCCGGTTCTTAATTACAATGCAGTTAAACCCTAAACTGTAGAACATCACAATATTCCTTCAGATATAAGGTATTTAAGCACTAATCATACTTGTATATGTCAGATCTAACATCCATCCACATTATTAAGCACAAAGCATGAATAGATCTATCTATCATTCATCTATATTAAAGCACTAAGCAAATAACCACATGAATACATCAACGCATCGCACAAAGCATAGCAACACAGCATGTACGTGGTTCACCCCCACCCTGGGGCTACGTCCACCAACTCTTCTCTTCTATTATCTTCTTCCAATCAGTTATATGCACATATATTAAAAAACCTACTCTGCATAGGATAGGATATCTATGAACACTTCGCTAGATCCTCCTTCCCCGAGTTAGGTCCAACACAAAGCCTTCTATTGATCTCTTACAACCTCTTGCACTTAGCCTTGCAAGTCTTACATAGTATGCACATATCATTTACAATCCTTCGATCACATAGATCGATCACTACTACATTCTACATCGCCTAGATCCTATATATATATATATATATATATATTACAAAAGTGGGCCAAAATAGGTCAAACATGACCAAGGATCCTCAAAACTTGGTCAAGGGCCAACAGTTCATATTTTCGGAGAGTCAAACTAAGTATTCTTAACGCCCATGAGATTATGTTTCAGTGGGTTGGAGGACTTACCTTTGGCACACTTCGTTTCAATTATTTCTTATTTTCTCTGGCCCACACAATCATGTTAGCACTAGAAGTCACACTTAGACTACTGTAAGTGAAATCTCAGTACCCATCTGAATGTTAAAGATAAGTGTTTATGATAAGGTGGAAAATGGATGAAAAAATCAGAAAGGAATGTCAATCACAGCTCACTCTGTACAATATACACCAACAAATAAGGATTTGAATAACTTTAGATTATGTTTTAAGAAATAAGGTGAGTAGGTGGAAGAATTGATAAGAAAAATGTAATATGCCTATCATCTACATCAGGTAGCATTGACACACATATAAATAAAAACTCTATGAAATAAGAACTTCTCATAATCAAAGAGAAAATTTTTGATATAATTGTAAATAATATCACAACATATCCTCCATTGCAACAAAGATACAATTAAGCCAAACGAATCATTCAATGGATTGTAATAAAAATTAGATAGCAACAAGATGATAAGAAACAAGACTGATTTCTGTTGGAAGATTGGTTGTTGTCATTGATGTCAACCCTAGTCATGGGTTTTGGACCGCAAGATTGATAAATGTATTTGGACATGAAAGAAAATGCACATGCATATACAACACCCATGAATGGATAGTATACATCATGTTGTTTCCGGTGGTATGTGGCATGCCACGTGGATCCTCATGGTTGAGGAGAAATGAATTTTTGAAGATGACAAAGTGAATTGAGAATGAAATACATGTAGGCCCTAAAGATAATTAAATAAAAGAATTACAAAATAAGAAAGTGTCAGGTCGACCCTAATGTTAAAATGAAGTGACATAAATTGTATAACTAAACATCATTATACATTCATTTCGACAGAAGTCGAATTTCATAGGTAATAAGAAGAAAAGAAGGCTGGATTTCAAGGGAGGATGGAATCTTTTGGTGATTTGTTCTAAGGTATGTTATTTTCAGGTCATCTTACCATTTTTTCTACAACTTCTTTTCTAGAACGATTCAGATCGTGAAATCACTATGGTCTTGAGAAGACATATCAAGGTACCTCTGGCAAAAATTTCAGCTTTTGATTCGCTATAATTATGGAGATACACTCTATGGAAGATAGGGTTTGTGACCAGTCTTGAAGCTAGTCAATAAACAGGTGTTCCGGGTAAAAAAGTCATAACTTATTCATACAGAATCCAAATAAAGTAGGACGACTTCCATTGGAAATAGTACGGAATTTAATTTCTTGTCTGTGAGTTTTAGAATCAGATGTTAAATATTGAGCACGGGGCATGATGTACAAGTTGGATCTTCTGAATAGACCAGAATTGAATAAAGTATACCATTCTTTCTATAACCTCTTTTTGGGGAGGATTCAAGGAGTGAAAATTGGAGGAGTTTCAGAGAATACATTGAGTAATATTATCTACAGGATCAGATTACTCCAAGAATTGAAGAATTTCATAAATTAAAGAAGTCTCAGGAAGCATTATCAGGTTCTATGTGATGATTGGTTGATGGTGATGATTTAATGTAAAGTTTTATTATCTCTCATATATTCTTGGGTGGAAGGAAGGGGCAAG
>ML783457.1:549281-589673 GCA_009831015.1 Picea engelmannii
AATTAAAAGAGAATATACTATTCCAGGTACTCCTCAACAAAATGGAGTTGTAGAACACCAAAATAGATCAGTTCAGCAGATGGCAAGGGCTATGATGAGTGAAAGGGACATTTCACAAACCTTCTGGGTGGAGGTTGTTCACACGACTGTTCATATTCTAAATAAAGTGCATCTAAGGCCGCACAGTGATAAAACTCCATATGAGTTGTGGTTTGGTCAACCTGCGTCAATCAAGCACTTCAAAGTATTTGGAAGTAAATGCTACATAAAAAATAATGATGATCATCTGGGAAAATTTGATGGTAGAGGTGATGAAGGTATCTTCTTAGGATATGCAATGAACAGTAAAGGATACAGATGCTTTAACAAAAGAATGCATAAATTAGTAGATTGTATTGATGTTCGAATTAATGAAGAAGCTCCCGTAAAAGATCAACAGAGAATAAGCACCAAGTCAGATGAAGAAGATGATGAGAATAATGAAAATGAAGAACAATAAATCTCAAAGTCACAAGAAGATGATGAATCAGGTGGAGAAGAGACACCCAGATAAGAAGACTCAAGACAACAATCAACATCAAATCCTTCCTCCAGAATTACTCAAAAGAATCATCCCTCAAGTCAAATAATTGGTGAGAAAGACAAAGTTGTACAAACCAAGAGAAGGATAATCAAAGACACCAAGCAATCACATATAGCCTTCATATCCATGGTGGAATCCAAGAACTTTAATGAAGCCAGTAAAGATGTAAATTGGTTAAAATCAATGAATGAGGAACTGGATCAGATTGAAAAGAATGATACTTGGGAACTTGTTCCTAGGCCAGCAAATAAAAATGTAATAGGATCCAAATGGGTCTACAAAAATAAGATGAATGAGCAAGGAAATATTGTAAGAAATAAGGCTAGATTGGTATGCAAAGGGTATGCTCAAATATAAGGACTGGATTTTGATAAAACATTTGCGCTCGTAGCAAGATTTTAAGCTATTAGAATGTTTCTTGCCTATGCTTGTCATAAGAAGTTTAAAGTCTATCAAATGGATGTCAAGTCATATTTTCTAAATGGATATCTAAAAGAAGAAGTCTATATGGAACAACCATAGGGTTTCCAACTGTCAGATAACCCTGAATTTGTGTGCAAGATGAATACAAACTTATATGGGTTGAAACAAGCTCTTCGTGCCTGGTATTATAGATTGGATAAGTATATTCAAGACAAAGGGTTCAAGAGAGGAACAATTGATTGCAATCTATATATAAAAACAAAGGATAATGATTTTCTCATTGTGTTGGTCTATGTAGATGACATCATATTCGAAAGTAATAATGCTTCATTGGTACAATGGTTTGCTTCTACCATGCAGTCTGAATTTGAAATGTCTATGATAGGGGAACTGTCATTTTTTATTGGTCTGCAAATTACTCAGAGGTATAAAGGAATATTTCTTTCTCAGGATAAATATCTAAGAGAAATGTTGAAAAAGTTTCAAATGGAAGATTCTTCACCTGTGAGCACACCTATGGTCACTGGATGCAAGTTAAGCAAGGATGATGACTCACCAGATGTTGATAAGAGTTCATATAGGTCTATGATAGGCATCCTGTTGTACATCACAACATCTCATCCAGACATAATGCATGTTGTTGGAATGGTAGGAAGGTATCAATCTACACCTAAACAGAGTCATTTGATAGCTATCAAAAGAATATTCAGATACTTGAAAGGAACAATGAACTATGGCCTATGGTATCCTAGGAATTAGAATTTTCAATTATCAGTCTATTCAGATGCTGATTGGGTTAACTTCATGGATGAAAGGAAAATCACGAGTGGAGGTGCATTCTTCTTAGGAGATTCTCTTGTAGAATGGTTGAGCAATACGCAAGGTTCCATTTCCTTATCAACTACAGAAGATGAATACATTGTAGCTGCCACTTGCTGTACCCAAGTATTTTGGATGATTTAGACACTTGCAGACTTGGAGGTAAAGTATACTGCACCGATTCCAATTCATTGTGATAATACTAGTGCAATTAGTGTGTCAAAGAATCCTGTATTTCACTCCAAGACCAAGCATATACCCATCAAGTATCACTTCTTGAGGGAACAGGTAATCAACAATGTTGTTTCTTTGCATTATATTCCATACAAAGATCAGATTACTGATATCTTCACTAAACCGCTTGCAAAATCTCAGTTTGAGTATATACGCTAGAAGTTGGGCATGCCCCTGTTATCAAGTTAAAATAGTCTATATGATAAGGGGGAGAGTGCTCATAGTATATCTAATCAGGGGGAGAGTGCTTATTGTATTCCTAATCAGGGAGAGAACAGAGTCACTCTCAGTTTTCTTTGAAATTTATGTCAAAGAAAACTGAGAGTGACTCTGTTCTCCATTTATGTCAAAGGGGAAGAAAGAGTTGTGGTTTGGATGCTACAGTTGGAGGTCTAAGCAGAATAGTGCAGCCTTTCAGGGTTTCCATCGATGTCAAAGGGGGATATTGTTGGCATGTTTACAGGAAGAGTGTGCTTGTCATTGATGGAAAGAACAACAACGACGATGGAAAACGTGAAAGCAACGATGATAGCACCAGAATAAATTCACACTCAGACACTCAAAAGAGCGCACAGGAGGAGAACAGATCTCAGGCGTTATATATGAGCACGTGGACCGACCATCATTGGATCCAAAAGTAATTGCATAGGCTTTAATTATTTTAAGTGTAAGGAGAAGCAAGCTTACAAAGTCCTAAAGTCTTGAAGGTAGTGGGACCGTCCGTCGTCGAGGGGGACAGGTGGAAGCAGATCTGAGAGTTCGAGGATTTGGAATTCGGAAGATTTGCAAGGAGAAGATTTGAAAATCGTCAGGCAATCCTAGCCGTTTGCGTTGGGAAAGACACGTGGAAACAAATAAGAATATTCACAAAATCTTGAATCGAAAGAACTGCGTTGAGAATTCGGTAGACATCGTGAAGCGTGAAGTTGCGAAATGCAAAGAGGAGATCTGGGTCATCGGATCACAAAGGGTTGTGGACCATTGATCTGACACAGAAATGTTTGGAGTTCGGGAGTTTGGACTTCGAAGAATGGAGGAGAGTTAACTCGCAAGTTTGTGAAATGCAAAGTCTCGAAGTGCTTGGCCCCAAGTCATATCCAGTGGTGACATCAACGGAGAATAGGGGAAGGAGATAACGTCACTAGTCTCTACCTCAGAGTTTTGAGAGTTGGGAGAGTCGGGGCGACTCACAGCAGAACATCCGAAGTGTGAAGTAAATCTCAATCGTTGGGTCGTGGAGAGATTTGGACCGTTGATCTAGCAAGCATAGAGTCAGGGTTTGGGTTTTGGAAGAAAGGAGTGAGTTGATTTCCAAAGTCCCGAAACATGAAGTCGTGAAGTGCTCGGAAGTTGGGCTACAGGTCATAGACAGAGGTCACATCGTTGGAGGTTAAAGGGAATGGAGCTAGCGCTCACTAGGCTCTTAGTTCAGAGTTCAGGAGTTTGGACTTCGAAGAATGGAGGAGAGATAACTCGTGAGATCACAAAACACGAAGTTGCGAAGTGCCTTTTTGATTAGTGTGTGGTCACAGTCGATGGTCATGTGGGGGAAACTTGCACTCGGTGCTAGTTCACACGGGTGAAGTTCACAAGGAGCTTCTTCGCGAGGACCTCCTGTAACTGTCAGAGAATACCTCCTATAACTGTCAGAGAAGATCAACTGTAACTGTAACAGAGAGAATAAGATCAACTGTAATAGAGAAGATGAAGGGTTGCACTACCAGAAAAGCCAAAGAATCTCAGGATAACATCCACTGATGACGAACAAACTCAGCATAACCAGCAGAGAAGACAAAGAGTTGCGAGTATTATCTGGCAGAGGACTTGGAGTGATAAAAATATGTAGAACAGAGAAGAGAGGGTGTTTCCTCATAGTTATTTATGCAGGTAGAAGGTGGTTGGGCACAGGATTCGAGGAGCACAGTAGAGGCGTAATGCATAGAATGCAGATGGAGCACAGAGCATAAAACACAGAGCATAAAACACAGAAGCAAAGTTGAACATAGATGCAGTGGTGCACAGGAGGAGAAAGAGCGGAGCATAGATGAAGAAGAGTGCAATGGAGTCGCAGAGCATAAAAGAAGAAATATGCAGAAGTGGAACAGAGCATAGAAGCTAAAGAAGGCAGAGGAGATATTGAGCAGTAACAGATCAGATCAGAGACAGATCAAGTAAGTAAGCTTTATAATATTCAATAAGGGTGGTAGGGTGGTTCTAGGGAGGATGGTAGTCCTTTAAATTCTAGTTGGTGCTAGAAGATATTCTGGAAGTTGGTGCTAGAGAAACCTTGGAGTTGGTGCTAGAGAAGTATGAGAGTTGGTGCTCTCTTCAAGTTGTAGCTTTCTATCATAGGTTGTAGCCTCATATTTGAGTTTGTGCTCAAATACTGTGGTGTACATGAAAGTTGGAGCTTGATTGACATCCTAAGAAGAAGAGGTTTTCTCCCTTTATGTGTTTCCTCATGAAAATCAGTGTCTATGTGTATTATGTGTGATTGATCAAATATTGTGTATCTATGCATGTTAAGTTATCAACAACACATTAAATAATAATCTAGAAAGATTCAGAAAAGAACATGAAAAGTTTCAAGATTATATATATAACTGATTCACCCCCCTCTCAGTTATTTGTCCAATAGGATCTGCCATGGGTGAAGCTTCCCTATGTGAAGGCCCTCCTGCTTTTATTTAATTTGTGGCTCTTTCATCTATATCAGTCATAACACCTCTTTTCTTCTTGCTAATATCTGAACACACAATCCTTTCAACAGGAGTAGGACTTTGTATCTTGGATTGTGGAGTGGGGGAAACGTTTAGCTGAAACTGTGATGAAGTGAGGAATGTTTCCCAATTAGTGTTTGTATTTTTCAACTCTTCCATCACCAACATTTTAATAAGGCTAGAGTGAAAGACACTAGTGTCTACTTTCTTATACTCGGCTTGAACTCTGTCAGCCATCTTACCATTGCTTCTAAAGAGATAAAAAGGGAGGTTCATTGCTTCTTTCCCTGTGAAGTGTAATAGTAGCCTAACGTGGTATTGGTATACCATGTTAAATATCCCCTCACAGGTGAAATATCTTTGGATAACCTTCAACATATTATCAAAACCTTGAAGCATGTGGCTTCTAGGTACCCCTTTGGACAAGTTGTCTCCCTGAGAAACTGGCTTAAGGAATTCCTTGGAGAAGAAATCATTTAATGACATTGCATTGAACCAATTTTCTCTAGTGTTGGGTATCTCTATTGCAACCGAGATGGAACTTTTTGAAAATTCAAATTCTAACCTCTCCACTTTGGTTTTAGTGCCATCAAAATTTAGTGCAAATTCTCTAGCCACCTTTGGATGTCCCCTCTGCATATTCTGACGGAAATTGATGCAACCTACTCTCTGAAAGGATTCTTTGATCAAAGGTTTAGAGTCAAGGAGTTGCATGTCATAGGGCTCTGTCATTACAATCTCACCTCCTATGTTGTTGAATGTCCATAACTGTTGCTGAAGAATGATTTTTTGTGAGTTTTAAAGACAACTAGATGTGTGAAGATAGGGAAAACAAGAGATTGGGGTTTTGATGACAAAACGGTTTTCAATAGGCTAGATTTGAATAGAGTTTTATGCACTTTATTATATACACTTGAGGTATAAGAGAAGACACTCTTTAACAAAAATAGTAAATAATGGTAACTGGGAGTTATAATAAAATGAAAGTGAAAGTGAATTCTCTGCTAAAACAAGGATTTTTCCTCAATACAAATATCTGTTAATTAGCATGAAAATGCATGCAATATTTAAACCTGGTTCAATAGATGATCAACCACATACTTCAATTTTAAGAGGGGTGCAGATTCACTCTTTAAAAGTTGATCTTGTAAAAGATACAGAAGACGAGGTTTCAATAATGTTGGAACATAGGGTTCGCAACACCCTATTCGCAACCCCTAGAATAGAGGGTTCACAACACCCTATTCGGAATGCCTGGAACAGAGGGTTCACAACACCCTATTCACAATGCCTGGATTAGAGGGTTTGCAATGCAGGGGAAAATCAGTGGAGCAAGTGAATTTTAAGCAATGGGAAAGATGGATGAGGTATAAAGGTGATATGGTCTAGTGAGAAAGGTTCAAAACATCAGGAAAGTGAATTTGAAATCTGTTAGCAAAAGAATGGGACAGTTCACATCGATGATAGTAAAAAACAACCAAAACCACTTTCTCAACACTCAAACAACATGGAAAATCTCATGGATTACCTGGTAGGCATGAGCTTGAAGATAATGTCTTTGAATTTGCACAGGGGTGTTTTCAAGTTGTCCAACCTGCAATGCTCCTCTTCATCCAGTCCACAGTGCCAGTTCCCAGCTCCTGTCTACTAGTTCACAGCACCTGATTCAAACAAGAATTGCATACTTCGAGGAGACTGCTAGGAAATTTGATGACATGATCTTTGAAAATTGGTTAAACGTAGGATCTGAAAACAATAAAATCCTTTTGACATGATCCTTAATGAAATTATGGTAAATGGATGCATTATAATACTTAGAGTACGTTGCGAACTCTCTTAGTGAGTTGGCAACACATACATCCAATTTTTATTTGACAACTAAACAGATAGATGGTGACAAAGGAGGCTTTGCGTACAATCTTGGAGTTGTGAAATGGCAGGGTAATGATATAAAAACCAATGGTGTGACTCATGGGTGTTTAATTTCCTTTGTCATGATGTCTAATGAAATTACCTTAAGACTCTAAACCAAGGTTTGAACAAAAATCCATTTATTTAAAAAAAAACCCTAACTTTATGACCACAACCCTAACACTCAAAACCTATGACTTATAAACCTTATTACTAAAAAGCAAACCAAAGTAATTTTTTGACCCCTACAACTATTTGTGATAATAGATCCATATTATTTTGACGCATTAGTCCCTTTACTTCGAAATCGTTGGGAAAACTACCTTTTAGTAGTTTTTAGTGAAAATTATTTTGAGTGCTTTGTGTTCTTTCCCGACTCTACCGAATAGGGGTGAACTAGAATTAAGTTTTAGGATCTCTTTATTTTGATGTTGAAACACCTTATTCAACCTGTATGAATGCATGAAACCTTTTTGTAAAAAAATAACATTCAAACAAAATTCAAAACCTCAGCAATAAACCAAAATAAAAATTAAAGTGGTACCCAAAAAACATCACATTTTTAGGGTGTGTTGTGCATTCAACAAATGGTGATTCACTGGATGGATCCAAAATCTTTGTATGTACCTTTGATCAAGACCTAAAACATTTGAGGGAAAATCAATTTTAAATTAAATGAGTCTTCGAAACCACCTACATATTATTCTGCATGGGATTCAAAAGACACTTTTCGATTCTTTATGAGACCTTGGTCATTTATCAAGTGAAAATGCCATGTTTTTTGATCACTGAAGCATAATTTGAAAAGAGTCCATAACATGATTGAATTCTCATTATTCATGTTCTATTACTTGAAGTCACTAAATTTTCTAATCACTCTTCTGGTGTTTCTCTGCTTCCAATGAGCATGCAAAGCCTTGAAAGAGTCACCTCGACATCTAAGACCTTGCTTCTCTACCAGCAAGTGGCCATAGCCTCGGCGGAGTTATTTGCATGTCCTCATTATCAATTGTTACACTAAGACCTTCCTCGATAAATAAATAAATAAACACATTTTTTTTAATTTTTCTTTTTTCCCTTTTTTTTAATTGTTATAGAAATTTTTGCCACACTCTATGCAACATGTTTTGGTGGCCTTCCCTTTCCCTTTCGAGAATCAATTCCACCATTTTTCTCAATCCAAAGTAAAAAATTCAAATTTTTGTGCATATACACGGGCTACAGTTAGAAAACCTTCGTATAAGCACATTGCTCCATGACAACCCACGTACATCATGTTTTGTGCTCAAAATTAAAAATATTTCGGGTTTTCCATGCCAAGTCATAGGATCCATACCCTTGTTCCTTTCATATTATATAAATGCTACGATTTGACCCTTCAATTTCCTTTGAGGGCTATAAATTGATCCATATACAAGCCTTGAGGGGGAGAGAAAAAGTGGAGAGAAAATACACTCTAGATAAATTCCACCTCATATTGAGCCTACATCCCTTTGTCCTTTAAGTCTGAACTTATCTTGTGTTTAGCCTCCAAGATCTTCCTATTTTGTGAAGAAGGAACCCAATTACTCCTGAAACTTATGAGATTTCCTTGTGGAGGATTGAAGTGGTGAAGGCCCAGGTGGAGGGACTTAGTTTCTCGATTCCTTCAAGTGATGATACATGAAGTTGTCACGTATGTACTTCTACTAATTATATTAATAGAAATATTATTTTCTCTTCCAATTATATGTTACAAATATTTGTATTATTTTCCATGGGTAAATTTGTCATACATATTGATGGAATATGATAGTTTATATGCTAACATTTCATATATTTCCATATGCTTGTGTATATTGAATGTTGAGGACAGGTTGCAGGTATCAAGCATTGAATTGTGAGCTCGACAATGGTCTCCTATGGACGTCTGGAAGAGGTAGGATTTTTCCCTTTCTTTTGATGAAATTTCCTTTTATCTAGCATATTTGAGATTAGAGTTGATTTTTGGATATCATTCCATCTGTTGTGGTCTTACCCGAAGCCATAGAAAGTTATTCCTCCTAATAGAATTGGTGACTTCACTAGGGATTTCTCCCTTTTAGGGTTAGTTGGTTATTTTTCTCTTTTATTTCTCTTTGTTTTCCTGAGTTTCTATGTCACTTGTTTCTTAACAACCTCTACATTTCTTTACATATGAGTTTCTTGGCCTCGTCCTCACCCAGTTAATGTCTTTCTAGGAATACATGGATTTTCCCTTGATAGTCGTGTACATATGCGTGTTGTCTGTGTTTAGGGTGCATACATACGTTGTTGTTCCCTGAAAAATCACGTACACCTTTTTATAAACCTTTTTGGTTTAGTGTGGTGTTTGTTGGGTGAGTTGTGAGTGTTGTTCAGTCTTCTAATTGGGTCTATGTCCTGTCTTTTGAGTGTCTGCAGAGTGATAGGGAGTTTTATTACTGTTGAATTTTTGGGAAAACTAGTTTCTTGTATTTTTTCTCATATTTAGTCCTTGCATCTTGGTTTGAGTAGTAGTGTCTTGGTGTTATTCTTGGCTTGTATTTATATGCTGACAGTAGGGTCTGTCCGAGAGGTTGTTTATTCAGTCTTTTCATTTTCATTTCCTTATATTCAAAATACAAAAAAACTTGTTTTTGAATTTCACATGAAGCATTTTCAATTTTGTTTAGATTTCATTAATCTTGAAATATTAGGAAAGATTACATTATGATTCAAATTGAAGAGATTGCATCTTATGGACGAAATTTAGAAGCATAACATTTCTATTGAAAAACAAGAATAGTACTTAACAATGTTTTTACATGTGCTTCTTTCATATGCTGAGTCGTCACACCATTAGACTCACAACCGCACATCTTGATTAAGAAAAATTCACTAAAATTAACGCTCAATAATTAAAATTGATTAGAAATGATTTTATTTTTCAAGGTACAAAAACAAGTTTAGGAGTTAGGGCATTGGAATAGGATTTTGTGAGTAAATTTCTCCAAGATTACAAAATTCAACATAAGTGTCTATTCAGGGAGTGGTGAACTCATTGTATAATTAGTGTCCTTGGGAGGCTCCACTAACATTGGTGTTAAGCATGAGATTACGTGAATTTGGTTTCATAGATATCCCTCTAATACTTTCCTAGCATTGGAGATATTTCTGGGGTTTTATTCATATCTGGGGGTTTCACTAGTGCCTTTACCCATGTGAGAGGTGGTGCTTTTGAGGCTTCAAGATTTGCTACCTTGCCCATACAGTGAGCCTGACCCACAACTTCTCACTCAAACATTAGTTATATCATGGTGACCTTAGTTTCCTGACCTAGGTATCCACATAGGTTACTTATAGGTGTTATTTTGTAGGTACCCTAAGTCAAATAGGGATCAGACAACACATAGACTTTATGAAGGATTTTATCTCTGGAGGGATCTGACCGATTGTGATGTGAAGCCCATGAGGGTCCTTATAACTAATTTTTTTACCTCCAATCTATTGTTCAGGAGTCTCATCCCCTCTTGGGAGAGGCATACCTTCTTTATCTCGGGAGGTACCTTTCATCCATCCTATCCTATTTGCGTGCATTGGCCCTAGATTTATTTAGGAGTGTGGTCTTTGTATCTTAGTTGGAATTATGATTTTTTATTTCATCACAATTTTTGATTCATCGTGGAGTGAGACCATCATCCCCTCTTGTCTCGTCAGATTTTTAATCAATTACCATAGTTTGGTCTGATACCGAAACTTCCTCCTAAAAGGCATAGAGTTAATAGATGTGGTACATACATCTTTGCTGCTTAGGCTCAATACCATCCGATCATGAGCATTGACTCATATATGAGTAATGATTCAGGTAAAAATGGATTAGGAATCCATTCAACTCCTACTACCACTATGGTTAGTGGAGCCCCTACGATTCCCTCATCATCGATTACCTGGATTCCTACAACTCTCTCAGGTAGTACTACCCTATCCATGAGCTCACCTCAGCCCATGGGGATGATTCCTTATATATTTTTGAGCAGTATAACTCTTCCAACATAAATATTTGATCCCCTGACACCTTTTCAACCGGGATGTATGGTTATAATGCTCAGTTGATGCCTTTGGTCTCTAATCCATTTTCTTTTGGTATGCCAAATATGACTCTATGCATGTTGTCCTTTATTCCGGCATGTAACATTAATACTAGTTTTGGGTTAGGGAGCACATCGCCTCCTTACAATCCTTTCCCATTTGGTGGGGGTCATACCCCTTAGTCATTTCCTATGGTAGGGGATTTGAATCCTCCTTCCTCTTCACCCAATCCTAGTTATGGTTGTCAAGGATGGAATGGACAAATGAGCGGTGTTTCTACTTCGTATATCCCATCCGTCTATCCTTATTCCATAATTATTGTAACCAAAAATTCTTTTATTATGGAAAACCCTCCTCAAATTTTTGGTATTACATCAGGGGGGAATCAATTTTATAATATAGGAACCCCCCCACACCGAATCCCTTCGTCGGGGGGCAATGTATATCCTCACATGGGGAATCTATATCACATCGCTTTTTCTTCACAAGCATCCCCATCAGTGATGATGCCTCTAAAATTTTTTATGAATCAAGTAGGAGGAGGATATTATCCGACCAGGAAGGGCCATGGTGTCTACCAGAACCCTCCTTAGCCTACAGTATCTCCAAATCAGTCTTTCCTAGGAGCATGGTATCAGACACCGCAACTAAGGCTCCCTTTTCTGGCCATGCTAAATTTTCCAGATCTGTCAAAATTAATGAACGACCCTGTGTGTCATGATCCGACATGGCCCCTCGTTCCCACCAAACTTTCCTCAGACATTCCAAAATTTGAGGGTAAGAGTGGTGAGGATCCTGGCGATCACGTCACCACTTTTCATCTATGGTGCCCATCTAATTCTCTTGATGACGATTATGTTCATTTGAGACTATTTCAATGCACCCTTATGGGGGTTTCTATGAAATGGTACATCAAGTTACCATGGGGCACATATCAAACTTTCAATGAGTTGGTCTTGGTTTTTCTCAATGATTTTCAACTATCGATTCATTACGATGCCGATAAAAAGATTTTAGTGACTTTTCATCAAGACAAAACCATCCACATCTCGGATCACATTCACGAGTGACGTAGAAGAAAGCGGTTGATTAAAGCTACCATTCCACCAGAGTTTCTATTGGAGTGGTTCCTCAAGTCCTTGTTTCCATATGTTTCCACATCCAGAGTAATGACTGAGGAAGAGGCTATTATTAAATCCCAGTAGTTATATCTTATATATGCTTTGTCTGAGATGCTCTATGGGATTATTCCTAATGCACCATGGTCAAATTATGGTACAAGACAAAATCTTGGGCCCCATGTCGATGGTATTATGGGCTGGACAAATTCCAAGTCCACAAAATAGGTGACAAATCAAATGCAAAATTTGTCTCTCAACCAGTTTGTAGCAAGACAAGCTATGGCTTCATCGTCTCCCACCCAATCGTTGGATGTATATTTCATGTAGTCGTTGGACCAAAAGGGTAACTAGAAGCCTGGAGGGAATAAGAGGATAGGTAGGAATAATAATCATAAGGGTGGGAATAAAAATAATAATAAGAGAAAGGAAAACCAAAATAACAAAAAACCTGGTAACAAAGCTAGTGAGGGAGAGAAGGAAAAGAAAAAGGTTAAGTTTCCATGTAAGCTGTATAAACAATATCACCTTACCCATATATGCCCCAAGATAGAGGAATCATTGAGGCTTATAGAGAAATAGCGTGTTGTGTTAATGTTTTCGCATAATCATAATATGGCCTCAGAAACCTCAAACATTGGAAATGCATTAAGCGGAGGTAAAATTCCCCTGGCACATGATTGTGGCCATCAATGCATCAATATGCTATGATATGAAGTTAGAGTAGCCACTATGACTCGTGATTATGGTCCTCAACAACCTACTTTGGGTACAAATCCTCCCCCTCCAGAAACACCTTTACAGATTGATAAGCCTAACCCTACGCCTCACATTCCCAAAGGTGTTCTTAAGTACTCTGATCATAATCCCAATGCCAGAGTCACCCAAAATTACTTGATTGTAAAATATTTGGGCCAAACAATGTGTGCGATTTCATCTTTGGAGGTACTACAGATGTGCCCAACACAAAAAACATTCCTTGTTATCTGCATTCAGAGCTCTTGAATCAAGTGGCTTGAAAGTTATCAAGTTCGATGTCGTAGATGTTTAGCCTTACTTACCTTACCATGTGGCTTTTCAGATTCATGTAGAATGTATGGATATAACTGTTAAGTGTTTCGTCATGGATGAATGTGCTTCAACATCTGTGATGTCTCTATCTTGTTGGAAAGCCCGTGGCTCTCTCAGTCTTTCTCAGTGTATGAATATGTTGATTGCATTTTATGGTTGTTCATTCATACCCCACAGTATCCTCCTGTTGGGCCCCAACAACCCCCTTCTTTATTTTTAATCAAAATCTAGGGTCCCTCGAAATTTTACTTGGATTCTTCATTTTTTTTTCCCTTTGACTTGATTGGATTGGTATTTGTTTGCTTTGTTTCGAGGTTGGTTTGAGTTTATATTCTTTTTTTTGGTTTGAATTTCATGAAATTCAAATGCCATTTCATTTTTCTTTCTACAGAGTTTTGATGTTGATGGACGAGCTTCATAATTTGGGAGTTTGTTATTACCTCTTCCTTATTGAGTTTATATTCTATGAGAATGGCTTGGTTGAAGACATGGATTAATAACAATGATTTTATAGGAAGAACGTTTATTGCCACACATCTTTTCTATGACATTTGTTCACATTTGATCAAATTTGAATGAGGGAGAGATGAACATAGAAATCTTAATTTAAACGAAAACATTAATTTTTATCAACTGTTTACTTTTGTTTAAATTATGATTATGTTTTCGTATTTTTCTCATTAGCAATCATTTTCACAAAATCATTTGGTAGGTTTAATTAATTAAATTATTTTGTCACTTTGCATCTCATTTCAAAATAAAAATAAAAATAAATAAATAAATAAATAAAGAATTATCTATCATTTGTTTGATTTTGTGAAAACCCAAAATTAATATTTTTCTCCTCTCCATCAACTCGAAGCTTCTAGAATTTTAAGATCATATTTGAAAGGAAAATATAAACAATATTTGTTTAGAACTTATAGTTAGTTTAAATTCATTTTAATTTTATTGTTCTAGATTTTGTTTTATTCACAATTTTTAGGTTATTAATTTGGTTTCTTTTTGTTTCACATGTTTCTATTATCAGTTATTTTGTACGGATCTGATCATGGCTTGATTTTATTATATAAATACGTTCAAGATAATTGATCCAAAAATAATGTTGGATTGCTACAAATAATTTATGTGCAACAACAGATAAGATTTGGAAATGTGTTCAATAACAGACAGATGATTTTGTGGGACTGATTTCAGCCAAACCGAAAGGAATTTGAAGAAATGGTTAAAAACCCACCTGCATAATGGACTCATTTAACTGTATAATGGACTCATTTAACTTACTCACGGGATTTTTCCCAAACAAATGGACGATTTGAGAGATACTTTTATCTCTTTACAAGGCAAATTTCAGGTGGCGGAAATTATTAGTGACACCCAGACTATTCATTCATTGCATAAATATATGAGAAAGTTCAAATCCCAAGGGCCCAAAAGAAATTCAGAGGAGGATTTTGATCCTTTATTTTTTGTATATTATTTATTTTGTAAACTTTTTCTTTTCAAATGGAGTAATGAATGATAGCCAAAAAGTGAAAAAATGAGAGGAGCAGGTGCGACTCTGGAGAAATTTTCAAGATAGGGTTTAATAGTAGCGGTCTCAGTAGTGGCCAGCATGGTCACCAAAGGGGGAGGGACTGCAGCCCCCTCATACAAGTAGGTAGTGGTGGACAGAGGGAAAGTCCCACAAGGCGGTGGTTTCAAAGAACCTTTGACAGGCACCTCGGGATCAGGATCAGAAAAGAATCAAGAGCGGAACCAAGAAAAAAGTGACCATGTGGGGGAAGGAGCCAAAGAATCCTAGAACGATGTACAAGAAATAGGGAACCCCAATGGGGTAGAAGGGCACAACCCGTGTAAACCGAAAACATCACTGATACCCAAGGTTATACTAGAATACCCCCAAACACAACTCTTCTGGGATCAAATGAAGATGCATGCAATGATCTGCAAGTTCATGGGCCTGTGGCCCACAGAAAGAATGTTGCACAACTGGATAAAATACCATTGGAAGCCAAGTGGAGAAGTGGAACTCCACCTGGGCTTGAAAGGTTTCTTCACAATGGTCTTTATGAACCTAGATGAAAGGGATAAAGTATTTGATGCGGGGCCATATTTCCATGCCTCATCGGGGCTGTACATTCATCCATGCAAGGAAAACTTATCCCCAAAGAAAGAAACCTTTAAAAATGTCCTAGTCTAGCTAAGGCTTTACTCCTTACCGCTAGACTACTGGCTGCCATCCACCTTTGAATCCATAGGGAACAAGATCAGAAAATATGTCAAGACATTGGAAGCTACCCTAAAAGGTAGATATACATCCTATGTAAGGATCTGCATAGATATGGATGTATCGGGGGAACTCCCGGAAGCCATAAGCCTGGAGTTTAGGGATGAGGAATGGATACAAAGCATAGATTACACGAAGATATCATTTTGATGCAGAAGATGCCATGAACATGGACACCTACTAAGATAATTCCCTCTTAAAAAAAAACAAGAATCGAAAAACACCAAGCCATAGCAGGATGAGAATGATTTTGTGAGGACAAATCTCAAAAGTAGAGGAAACAAGAAAAAAGGCAAGAACCCAATAGGAAGCAACCCAAAAGCTAGGCCTAGAAAAGAAGGAAGGGCCATGCCCAACCAAGGAGAAGAAGGAGGGAAGGAAAAGACTAAAGATAAGGAAGTGAGTGAAAATGCAACTCAGGAGAAAACATAAACTCCAAGTAACAAAGGAGAACAGGTAGGTAGCGCAAGTCCCAGGGAAGGAGGAAACAAAGATACCAGCACCCCAATGTAAGAAGCAGATGATGATTTAGAGATGTCCCCAAGTGTGGTAGGAACATAGGACCCAGATCTTAGAGACATTGTGGAAAGGAAAGTAATAGACCTATCAAATATACTGGAGCAATGGAAAAGGTAGGGAGTAGACAAGGTGCCAGCGGAGCAACTCGATCCCATTGAATATCTCTTCCTCCTACGGGAGGAAGTGAAATACAGAGGGATCAAGTGCATGCATGGAAATATAGGACACTTGGGAATCAAAACAGGCGAAGGACAACCACAACATCACCCAAGCAGACAAGGAGGAAGAAAGGCAGGAAATCAAATAGCGTATCCTTACAAGAACTAGGAGCCCTGCTGATAAACTCAGGTAAGATTAAAAATATCTTCCCAAAATCCCCCCCACATGTTTAAATGAATATTATAACGTGGAATATAAGAGGCCTAAAAATCCCAAGAAATCAACGAATCCTTACAAATAGACTCAGTAAGGAACAACCTGACCTGTGTTTCATTCAAGAGACAAAACGCACTTTAGACAGAATGGAAACAATCAGTAAAAAACACTGGAGCAAGTACAAGATTTTGGTTTTCGAAAGCCAACAAACAGCGGAAGGCATCCTCACCTTGTGGAACCCACAATTGGTGAACCTACTTGCAGTAGAAGCCACGAGACACACACTTTCCATTAAAATGCAAATTATAGGGAACACAAAGGAAATTCTATACACTAATGTGTATGGCCCCCAGGTGATGGAGGAAGAAAGGAGATAGCTCCTCGACCGAGAGAATCTAAAGGATCACACCCACAACCCCCATTTGATCCTGGCAGGGGATTTTAACATCATCACCACACTCGCTGAGAAAAAAGGGGGCACCAGGAGAATGGAAAGAGATGCAGAAGAATTCTCAACATTCCTTGACACAATGAAGCTCGTGGATCTAAGGACCAATAATGGTCAGTTCACCTGGAACAACAAAAGACTAGGTCACCACCAAGTAGCTACAAGGATAGACAGATTCTTGGTGTCAGAATCAATCATGCTGTAGGGTCTAACTTTGGACTGCAACATCCTCCCTTAGGAGGGACCAGATCATTGGCCAGTTCAACTGGAAGCTAATTTTCAAATGACACTGAAGAACAAACCGTTTAGATTTGCGAAATTATAGATCGACCACCCCACCTTCAAGGATAACATCAGCCAATGGTGGCGGGAGGAACTACTAGATCAAGGGACAAGGATGTTCAAACTTTACAAAAAACTCAAGTACATCAAACATAAAATCAAGGAGTGGAACAGGGAAGTCTATGGGAAAATAAACCAGGGGAAAAAGAGCATCGAGGACATAGTGAGGAACCTACAGGAGTAGTGAATAAAAGAGGGATACATAGAGGATCGGAAAAAGGAAGAGATCCAATTGAACCAGGAATGGGAAGCAAGATGCCAGCACGAAGAAATCTTGTGGCACCAAAAATCCAGAATAGGGTGGCTAAAGGAAGGGGAGAGGAATACAAAATTTTTTCATAGAACAATTATTGCAAGAAGATCCCATAAAAAAATCTTGAATATTAGGGATCAGGATGGGATCGAAAGAGAATCCCACCAGGAAATTGAGAATATACTGGTCAACCACTTCCATGGGATAGCCTAGGAACCCAACCAAGACAGACCTGAGGCCATACAAAGAATAATTCAGCACATCCCCAAGCTGGTTAAAGAGGAGAAAAATTTTGGCCCAAGAAAACCCATAGAAAAGGAAGAAATTGACCAAGTGCTCCAGGAGATTCCCAATGGTAAGGCCCCAGGCCCGGATGGCTTCACAGTGGAATTTTTCAAATCTTGCTGGGAAGTGGTTAAGCATGATATTTACGGGGTGTTGGAGGACTCCAGGCGATCGACAACCATCCTAAAAGCCTTAAATTCCACAATGATCACTCTAATCTTGAAGTAAAATGAAGCTAGGACCCCTGACCGCTATAGGCCTATAGCTCTATGCAATGTAGTTTACAAGATAATCTCCAAAGTCATAGGCAATAGACTGAAGCCACTCCTTCCCACGCTGATTTCATAGGAACAAGCGGGTTTTGTGGAAGGAAGACAAATCTTGGACAATGTCATCCAATCCCATGAGATCATTCACATGATGAAAAGCCAAAGGAGAGGGGGGATGATAATCCAACTTGATATGGAGAAGGCTTATGTAAAAATAAGTCGGCACTACATGGCCAATACGTTGGAAGCGTTTGGGTTCGACCATCACTGGATCAACTGGATAGTCACTCTAGTCTCAACGAAAAGATATTCAGTTATAGTCAATGGGGCCCCAACCAAACCTTTATGTCCATCCAGAGGCATAAGACAAGGGGACCCTCTTTCCCCCTTCCTATTCATTCTAATGATGGAAGGGATAAGAAGAAGCATCAAAAGTGCAACTGCAACTGGTGAAATAAAATACATCAAACCTTTTGAAAACTGTCCAACCTCCACACACCAATAGTTCGTTGATGATACCGTACTCCATGGTACACCCATAGTAAAGGAAGGAAAGGATTTTAAAATAATCTTAAAATACTTCGGGGAATCCTTGGGGGTGGAAATCAACCACTCCAAATCCATGATATATTTCTTCAACACTAATCCATCAATTCAATGCAACTTGGCCAACATTCTGGGGTTTGAACGAAAAACGCTCCCAACAAAATACCTGGGAATCCCCCTGACGGACAGAGGCTGCACAAAGGCTACATGGGAAGGATTTATCAATAAACTGCAGGAGAGGGTAAAAAATTGGACTTATATATCCTTAAACCTGTTCGGAAGGCTTATCCTCTCCAAAACGATTCTTCAAACTATTCTGGCATATATGATGTCAGTGTTCCTAGCCCCCAAAGGAATTCTACAACAGATAAGAGCCATCCAACAAGACTTCCTATGGCACAGAACAAAAAAAGAAATGGGCCCTGGTGGCCTGGGATAAGGTGTGCAGACCAAAAATCAAAGGCGGCCTGGGGTTACAGAATCCACAGGTAACCAATGAAGCCTATGGGGAAAAGCTCTGGTGGAGATGGGTAAAAGACAAATATATACCATGGGAAAACCTCTAGAAGGCCAAGTACACCCCGAATATAGATGAACATAAGCAAATTTGGTTCACGGGCACAAGGGAGGGATCAACCATCTGGAATCTTGCCCGACAAAATAAGAAATGGATCCAAAAACACAGCTTCTGGGAAGTCAGAAATGGTAGAATAGTAAGGTTCTAGGAGGACACATGGAAATAGAAACCCAGAATGGAAAATCCAGACAGGGATGAGCTTCAACAGGAAATGATTGGAGAAGGAAAAACAAAAATCCATCATTACTGGAAGCAAAGGGATCACAACGCCAGATGGAGGATATGGGATAAACTTAACCCACAAAATAGAGCCCGGATCAAAACAATAACGAAAGAGGTGGAGGAGGAATTGGGAAAAAGGAAAATTGGGGTCTCAGAAGAAGAGGACCAATTGGGGTCTCGGTGGGGCAAGAAAAATGGGGGTGAATTCAACTTAAAATAAGCACGGTATTACATCGTGGGTCAGGACCAATAAGATCCAGAGCAACAATGGGAAAAATTTTGGAAAATCCCCCAATGGCCAAAAATCAAAATGTTCAAATGGCTAGTTCTACATAACCAAATTCTAACCTGGGAGAACCTCATGAAAATGGGTTTCATAGGTCCCTCTCTCTGCCATCTGTGTTTAGACAATGAGGAAACAACCAACCACTTCCTAGACGAATTCAGTTACACAACATACGTTTGGGATTGGGCGATAGGCATCTTCTGCCAATCCAATAGGATCCGGGGGAACATCAGTGAAACCATCAACAAATGGAATGAAGGCTACAATGAAAATGAAAAGGTGAACCTCTGTTGGAATCTAACGCTCTTAGGATGATTATCTGGGAAATCTGGAAAGAACGGAACCGGTGCATCTTCAGGAATGAAAGCATATCGACAGAAAGGATAAAGGAGACAATAGCCTCTCAAATAAGAGAAATAGTGCAGAGCCGCAACTGCAAGACGAAGAAAGTGCAACTCACAGACCAAGACTCTCGTGTCTTAGAATTTTTTCAACTGAAATATTGGCGCAAAATCCTACCAGTAGGGCACAACCCGCAACTGCAGATAGGAGCCTGAAACTAGACTCCCCCTTCGCTAGGGTTCTTCAAACTGAACTTTGACGAGGTGGAAAAAGGAAACCCAGGAGTGGTAGGGGAAGGTGGAGTGATCAGAGACAGTGGCGGCAACATCATCCAACTGTACGCTAGGAGCATGGGAAAGACAACCAACAACGCAGAGGAATTTGGAGCCCTGGAACTTGGCCTTGAAATCCTAAGTCACGAAAGGATGACAAACACCATCGTGGAAGGTGACTCCACCCTGGTTATCAACATGGAGAAAAGACTCCAAAATGGCACCAGAGTGGGTAAGGTTCAGTGCCACTAGCGCCTTGCACACTCCCTACAGAAAATACAGGAACATCTAAGAATTCTGAATACAGTGGAGTTGCGTTGGGTGTGTAGGTCAACAAATGCGCTAGCAGATAGGCTCGCCAATGAGGGGGTCGACAAGGAAGGCTCGGAACTAGAGGACACCTGGAAAAACATTTTGGATGGGAAAATCAGAATAGACTGCAACCACCTTGCGGCCAAAGATCATGAAGGCAGTTTAAGCATGGAAGGTCAAATCGAGGAGGACATCGCAAGGACTCACAGAAGGAGCGTGAGACCCGGGTAGGATAGGTCTGCCTAAAATGCTGCCACTAATTATAATGCAAGAGCATAATAAGTAGTAGACAGATGACCAAAAGCAAGGCCATTTCACCAGTAAGAGGTGTGGGTTAAGCACGATTGAAAGGCCAGGCAAAAATTTGCATGCAATGAAAGATGTAAGGCACGTGGGGCAGGGGAAAACTAGGATCGATCCACCAGACCAAGTACAGGTAATAAGAGCAACACAATCGAATCACAAGCGAGACAGGCAGGAATCAAAAAAAGACAAAGGATGACCCATCATGATCATATGATCCTTAACAGGAAAATTGACGGAAGCGCACATCACCGTGCGAAAACCAAGATTGAAAGGACGGGCTCGCAGCGGGGAAAGATAAATAAGAAGAGGGACAACAAAAATATATGCAATCAGAAGGAGTGCAACACCAGGGATTATCACAAAGTCAAGGGGAGGGAAAGGAAGAAACCTGGGAAGTGAGGCACAGGCAGAGTAACCATCACAGGAGCTGCGACAGGCAAAGTGGGATGGCACATCTAAAGAAAACGTATAGGAAAAGGAACCCCCCTGGGAAGGAAGTCCTGTACAATCCACGATGGCTAACAAGATGCAGAGGGCACCTTCCAAATTCCAGATTCCTTAATGGCTTTTGTCCTGTGAGTAAAATGGTTTTATTTTCATTATAATATCTTCATATTCTTTGAGTAATTGATTATGCATTGATTTAAATTAGCTTTAGTTTGTTTTGTCAATACATGGTTAATTGCTATCATTTATGTATTAATTTTTTCAATCTTAAGAGTCTATTATCCCAATTATCTTGATATTGGTGATTGTATTATTTTGATACAAATCTTGTATTATATTGAGTTTATTCATGTAATTCATATTTGTAAAGATATAATTGTTCAATTGAGATTTTTCTTATTGTCAATTAATCTATTATATCTTCACTAAGGATCATGATTTGAAAGTTGTTCTTTTTGCATTTTAAATAAGATTTAAATTGTCAGTCAAAGTGACTTTTATCCTGACACTGTCAAAATATTAGAATTATACAACCTTTGCTATAGATTTCTCTTAACATATAGGTTGTTGGAGCAACGTTATATAGGACAACCAAAAGTTATCTTTAAATACTATCTAGTTACCGGTCTACACATTTCTTCTTAGACCATATGATGGACTTATTTTTCTGAAACTATATGGGATACAATTTACTCTTTGGATTTTGTCCTTTTGTATACTGCACAATGTTATTGTTGTTTCTCATATAATTTATGGACATGAAATCTTATTTGTATTGAACTAGCTTTAGATTGTTCTGCATATAACTTTTCATGTTATGTTTTTCTTTACGCGGTTCATTATATTTTGGTTATTTTAATATCTATGACTGATCATCTATCTATGCATTTTGAGTTTACATCTAATGTTGGGTAGTTTGTAACACCATTTGCTAAGAGTTGGAATTTATTTCACTTTCAACTATTGGACATTTTAAAGTCACATGAGATAAAATCTATTTGTCTTTTTGTTATCATATACTTGTTCCGAAATATAAAAGACTTTCTTGAGTTGTTTTAGGAAGTATTGTTCTTTCTTTTGTCATAGATTTATACTTGACATAGGTTAAGTGGAGCTTATACAAACATAGAAAGACAAATCTAGCTTAGTACTGCTGATCAACGTCAGGTTAGTTAGTTTATAGTTTATTTGATTTGTTGATTTGCGAATGAATAATGATTACATCATTTAAACGTTAAATGCTTTGTCCTTTATCGTTATATCATTTATAATCTTATTCACTCATTGTTTATTATTTTGTCATTTATAGTACAAAAATAGTTTCCTTTATTTTTCACCTTGTTTTGATCCATTAGTTGAAAACAATAATTTTCACGAGGTTTTTTTTAAACCTTGTAATTGTACATATCTATTGTATATAATACTACTATTAGTTAAGAAATTGTATTAATGTATTGTTTGATAGGATTGTACATCTAGTTAGTTTACATATTTTAATTATTTTAGAATCCTAGTTGGCTAACGGAGCCATAAAATCCGTCAGGGTAGATCGTTCCAAACAACTTGGGTTAAATAGACAACCCCGGACCAGATGTTCCCTTCTCGTTGACGGTGTGTCATAAAATCCCGTCAAAAAATGGTGCTAGAAGGAGGGCCGAGGTAAATTTAATGATTTTTTTTTTTACCCTTCAGCCTATCATAATTCCATATTTATAAATTCTTCTTTTGTGTCATCTTGAAATGCATTAGAAGGTAGGCTAGACTGACAAGTTGGCCTTGCAGGAGTCTTTGTTTTGAATGTATTTAATTCCCCATGGCTCCCCAAATCACCATGTTGGAACATGCTTTCCACTTCTCATTACCTGATATTACCAACGAGACAGTCTCTCACTTGTCCAAACTCACCTTTGATGGTGGGGGGGATGTATCTACAAAAGACCATCTTAACAAGTTTTGGTGTAAATGAATCAAGCATGATATTTTTGATTTAAAGGTTTTATGTAGACTCTTCGCTTTTAATTTTAGGGTTCGGATTAAACATTGGTTTGAGTCTTTTCCAACATATCACATTATTGATTGGTTTCAATTTGTAGAGGAGTTTTTAGATTCTTTTGAAATCTATGATTACAATCAATTATGAGAATAATTTCAGGCTCTACTAATCAATGACAATTCATCTCCAGAGGTATTTTTAACAAGAATCCATCATGTTCTCTGTAAGTTTCAACTTGATGACATGTCATTTGTACTAAATCTCCTCTCTGATGTTTGTGCCCTTTTCATCCAACCATTTTCAATCGCAAATGATGAATCAGTTACAAATCCTATCACTCAATTGCGAGAAGAATTTTGTTTGCAGGATGAAAAGAATCTATCCGAAAATTTTGAACAAGCAAGGGAGTTAGAATCTATTGAAAAGGTTCTTACTGACAATCAAACTTGCTTTTCCTTTGAATCATTGTATATTCAGTCCCCAGCCATCGTGGAAGAAGATTTGATGTTGGGTCAAGGTGAATGTCCATATTCTTCTAACTCTTGCTCAAATCGATACTTAAATTCAGTTATTGAAGAACACTTAGGTGATGAAAATGATCTTAAGTATTCTAACATTCCTACGAAATTGATTAGAGATGTAAATATGCAATCTGAAGAAGAAACCTTAAACCTTCATCCACAGGAAAGATTAGATGTTTGTCATGAAAGTTTTGAATTGTCTATCATACATGAGGAAAATTTAGATGATCATATTATGTTGAAGGATTTATCACCAAAACAGAGTTAAAGTTTTAAGGAAAGTGAAGAGGAATGTCTTGAGAATACCATTGTTAAATATCATAGCTCAAGAGATTCTTTTCATGTGCTCATTTCTGATTCCTTTTACTCTTTATATCTCAATCTCTTCTTAGATTTTGGTGGACATGATACTTTACCCACAATATCTTACTCTTTTCCATCACAATCAGATCTTTTCAATATGCCAAGATTTGGTGAAATTAATTTTGAACATAACATTTATATATGAATTCGTATTTGACGCTCTTTCACTTTCATCACTCGCATGGAAAAAAGACATGTTGCAAGATGATTTTACACGATTTATTTTTGAAAAAGTCAATGCACTCATTCTCATGGAGATCAAATATTCTACATTGCATATTCATTCTTTGGTTAGTTCGAATTTTAATGATTATGCTTCACGTTTTGAAACGATCCATCTCATCAAAGGAAGTGTTCAAACCAGTAATCTAATTGATTTCATGAATCCTCTTATGATGTGTTCCCCATTGACAAATCTAGTTCTTCGAAGTCATAGTTTGCATCCTAATTTTTATGATAGGATCTTAGAATGTCTTGAGGATTCATATGTAAAAAATCTTCATAATAAAGATAAAGTTTTTCTTGCTTTCTTTCTACCTAAATATCTAGGAGGTAAGCATGACATGATGTTTTTTGGTCCTCCATGTGGAGAAATTGATGAACACTTGAGGAATTGTCAAGAGGATGGGACACTTCAACCTTGGCTGATGTTTTTTTCAGGTCCCCATAATATTGACAAGTTTTCCAAACTTGCTTACATTCTTCCATGACATTATGACCCATATCATGACAAGATTGTAGAATGGATGGAGGATTCATACATCAAGAAGTTTCAAAAGAATGGTAAGGTCATGCTTTCTTTGTTTTTAAATGAATATATAGGAGGTAAGCATTACATATTTCTTTTGTATTTGCAAATACTACATTCTTTTATTCTGATTTTCAACTTTCTATGCCTTGCAGGATTGAAGATGCTCTTGTGGCTGCACTGGAAATATGATTTTACTTAGCGTTTTGATCTATGTAGAAGTTAGAGTAGGTGTAGGAATAGAGTCCTTTTGGGTTTTTCTTTCCTTTTCACTTTTTTCTTTTGAATAATGAAGTTATGAAGTCATGTGGTTATGCAAAGACAACCATTGTCTGAATGTTGTCAGGGAAGTCTTCTTTCAATTACTTTATTTTTCCTTTTCGTAGTTGTCTTGATTAAAGTTTTATTTTTCAAAACTTGGCAGCATCATGCAATGATTTCAGATATTATGGAGCATTAATAAAGAGATTAGGGATTTGATCTTATTTTTACCCTAAAAAACATAACTTACCACTACACGTAATTGCACTCATCCTGGTTAAGGATTTTTCTGTGACTTTTAATAATAAGCTTGGTCAAAATGATGTATCATGCATCACTATCTTAAGAAAAGAACCTTCGTATATGCAAAAATATGAACTGTGTTGTTCTTCCTTTTGATCCTCTTTCTCTATGAGAGGTTGGCCTGGTTTTGTTTTTGGTCAAATTATTTTTAAAAGTGATCTTTTACTATTTTGATTTTGTTTGTTTTGATATACTTCTGATTTTGAATCCCATTAATAAAATCTGATTCGGTTTGCTGTGTGTTTGTTTTTTTTTCTTTCTTTGATTGAATTTTCTTCTTGTTTGTCTTTTTGAAGAAATATATTTATGATCAAAGAGCGATTGTCGAAAGAGGCATTCATTTAAAGACTTATGTTTTTAAAAACAATTTGAAATAGTTCAAACAGTTTCTGATGTTAAGGTTTAGCTCAGATAATTGATTTGTAAGTTAGTTGAGTACTATGAAATCCTAAACGGTCTTTGTCAGAGTATTACCCCTGTAATGTGTCGAGATATTTGGGAATTACGATTATCCTTAGAATTTTTACACCGTCCTTGTTCTTAAAAAATCACTTTTAAGTGCTTCCCCATTCTCTAGATGATTTCTTAACCGAAATCTAAAATCTCTAAACCATGATAAAACTTCCAGTTTTGANNNNATCACCCTGCTCTCTTTTTCATCAATAAATTTGTAATTGTATTATTATTTAAAAGTGGAATAAGAGGGTTGGAAACACTTAAGTGTGCGAAGTGTGTGTAAACCTATCGAGGTACTGAACATGCTTGTTGGCGGCGGGTAAATGCACACATGATACCAAGACAACTTCGTCTGGATATTGAATAGGCTTGCTGGAAACAAAGCAATGTCGGGTCGAGAGGTAGCAGGTATATGCTTTTAAATTAACTTTTATGAAAGTATACATCATGTGGATACAACTATTGGATGGGATTAAAGCATTTGAGTGGGTTAAATGACATCCCTGCCGAGGTTATGGACACATGTTGGCATCAATGGCTCTATCAACATTATTGAATTCATTTTATAAACATCTTGACTCTTTGATTAAAACACAACTTTAGGTTATAATCCTTTGTAAAAGCATTATTTTCTTCTTTTCAGATATATTTCTATAAATCTGAGCTAATCTTAATATCGTGTAATATTAAAATGGATTTGTTTCAATGTAGCTTAAAATTATATCCAAGTCATATTCTTCTTCCCTGTGATGAAAGTTTAATAGGTCAGAGATAACTGCTTCGCCCAGTGACTCGCCATTTGTTGGGCCCCAACAACCCCCTTCTTTATTTTAATCAAAATCTAGGGTCCCTCGAAATTTTACTTGGATTCTTCATTTTTTTTTCCCTTTGACTTGATTGGATTGGTATTGGTTTTCTTTGTTTCGAGGTTGGTTTGAGTTTATATTCTTTTGTTTGGTTTGAATTTCATGAAATTCAAATTCCATTTCGTTTTTCTTTCTACAGAGTTTTGATGTTGATGGGCGAGCTTCATAATTTGGGAGTTTGTTATTACCTCTTCCTTATTGAATTATCTGCTATGATAATGGCTTGGTTGAAGACATGGATTAATAACAATGATTTTACAGGAAGAATGTTTATTACGACACATATTTTCTATGACATTTGTTCACATTTGATCAAATTTGAATGAGGGAGAGATGAACATAGAAGTCTTAATTTAAACGAAAACATTAATTTTTATCAACTTTTTACTTTCTTTTAAATTATTATTATGCTTTCGTATTTTTCTCATTAGCAATCATTTTCAAAAAATCATTTGGTAGGTTTAATTAATTAAATTATTTTGTCACTTTGCATCTCATTTCCCAAAAAAAAAAAGAATTATCTATCATTTGTTTGATTTTGTGAAAACCCAAAATTAATATTTTTTTCCTCTCCATCGACTTGAAGCTTCTAGAATTTTAAGATCATATTTGAAAGGAAAATATAAACAATATTTGTTTAGAAATTATAGTTAGTTTACATTCATTTTAATTTTATTGTTCTAGTTTTTGTTTTATTCATAATTTTTAGGTTATTAATTTGGTTTCTTTTTGTTTCACAAGTTTCTACTATCAATTATTTGGTACGGATCTGATCATGGCTTGATTTTATTATATAAATACGTTCAATATAATTGATCCAAAAATAATATTGGATTGTTGTAAATAATTTATGAGCAACAACAAATAATATTTGGAAATGCGTTCAAGAATAGACAGACAATTTTACGAGACCGATTTCAGCCAAACCGTAAGGAATCTGAAGAAACGGTTGAAAACCCATCTACAGACTGGACCCATTTATCTTAATATTGATATTTTTCCCAAACAAATGCATGATTTGAGAGATATTTGTGTCTCTTTACGAGGCAAATTTCAAGTGGCGGAAATTATTAGTGACACCCAGACTGTTCATTCATTGCATAAATATATGAGAAAGTTCAGAGCCCAAGGACCCAAAATAAATTCGGAGGAGGATTTTGATCCTTTCTTTTTTGTATATTATTTATTTTGTAAACTTTTTCCTTTCAAATGATGCAACAGATGGTTGAAATTTTGGGAGAATGAACGAGTATTTTCGAAGAAGAATATGAAATTCTAGATTACTTAATGGTTTTTGTCCTGTGAGTAAAATGGTTTTATTTTCATTATAATATCTTCATATTATTTGAGTAATTTATTATGCATTGATTTAAATTAGTTTTGGTCTGTTTTATCAATACATGGTTAATTGCTATCATTTATGTATTAATTTTTTCAATCTTTCAGAGTTTATTATCCCAATTATCTTGATCTTGGTGATTGTATTATTTTGAAACAAATCTTGTATTATATTGAGTTTATTCATGTAATTCATATTTGTAAAGATATAATTGTTCAATTGAGATTTTTCTTATTTCTATTATATCTTCACTAAGGATCATGATTTGAAAGTTGTTCTTTTTGCATTTTAAATAAGATTTAAATTGTCAGTCAAAGTGATTTTTATCCTGACACTATCAAAATATTAGAATTATACAACCTTCTTCTATATACTTTTCTTAACAGATAGGTTGTTGGAGCAACGTTATACCGGACAACCAAAAGTTCTCTTTAAATACTAGCCAGTTACCGGTCTGTGCATTTCCTCTTGGACCATATGATGGACTTATTTTTATGAAACTATATGGGATGCAATTTATTCTTTGGCTTTTGTCCTTTTGTAGACTGTGCAATGTTATTGTTGTTTCTCATACAATTTCTGGACATGAAATCTTATTTGTATTGAACTAGCTTTAGACTGTTCTGAATATAATTTTTCATGTTATGTTTTTCTTTACGTGGTTCATTATATTTTGGTTCTTTTAATATCTGTGACTGATCGTCTATCTATGCATTTTGAGTTTACATCTAAAGTTGGGTAGTTGGTAACACCATTTGCTAAGAGTTGGAATTTATTTCACTTTCAGCTATTGGACATTTTAAAGTCACATGAGATAAAATCTATTTGTCTTTTTGTTATCATATACTTGTTTCGAAATATAAAATACTTTCTTGAGTTGTTTAAGGAAGTATCGTTCTTTCTTTTGCCATATATTTATACTTGACACAGGTTAAGTGGAGCTTATACAAACACAGAAAGACGAATCTAGCTTAGTATTGTTGATCAACGTCAGGTTAGTTAGTTTTTATTTGATTTGATTTGTTGATTTGTGAATGAATAATGATTACATCATTTAAATGTTAAATGCTTTTTCCATTATTGTATATCATTTATAATCTTATTCACTCATTGTTTATTATTTTGTCATTTATAGTACAAAATAGTTTCCTTTGTTTTTCACCTTGTTTTGATCCATTAGTTGAAAACAATCATTTTCAGGAGGTTTTATTTAAACCTTGTAATTGTACATATTTATTGTATATAATACTACTATTAGGTAAGCAATTGTATTAAAGTATTGTTTGATAGGATTGTACATCTAGTTAGTTTACATCTTTTAATTATTTTAGAATCCGAGTTGGCTAATGGAGCCAATAAAACCCGTCAAGGTAAATCATTCCAAACGACTTTGGTTAAATAGACAACCCTGGACCGAATCTTCCCTTCACGTTGATGGTGTGTCATAAACGCCTGTCAACACCTCCCCGCTTTTCAGGTCTATTTAGGTGGTAAAACCATGGCGATCAAACTCGAGGTGGTTGATGCACCCCTTGATTAAAATAACTTACTGGAGCGTAACTAGATTTACGCTATGTCAGTTGTCGTGTCATCAATGTTTCATGTTTTATTTTTCCCTCATGAAGGTAATATTGTGACGATCGATTGGTTATATTTCTTGTGCTCTAGTTCCTCTACATCATTGGGACCCTTGATCACCATTATTGAGAATTATCAGAAGGAAACTGAGAACATTGGTATCAGAATGTATCCTTATTTGATGGGAACCTTTAATTTTTCGGCACCAATCTCGTACATTAACACCATTTCCAGTGAATCCTCATCATCATTAAGGTTTGTCTCCTTCTTCACTTCATATTTTGATGACCCATGGAATTTAATTTCTATAACTATGTATTATGAAGGTCAATTGCACATCAGAATGGAAATGTAGTTATTTATAGTTGATATTGCATATCAGGCTATCCAGGAAGCCACTGCAGACCCAAATCCCCCCTCTTCATGGACATAAGAGTTGGATTCTTTTATAGAGCCCATATGGGTCGTAGACTCGTCTAATTCACATGATTTCCTCGACGATAATTTTCCTTTGGACGAAGCAATCTTAGAGGACATGACTAGTCTTGATAGGCCTTGGGAGGACTGTTGGCACAGGGGCAGACCCATTGGAGGGAAATTCTGGTGCCATCAGTGCGCAGTTCAACAACAAGTCATTGCCATCCAAAGCAAGGTTATGGAGGTGACACAAAGACTCCAGCCAGTGCAGGACGAAGCCTGCACCCTTTTTGAAGAGATCTAGGGACAAGGCTCATAGCTGGAATAGGTGGCCGCAACAGTAGAACAATGCCTGGAAGGGCTTGTCACTGAGCAAGTAATTCAGGAGTTCGTTGAGCAGGAGGCTCTGGTGAAGTAGCAATTCGAGGCAGCTTGAGCTAAGCTCAAGACCTTCAAAGCAGTATTACCCAGATCAGAGTGACTCAGGGAGAGTCACAGGTGAGTGTTGAGATCATTTTGGGCCTCGACCAAATTTTGGGAGAACCTTGGTCGTGTTTGACCATTTTTGGGACTTCGACGGGATGGTCGAAGATGGAGCACCCAGGTGAAGCGAAGATCACGAGATCTCTCCCATTTTGTGGGATTTTTGGGTTTTAGGGTTTATATAACAGGTATGGGATTTTGGCCCATGGGTTTACCCATGTTTAGGCCTCTTCTGTAATGTATAAATAAGTGGCAGAGTGATGTAAGAGGTCTGATTTTGCTAAGTGTGAATAGTTGTGAACGCTTTCTTCATACTGTATGTTGATACTTGCAGACTTAAGTGCAAGTGATTGTAAGACAACTCTATGCTTGATAGGAGTTGGCTTTGTGACTTGACCTAACTTGGGGAAGGAAGATCTGGCGAGGTGCACATATCTCCTGTCCTTTCAGAGTTGGCTCTATGGCTTTGTGCACAGGAGCAGAGGATTGTAAGACACTTGAAGACTAATAATAAGAGAAGAAGATTGGTGGATGTAGCCCCACACTAGGGTGAACCACGTATATCTTGTGTTTATGTGCTTTGTGTGATGTTTTTCATGGTGTTTATGTATTTATTTGATTAGTCTTGATGCATTATAGGTAGATCTATTGATGCTTAGTGCTTTATATGTGAATGAATGCTAGATCTGCTCTGATACTATGTGTTAAATGATTGGATGTGCTTAATCTTGATTATTATTGCGTTGTTCTAGATCTAGGGTTTAATATGCATTGTAAATGAGATTCAAGATATAATGTATGTTATTGGCTAAGTGTTATGTTAAGGTGTTGTAATCACAGATCCGTGTCCTAGCTAGGTTGTAGACACTTGAGTCCTGCAACCCCCCTGCCTCTATGCAGGGTTCAACGCTTCAACAGTGCACCAAAAAAACCCTAACTACCGGCCCTTTTGGCAACACCTGTGAAGCAAATGAAGTCTCACCTGAGGTAGAGGTAGGGGGGGTTGCATGACTCAAGTGTCTACAACCTAGCTGGGATACAGATATGTGATTACAACACTTTAACATAACACTTAGCCAATAACATACATTAGATCTTGAATCTCAATTACAACATAGATTAAACCCTAGATCTATAATGACATAGTAATAATCAAGATCAATCACATCCAATCATTTAGCACATAGTATCAAAGCAGATCTAGAATTCATTCACATATAAAGCACTAAGCATCAATGGATCTACCTATCATGCATCAATACTAAGAAAATAAATACATAAACACCATGAACAACATCACACAAAGCACATCAACACAGGATATATGTGGTTCACCCTAGTATGGGGATACGTCCACCAATCTTCTTCTCTTCTTATTAGTCTTCAAGCGTCTTACAATCCTCTGCTCCTGTACACAAAGCCTTAGAGCCAAATCTGCAAGGACAGGAGATGTACACACTTCACTAGATCTTGCTTCCCTGAGTTAGGTCAAGGCACAAAGCCAACTCCTATCAAGCATAGAGTCATCTTACAATCACTTGCACTTAACTATGAAAGTCTCAGCATACAATATGCACAAAGCGTTTACAAATATTGGCACTTAGCAAAATCAGACCTCTTACATCGCTCGACCAATTATTTATACATTACAAAAGAGGCCTAAACATTGGTAAACCCATGGGTCGACATCCCATACTCGTTACATAAACCCTAAAACCCAAAATCCCACAAAATGGGTGAGATCTCGTGATCTCCAATTTGCTTGGGCGCTCTGTCTTTGATTAGCCCGTCAAAGTCCCAAAAATGGTCAAACACAACCAAGGTTCTCCCAAAACTTGGTCAAGGGCCAACAAGGACCTTCACCATAGATCTTATCTTCTCCCATAGATTGATAGGATCCAACAAGATGAGCTTAGGTCCACCATGAGAGAGATTGTTTGTCACCTTGTGGTCCTATTAGATAAACATTACATATATGCCAAAGGGAGCATGGTGAATATCTCTCCTACCATTGTGATCGACATTTCTTGAACCCCTGGCAAGGTTGAGAACATTTATATGGGTGCAGACTATTCACTTGAAGAAGTTCAGACTTAGATTGATTCGTTCAAGGAATTCTAAGATGTATTTGCTTGGTCATATGAAGAAATGCCATGGATCAACCCTAGTATTTTTGAACATGAAATAAAGACTTATACGAATGCTAAGCTGGTTTGAAAACAACTTAGAGCCATGAATCCCAGGAAGGCCCCGCCATTAAGGTAGAGGTGGAGAATCTACTTAACATTGGCTTCATCTACCCAGTTCCCTTGACTAAATGGGTATCCAACCTCGTTCCTATGATTAATAAGAAATGAACCATCTAGGTATGTATGCATTTTAGAGACCTGAATAAATCTTGTCCTAAAGATAACTTCCTAACACCATTTATCGATCAAATTATTGACGAGTGTGTAGGGAGTGAAATATTTTATTTTATGGATGGTTTTTCATGTTACAATCAGATCCAAATTAAATCCAAGGATCAACATAAGATGACACTTATTTATCCTTGGGGTACGTTTTCATACCAAAAAATTCCTTTCGGCCCTAAAAACAACAGAGCGACTTTTCAGCAAGATATGACCTTTACTTTCCATGACATCAAACATGTAGTTTAGGCTTATTTGGATGACCTCGCTGCTCACTCTCACCAGAGAGTGGATCCTCTGACTCATATCTGGCTTGCATTTGAAAGATGTTGTCATTACTGTATTCAATTAAACCCTCATAAATGCATCTTATGCATCCGATTAGGCCTCCTTTTGTGATTTATAGTTTCTGAGCAAGGGATCATGGTGGACCCCATGAAGGTAGAGGAAATAGTTTTATTTCCTCCCTCGTTCAATATTCGACATATTTAGGGTTTACAAGGGAAAGTTGACTTCCTACGTCACTTTATAGCCAACTATGACAATATCACTAATGGATTCATGCATCTCTTGAAAAAGGATACTCCATTCATATGGGATGAGTGATCCCAGGAGTCCTTCGATGCCTTTAAGAAATACCTAGTGTCGACACCTCTGCCTAGTCCTCCAGAATATTGTAGAGATTTATTGATTTATATAGCCGCGTCTGAAGAAATTTTTAGTATGGTTATCATTTGGGAGGATAACGAGCTCCATGAGAACATTGTCTATTATATTAGTCAAAATATAATTGGTCATGAACTTAAGTACTCTCATGTGGAGAAGCTAGCTTTACCAGTCGTGCATGCGATTCAAAGGTTGCACCATTATATTTTACTTCGCAAGAATACCGTGGTCATGGATGTCAATCCATTTCAATATGTACTGACAAGATATATTATAGGTGGGGAATACAATAAATGGATTGTGATTTTGGAGGATTTTGACCTCAATTTTGTCTCCGCAAAATCTAAGAAATCGCTAGTCTTTGTCGAACGAATGTCATATTTCCCTAGGAAGGATGAGGACATGGTTTATGATGACTCATTTGTTGATGAGAACATTTTCCTTATCTCATATTCGGACCCCTAGTATGGATATATGTTAATATATCTTCAGACTCTGAATCTTCCCTAACATCTTTCGAGAGATGACCGACGACGTACACACCATCAAGAAAAAAACTACCTCATTATCGGTGACACTTTGTATCTTCAAGGGGTGGATTATGTTTTACATCATTATTTGACACATGAAGAAGATGAATATGTAATCACTGGATGTCATAGTGGGGCATGTGGTGGTCATTTATCTGGGCTTGTGATAACCCAAAAGATATTGTGAGTTGGTTATTTTTGCCTGTCAATTTTTAAATATTGCGTAGAAGTGGTCAAGTAGTGTCACCCTTGCCAGGTGTTTGCTCGTAAGACATGCTCACACCCTGCCCATTTACATCCAGTAATTACTGTCGATTCCTTCACTAAGTGGGGGGTAGATTTCATGGATTGTAGCCCAGCCTCGATTGGGGGGCACTATCACATTATTGTGGTCATGGATTATTTTACCAAGTAGGAAGAGGCCATACCTACAATTTAATCTGATGGTGAGACTGCAACACACTTCGTATTCAATCAGATTATAGCTCAGTTTGGAATTTCAAAGGTGATTGTCACTGACCATGGAAATAATTTACAAAAGGCGATGATGACAGAGTTAGCATTAAAACTGGGGTTCAAGAAAGATCACTCTTCATCCTATTATCCCTAGGAAAATGCCCAAGTGGAGGTTGTGAATAAATATCTCAAATCCATTTTGCAAAAAAATGTCAGGAAGAGTAAATCTAACTGACATGTGATGTTATACCCCACTCTAAGGGCATACTGAGTTGCAATAAATACTTCCACTAGTTTTTCACCATTCGATCTAGTTCACAAAGTGGAGTCGGCCCTTCATATCGAATGCAAGATCCATTCTCTTAAGTTAGCAATTGAGATCCTACCTAACACAATTGATATTGAAGAACGCCTTGTACACTTAGAGAAACTCGATGAGCAGTGTCGAGATGCCACTCTAGCCATCGAGGAAAATAAACACCGTGTTAAGGTTCAGTATGATAAATCTATCCGTCCCTGGTAGTACGCTGAGAGTGACTTGGTCCTTATTTATGACCAAGCTAAAGAACCGCTCAGGGCAGGAAATTTCAACCCCATGTGGCACAGTCCTTATATAGTGAGATGTGTCCTCGAAAAAGGATACTATGATTTAGCAGATTATGAATGAAACATGTTGAAGCAGCCTAGAAATGGGATCTATCTCATGAAGTATTATTCTTGAGTCCTCCATCTTGAGCATGAGATTTGTATACTATTGTAGTTTAGTGTATATAGTTTTCTTTGGTCCTTTTGTGTCGTTGGTTTTCTTATTAAGTTTCCCCTTGGTTGGAATATGTCAAAGGAATCATTGGTGTTCCTAGGATTCATGGATGGTACCAGTCGTTATACTCGGAACGTGGCTTCCGCCGCTTGGGTTATCTATGCTGGAATACTGAGAGGAGAGGGTGAATTAGTATGATCAATTTATACCACTTTTAACCACAATATATATTCTTTCACTTTATCAATAATGTTCAACAATTTATCATCAATATATCATGAGCATATAATCTTAAAAAACATCACATCAAATACATAGTACACCGATATTTACGTGGAAACCCAAAAGGGAGAAAACCACAAAACTTCATTCATGGGAACCACCAACTTCCCAATTCTCCAGCTACAACTAGAAGGAACCCCCCATGCCTCTGTCGTCAACCCACGACGAATTTAAGTATTAGAGATTCGACAATAAATTTGTTAAAATATCACTCATCACCCGAATTGAATGGTTGATGCGACACAGTAAGTTATTCCTTGTTTAAATTCTCTTGAGCCATTGTAAACGAAATCATTCTGCACGCGAGGGAATTTCAGATCATCTGAAGAAGAAAGACAAGTAATTCGAAGGCTGCAGAGATCCCGTGAGTATAAAAATAACTAGTTTTTAGTGAGATTTATAGGTATGTATCCAAGTTTGTGGATTTTACATGGCTACAATTTATATATTTTCTATCCGGTTTTGTTCTTTACATAGTCCCTAAAATTTTATTTTAAGTTGCAAGAACAATGTCACCAATAAATCCAACCACTAGACGATCGTCAAGCGTGCTGAAGATGAAAGAACCAGAGTTAGGCGAAGGCTCTTCTCCAAGGCCGCAAAATAATTAGAATACACTCTGAGGCTAGAACCTATCATTAAGACAACAATGAAGAAGGTTTTCATCCAGCCTCCAGCCTTTGGAGATACAGAGGAAATCACAAGTTCGAATACGACACTCCCACATTGGGGAGAGCTCTTTAAAAATATTAGTCGAGAGGAATACCTGAAATATATCCCACATAGTGATCCATATGTGAGAGTGCTCGACGACAAGGTGTTTTCGAACATCTGACGGTCGTACCTACATATGGTGGAAATCAGAACCCCCATTTTTCCCTTTATAGAACTCCTGAAGTGGCTCATCGACCACACAGACACACATAAATGTTTAATCAATGATGACAATGGTGGGTGTGTCGGGGTGTTCCTTCTAGTAGAGGTCCATAAATACTACAAACTCTGAGACCCCGAGGAGCGTCTAAATACAAATTTCGTCGTGAAGTTCTATGAGCACCACGACACCAGCCGGGTGATGGCCTCATGGTGGAGGGAATACAAGAAACACACCAACCGTATCACTGGCTAGGACTAGACGACCAAATTAAGGGATCCATACATCTATTTGATGGCTCTCATCTATCGATTATATGGATAGAAGGATTTATTCAGATTTTCAGAGGCATGGATTCCCTTAGCTTACACAGTGGCAATATCCGGGAGTGGTTTCAACTGGGGAGTGATAATTTATAAACAACTAAGCATTTGTACACAACAGGCACAGACGCCGAAGGAAGGAGAGACACCAACTTTCTACATGGCTTCATATTTGCTCGATGTCATGTGCGCCAGAGACATCTTCGCCAGCATGAACCTAAGCTAGCATGTTGTAGAGCTCCCGATCCACGTCTACTTCAATGTGCTATGGGAGAACAGGTATAAAAAGTATTACTCCCTCATCTGTGATGAATTCATCGTGCAAATATATTTCATTCTTTTTAGGAAGGAATTCTCAAGACTATCAATTGCGGCCAAGAAAATGATATGAAAGGTAGGCCATTGGTACTTGGACGAGTGCGACACCTAGATCAGGGTGTTCGGGGATACTGGGGAGCCACATATTTTACCATATCATGTCCTAAATCATCTTGTAGTAGGAGACATATGCTATCAAACCATCTTGCAAGGCTACAACACCACCCTGGTCAAGGACAAGAAGTGGGCATTCATACCCTATGGTTTCCATGTAGGTTTCTACTTGGTTAAGGATACCACTCAAGACAAACAAGAAGGGCTGAGCCAACCCGAGTTCATATTCCAGACAGGCTGATTCCGCAAGAATGATACAAATGGATTGGTCTTGCAACATGCTTCACAAGTGTCGTCCTACTGGCTGTATGCCCATGAAACAATTGAAGATGAAGTCTTCACGGAAAATGCCCAGGACTGGAAAGAGGTGGTAGCAAGGATGGCCGACCCAAAAATGACCAGGTTCAGGGCCATGAGCCTAGATGAATAGACGATGACCATAGAGAAATTGGATCAAGAGGCCCTCATAGCCAGGGAATAAATCAGAGCGACAGAAGAAACAAAGGTTCCCCTGGTGGCTCCGATGCAGAACAAAGGATTTCCTATGACACCAGATGCACGGGCAAGGGGATTTATCATGATATAATAGGTGCAACGAGTAATTGATCAGCTACAGTATGAACCAGATCTCGTAGGAATGACCAAGGCCCCTACCAACAACCCATATGAAAGCCCAGTAGGCCCAAGCGGCCAAGAGCTAATACAAATTGACGAAATTGTCAGGTTAGATAACCCTAAAGTTACAATGCCACAGGACGGGTCACCGGGAGACGTCTCAGCTCAGCCAGAGATAGTAAGAATATTAGGGAGACCATGTACACCAAACACCCTGTGCAAATTGATAAACATCTATGATGATGAGAAAAGTCCGAAGGTGTCCCTGATGACTCCTCTGCAAATCACAGAGGAAAAGAAGACTGAGAAGGCATCTTCCCCAGCTCTCGATGCTTGAATTTGGGGCCCTCCATAGAATGAACAAGAGGTAAAAAATGTCTTAGACACTGAACTAATCAATGTACCGGAGAACCAAATGTATAGTCCAACGGATGAGCCAAGGTTGGGCGAGCAAAAGGAAGAATATCCACAGTAGGAAATCGACATCCCTACAACCGATTATCAAGTAAGTACCGAGACGATCCCTGATGTTTCAATTTAAACCGATACTCAACCTCCCAAGGAACAACAACCAGAGTACGGACCTATAGAACACATGGAAGAGGTTCAAGAACCTAGTCTTGAACAAATATACACCGTCGGGAGCCTGGGAAATATGCTCACCTGGGGAGATCAACAAATCCATGAACCTGGGGATGAAGTTGTTGATATACATGTTATATACTATGACTAGAAAAGGAAATATATCATGAAGATAACCACCAAGAAGAGGAGGATTACTCTAGATCGCTCCATCCTCATAACCACAGAGGAAAATCTGATTAACACAGAGCATGCTAAGACATCTGAACTTATCGATGCAGGGATAGAAATCATAGATGCCACTCTGGACAAAGAAAAAAGAGATGAAGAGGAGTTGGTCGCAGCTATGAAGGAATTGGAACATCTACAACATTTGGCAAAATACTACCAGGACACCACACAGGCTGCAGTGTTCATGAGGAGCGAATTCTTGGAGGCCTACAGTAAATTTACAGATGAATGACACCTATTCACTACAAGGATAACCAATATTCAAGAAGACACCCTCATGGCATTGGCGACATGAAAGGATATGGAAAGGTGGTATGAGAAAGCACACCAATCCATGGAAAGGATCGATTACATCAGTACGGTTCAACAGAGCCAAGATGCCAAAGAGCATGGCATCCAGGTACTTAGGGAAAGCAACATCGACTGCATAAAGAAGTCGAACGAATATTGGGTAAAAATTGCTCAAGAACCTCATCGGGAACTTTGAGAGAAATGGGTCGAGTGTGAAAAGAGTTGGACCAAGATGAACCAAGAAATGAGAGACATCGACCTCCCTAAATTCGACACACACGAGGACTTTGTTGACTTGTGCGACATAGTCAAATTACATTTCGAACAAGACTCATCATGGGTTGTGGAGGTAGCCAAGGTGGTGGACATGGCACTAGGACAAGTGCAACAGTTCATGGAACACTCGATCAAAGCTCGAACCATGTTGCAGTAGTTAAGTGCCAGAATAGTCAAGTATCGTGAACATGCAGTGGAGATAAGAGAGATCCTTTCGGCCCCAATGGAACAACATATATTCTCATATGCTAACACATGCGAGGATATGTTATTCAAATGGTCGGAGTACGAGAAGAGTCATCCACTCTAGTGAAACCATTTGATGACTTTTGAAGACTAAGCGATGAAAGCACCATGTGGAAATTTTTTGTTTTACTTAGTTGCACTTTGATAGTTATTTTTAGTTAATTATATGTTATAAATAAGAGCATCAGCCTGTTAGCAAAGGGTCAATGGTTGATGCAAAGACCCTCATTTTTGGATTTGTAAAGAACTATTTCAGAGTTGCCTTAATTGAGAAGTCATGTTTAAGACCAGAGACAAGTTTGTGTTTTTCATCAAAAGGGTGTATGATTGGATATGAAGAAGAATTATTCTGATTTCATCTCATGAATGGATGCTGTAATGAGTAAGAGCTTCTAAATTTGTTGATAAGTTATCTGATTCAATGTTTTTATAGTTCTTGTCTTTAATGATGAAAAATAAATCGTTTTGTTAGAATGTGTTTGATGATTAGGGCTAAGGGAACTATTTTTCTTGCCATCATTTATTACATACATGTTTTCTTCTGATAATCTCACCTCAGTCAACAATTGGAACACCAACAGGTTAATCTATTAGTATTAGGATTTTGGTAGAGAATCATTGTCTACGCGCTAGAGTGAAAGGGTTATCCCAAGCTCATCCTTCTCCAGTAGTTAAGCTTTCCCACTTTGTTACCTAGTTGGGTTACACCGGATTTTATCTTGTATCGATCCCACCTATAAGGAAAAATACAAGAAGAGAATGCATGAACTAAAGGAGGAGTTTTCATAAGAAGACATCCTATCGATCACTACGTAAATCCCATCGATTAATTGGATGGATCACAAGATCTGGAGAACCATTCGACCATTAAACGCTGCAGAGTCTAATTGGGCCTTGGTGGTGGGTCTTGTTAAGCCCTAATATTGGCTCATTAACCCTTAATTGGGGCATATTATATTAGTAATGTTATTTTATTTATGTCGACTTTAGGCCATTAGTTGTAATTATACCTCCTAGTCTCCTATATATACCAAGGAGACATTTTCATTTT
>ML783457.1:623466-648813 GCA_009831015.1 Picea engelmannii
GGAAGATCCTTCTAGAAGCGGAAGCTTCTATTAGGTCTTCTTACATCCGCCTTATTCTATTTTATTGAAAGGTCTTATTAATATTGACCTTTATTACATCCGAATACATTAATCTTCCTATGTGCGGGTTAGGACCTTAACAGAATAAGGGTAACTAAAAGGACTAGTGCCAGTGAACTCTTTACTAGACTCTTGTCAAAGGGGGGGCATGAGTCAGGGTCACAGGAAACGAAGGTGGAATAAATGTGGAAAACCCCTCAGGTAGGCCCAAATGCACCAACCAGGGAATTTCAAATGCAAGGATAAAAGAGGCTCTGATAAAAAACCATTTAAGTTATTCACCATATTTTTTCATCAGGCAGGCTCGAGGTAGGAAAATAGATTATATTTTCACCCAATAAGTCACCATTTGTTGAGTACTCAACACACTCTAAAAAGATTATGTCAAATTTTTACTTTTTGGGTACCACTTGATCTTTGCACTGTCTGATTCGACTTCATCTTGAGAAATGTTTTGTATTTTCTTATTATCTTGACTCTAATCATCTTTTCAGGTTTGTTTGAATTTATGAAACCCCATGACTTAAAAGGCCTTAAACACCTGAATAAAGAATCAACAACCAAAACACTTCACCCGACGCACTCAGATTCGACATCGGAAGGAATTCAAATGTGGAAAAAGAACCTCTCAGGAAACCTCAGTCGGTGAGCGTCGATCTTCATCGGTATCGACAAAAGCAAGTTTTGTTTTCCGACAAGTCTTGCATAAAGATATCGCTGATAGTTGATTCCCCTTCGGCATTGGTGAAAGATGATGGGAATAGATGTTAATAAAGAGAGAAAAGATATTGTAGATAGTCGATGCCCGACGTGTTTATCAGAATCGAGGAAAGCCTAAAAGGATTTCCAAAAATATTCTTACCGCGCAAAAAGATACTCCCGATCATCGATCCCCGATGCGTTTTTGGCATCGGTACTTTTTTGAGGAAGTAAATCCGAAGGAAAACACCTTATAGGTTTATTGTCGATCATCGACCCTGGATGCCTTTTCAACATCAGAAATCTAAGAACGCATAACTTAAGGAAAATCCTGACTTCGATTAATACATGAAAATTAGGTCATCGGTCCTCGACGCCACATGTATTTATCCGATTGGAGAATCCTACGGTCTAGTTTTACCCCTAATCATTCTTGGTTCCCTAAGTTCGAGTCACACCTCCGAGTTAGATTTTCCACAGTAGCATTGTATGGTGAAATTGACTGGCATCAAAGCTTTTTACAGAAGGACATCAATGAAAATTTCCATAGCACATCCACGATCCCTGATCTACCCACTGAGAGAATGACACAATGGGACATTTTAGCATTAGATACGATTGGATTTTGAGCATTTAAGGAGATAATTAATACCAAATCATGCATTAGTTTCTACCTCATGTGCCAATAAAAAAAACCATTTAAAATCACCGATAGACTACATCATTTCCCGCGCCTCCGTCATCAACTCACGATGAATTTAATTTTTAGAGATTCGACGACAGATTTGTTAAAATCTCACCCATCACCTGAATTGAATGGCTGATGTGACACGGTAATTTATTCCCTATTTAAATTATCTTGAGAGGATTTAAACGAAATAATTATGCGTCCCAGGGAGATTCAGAGCATCCGAAGAAGAAAGACGAGTAATTCGAAGGCTACAGAGATCCCGTGAGTATCAAAATAACCATGTTTTAGCCATGTTTACAGGTATGTATCCAAGTCTGTATATTTTACATGGCTACAATTTATATATTTTCTATCCAATTTTGTTCTTTACAGAGTCCCTAAAATTTTATTTTAAGTTGCAGGAACAATTCCGCCAAGAAATCCAACCACTAGACAATCATCGAGGGCGTCGAAGTTGAAAGAACCAGAGTTAGGCAAAGGCTCTTCTCCAAGGGCCGCAAAACAATTAGAATACTCTTCGAGGCAGGAACCTGTCATTAAGACAACAATGAAGAAGGTTTTCATCCAGCATCCAGCCTTTGGAGATACATAGGCAATCACAGGGTCCAAGACGATACTCCCACATTGGGGAGAGCTCCTTAAAAAGATCATCCAGGAGGAATACCTAGAATATATCCCACATAATGATCCAAATGTGAGAGTGCTCGACGATTAGGTATTTTCGAACATTCGACGGTCGTACCTACATATGGTGGCAAGAAGAACCTTTGTTTTTCCCTGTATAGATATCTTGAAGTGGCTCATCGACCACACAGACACACAAAAATGTTTAATCAATGATGACAATGGTGGGTGTGTCGGGGTGTTCCTTCCGGTACAGGTCCAGAAATACTACAAAATATGAGACCCCGAGGAGCGTCTAAATACAGATTTCGTCATGAAGTTCTACGAGCGCCATGACACTAGCCAGGGGATGGCCTCATGGCGGAGGGAGGACAAGAAATACACCAACCGGAGCACTGGTTGGTACCAGAAGACCAAATTAAGGGATACATACATCTATTTGATGGCTCTTATCTGTCGATTATATGGAGAGAAGGACTGCTCTATATTTTCAAAGGCATGGATACCCTTAGCTTACACAGTGGCAATCTCTGAGAGTGGCTTCAACTGGGGGGTGATCATTTCTAAATAACTGAGCATCTGTATACAACAGGCTCAGATGCTGAAGGAAGGAGAGACACCAACTTTCTACATGGCTTCGTATTTTCTCGATGTCATGTGTGCCATAAACATCTTCGCCAACATGAACCTAAGCTGGCATGTTGCAGAGCTCTAGGTCCATGTCTACTTCAGTGTGTTATAGGAGAACATGTATAAAATGTCTTACTCCCTCATTTGCAATGAATTCATCGCACAAATATATTTCATTCTTTTTAGTAATGAATGCTCGAGACTATCAGCTGCGACCAAGAAAATGAAATCAAAGGTAGACCATTGGTACTTGGACGAGTGCGACACCTACATCATTGTGTTCGGGGCTACTAGGGTTCCATATCATTTACTAGGTCATGTCCCAGACTAGCTGCAGGATGACCCGAGCCTCATAGGAATGACCAGGGCCCCTGCCGACAACCCAGATTAAATCTAGGTAGGCCCAAGTAGCCTTGAGATAATTAAAATTGACAAAATCGTCAGGTTATATAACCCTGAAGTTACAATGCCACAGGCTGGGTCACCGGGGGATGTTTCAACTCAACCAGAGATAGTAAGAACATCAGGGAGAGCAAGTACACCAAACCCATTCCCCGAATTGACAAGCATCTATGTTGATGAGGAAAGTCCGGAGGTGTCCCTGATGACTCCTATGCAGATCACAGAGGAAAAGGATTCCTAGAAGGCATCTTCCCCAGCTCCCCACGCTCGAATTTGGGGCCCTCCATAGAATGACCAAGAGGTTGAAAGTGTCTTAGACGCTAAACTACTCGATGTATCAGAGACCCAAATGGATAGTCCAATGGACGAGCCATGGTTGGGCAAGAAAAAGGAAGAAGATCCACAATAGGAAATCAACATCCTAACAATCGATTATCAAGTAAGTACCAAGACAATCCCCGATGTTTCAATTTAAACCGATACTCAACCTCCTAAGGAAAAAAAAATAGAGGAAGGACCTTCAGAACACATGGAAGAGGTTCAAGAATCGAGTCTTGAACAAATATACACCGTCGGGAGCCTGGGAAATATGCTCACTTGGGGAGATCAGCAAATCCCCGAACCCGTGGATGAAGTTGTTCATATACATGCTATCTCCTATGACTGGAAAAGGAAATATATCATGAAGAGAACCACCAAGAAGAGGAGGATTACTCTAGATTGCTCCATCCTCATCACCACGGAGGAGAAGTTGATTAACAAAGAGCATGCTAAGACATCTGAAATTATCGACGCATGGATGGAAATCATAGATTCCACCCTGGATAGAGAAAAAAGGGATGAAGAGGATTTGGCCGCTACTCTGAAGGAATTGGAACATCTATGCCATTTGGAAAAATAATACCAGAACACCACACATGCCATGGTGTTCCTGAGGAGCTAATTCCTGGAGGCCACCAGTAAATTTACAGATGAACGACACCTATTCACTATAAGGATAATTGAGATTCAAGAAGACACCCTCATGGAATTGGTGACGTGCAAGGATATGGAAAGGTGGTATGAAAAAGCACACCAAGCCATGGAAAGGATTGACTACATCAGCATGGTTTAACAGTGCCGAGATACCGAAGAGCATGGAATCCGGGTACTTAGGGAAAGAAACATCGACTGCATAAAGAAGTCGGTCGAATATTGGGTAAAAATGGCTCAAGAACCTCATCGATTTATTTCAGAGAAATGGGTCGAGTGCGAAAAGAGTTGGACCAAGATCAATCAGGCAATGAGAGACATCGACCTCCCTGAATTCAACACACCTGAGGACTTTGTCGACTTGCACCACATAGTCAAAATACATGTCGAACAAGACTCATGATGGGCTGCATAGGTAGTGAAGGTGGTGGACATGGAACTAGGACAAATGCAATAGTTCATGGAACACCTGATCAAAGCTCGAACCATGTTGCAGCAGTTAAGTGCCAGAATAGTCAAGTATCGGGCACGGGCAGTGGAGATAAGAGAGATCCTTTCGACCCCAATGGAACAACATATATTCTCATAGGCTAACACATGCGAGGATATCTTCATCAAATGGTCGGAGTATGAGAAGAGTCATCCACTCAAGTGAAACCATTTGATGACTTTTGAAGACTAAGCGATGAAAGCACCATGTGGCGATTATTTTTTTTACTTAGTTGTACTTTGATAGTTATTTTTAGTTAATTATATGTTATAAATAAGAGCATCGACCTGTTAGCAAAGGGTCGATGGTTATTGCAAAGAACCTCATTTTTGGATTTGTAAAGAACTATTTCAGAGATTCCTTAATTGAGAAGTCTTGTTTAGGACCAGAGACAAGTTTGTGTTTTTCATCAAAAGTGTGTATGATTGGATATGAAGAAGAATTATTTTTTATTTCATCTCATGAATGGATGCTGTAATGAGTAAGAGCTTCTAAATCTATTGATAAGTTATCTGATTCAATGTTTTTATAGTTCTTGTCTTTAATGATGAGAAATAAATCGTTGTGTTAGTATGGGATTGATGATTAGGGCCAAGGGAACTATTTTTCTTTCCATCATTTATTGCATACATGTTTTCTTCTGATAATCACACCTCAGTCAATAATTGGAACACTAACAGGTTAATGTATTAGTACTAGGCTTGTGGTAGAGAATCATTGTCTACACACTAGAGTGAAAGGGTTATCCCAAGCTCAACATTCTCCAGTAGTTAATCTTTCCCACTTTGTTACCTAGTTGGTTTATACCGGATTTTATCCTGTATCAGTCCCACCTATAAGAGAAAATACAAAAAGAGAATTTCTAAACTAAAGGAGGAGTTTTCATAAGAAGACATCCTATCGATCACTATGTAAATCACATTGATTAATCGGCCAAATCGCAAGATTTGGAGAACCATTCCACCATTAAACGTTGTAGAGTCTAATTGGGCCTTGGTGGTGGGTTTGGTTCCTACTGTTGAGTTAAAGGGATTTAGGACCCCTCAACATGCCCAAAATAGAATTTCTTTCTAAAATAGGCCTACACCCAAAAGGCCCACAACACTGACATGTGGCTACTCCTGAGCCACTCAGGTGGTGCACGCTCCCTGTACAACCTTTTCCAAGCTATGAAATTTCCTTCTAATTCTTCCCATTTGGATTTCACTTGCACACCTTTCTCTGTGAGCTCCTCTACCCTATGTGTTGTGATGTGGTCCTTTAGATACTCTGTGCTCTCGGCATGATCCTGAGCCATCCTTGTATTTTACTCCTCCAATTATACAATTATTTGTGTTTCTTACTCCTGGAGAGGTTCTAATTGGGCTTGCCTTGCCTGCTTATTGTTCTGCACAGTATTCAATTCTCTCTACAGGGCATTCATCTCCTGCGTGCCTTTAAATCGTTCTGTAATTCTCATGGCCTTTTTTCGCTGCTTCATCTCCTACATTGTAGTGTTTATTTTCTCCTCTTGTTGGTCTAGATTTTAGACCCTCTCATCTTCCTCCAATGCCATCCATAGTTGCACGGTCCTATCAATACGTTTTGTGACCTTTTTGGCTTCTCTTTTGATCATTTCTATTTGTAGGGCTACCTGTTGTTCCCTTTCATATGTAACTTCGGGAGGATTTGTTGGTGTTAATTTTTCCTTGAGTTCTTATATTTCCTTCATGTACCCTTTGAGGATATGCATGATTATTTGAATCTATTCTTCAGCGCTGCTCACAACTACCTTTTCATTTTCCAGAATCTTTGTGAAGACTTTCTTCAGCTTATGCTCCAGGTCATCTGTGCATTGCTTCTCCTCCTGTGTCTCTCGCTGGACTTATTCTACCACAATTTCTAGTGCATCCTTACCATATCTGGTGACTTGAATTTCCGTTATATCTTCTTTGGATCATGATTGCACTTCCTGTGTGACACTGACTTGTAGCTTGTACAGTGCCTTAGTTGGTATTTTATCCAAGACTAAGTCCACCTACACGAGGTCTTTAAGTGGTGTATGCACCATGGCCTCCTTGAACTGTAGAATATTTGTTTTTATATGGAAGCTAGGGTTTTCTTGCGCTATGAGTTGGATTGTTTATTCCTTGTTCTACGTGGTTATGTCCCCTGCCTCTCTCGATCACAAGATTGGTTTTTCTCCCCTCTCTTATGCTTGTGCTGCTTGTATCCATTCCTGGACTTTCTTAACGTCGACCAACTCCTTCATTATCCTTTCTCCTTGGCTCTCAACCTCCTCATAATCTTCCATTGTGTGGTCCTGAACCCTCTCTGCGACTAAATAAGAGTCATCCTCGGTGATTGTGTATTCTGGGATGTCTTTGTGGGCCTTATTTGTTGGTTATTATTTATCTATCTGAGTTTATATCTTTATCTTGAGTGACCCAGGGTTCATGTATGTTTGGGGTTCCAACAAAGCCTATAAAACTATTGGCCCTCCTTGTAAACCAGAAGGCAACACAATGCATAGAGTGCACTGTGTCGTCTCACCTAAGAGAGTCTTAATGGGTGGCTACAATACTCATGTGTTTGTAGCCTAGGATTGAGTGAGGATCTGAGAAATGTGCACTGATAATTCTATTTTACTTATTAACACAAAAAAATATTGTTTGCGACTGTGCATGAAATATAACAAAATCATTCATTCATCATATCAATAACTATCAAATATAGTAAATAAAACACATGCATTCAATCCCATAACAAAAATATTACCGTGGTTCACCCACTCCTAGGCTACGTCCACAAAGATCTAGCTCTAATATCTTTTATTATGGAAGTTCCTTAACTACAACGCCACGTGCTTTACAACTCTTCTTAGTTGGGTTGAGATCTATTATGAGGTGGACTAGGTCGCACCAGGATCCTCAGCCTACTATCTAACCCTAAAGATCTACCCTCCTCATTCCTCTCTAGCTCAACACCTTACATAATTAGGTCATACAAAAAATATTACATTGCATCATCTTTATCACATCAGTCTCTCTCTTTGAGACCTAGGTATATATATTTATACGTCTGTTGTCTCACCATCCATTACAATACATTGCAAAACCCCTAACCCTAATGTCGTTAAGTCTTCCATGCATGCACATGTGCTGCTCTTCCTTCCAATTGTCACTTTCCTCTTGCATGCCTTCTTTCCAAAAATTGCCTTTCTTTCCTCTTTGTCCTACTTCCAACAGGCCCCCAACACTGACATGTGGCTCATCTCGAGCCACCTAACCTTTGTGAGATTCTTTGATCTCCCTGGTGATCGTCTCAAACATCTCCCTGAGCTATGTTGCTTGTGTTTGAGTCTGCATAGTCTTCTCCTTGAGTGCGGCTACTCTCTACACCACAATATCATCACTGATCAACTCTGCACATTCTGCCTGGGTATGTGCCATATATTCCTTAGCTTCCTCTGCCTGTGCAATGACTTCTGCTACTCGCTCTTGAAGCAGTTCCATTTGAGCATGACTCTCATTTTTCTACGTCTGCGCAGTGGTGAGTTCTTCCTATAGTTTCTTCATATCCTGCACCCCTTTGATGTGCTCCATGATGGACATTGTCCTCTACCTCTCCTTGAGGTCTTGGATAGTTGCGCTTATCCTTTCTTCTTCCTTGTCCCATTGCTAGACCTATTGATCCTCTTCTAGCTTTGGCAAGAGCTATGTTTCTTTTTCAAACAATTCAGCTACTATGTTGACTTGTCTCTCTATATCCTATAGCTGCTCTGTTTCCTCCTACTTCCTTTGCTTCCTTACCTCCGGTGGAGTGGTTGGTGTGAGCTTCTCACGGAGGTTCTCGATCTCCTTCAGATATTGATCGATTTCCTATGCAATCTGATCAATCTTCTTTGCTGCTGTGAGTTCATCCCTCTGCGTGGTCTTTGGAATCTTCTCATAAGTTCCAGTCACATTTTGTTCTAATACAGTCATGCGTTCCCTCTCCTCTTTAGTCTCGATCTTGGCCTCCTCATATATCAATTCCAGCGTGTCCCACTTATCCTTTATCTGCTGTAATTTGGCTGTGTCTATGGGTGCATGAGACTGTAACTCTTGGGCAAAACTAACCTATAATTTATGTAGAGCCTTGGATGGTATCCGTGACAATACCAATTGTAATTGAGCTAAGTCCTTTAAGGGTGTTTGCCCCATGATCGCGTCCATGCACAACATGCTGGGTGTGGTGTGAAATGTTGTACTCAGCTATAGTATTGTGTGGAATGTATCCCTCTCACTTGCTTTCAGTTCTCCTCCTATCTACGACATTGATGGCCCTGTTTCTATGTTGCTTCCAGTTGTCTGTGCTTCCCCGATCTGCTTGATGAATTGTCACATGTCTTCCAGCTCTTCTTGAATCCTATCCCTATGGTGAAAAACATTCTCAAAATCCTCAGATGTATGATCATGAACCATTTGGGCTATCATGTCCGCATCATCCTCAGTAATCGTGTACTCTAGAGGTGTTTTGTGTGCCTTTATCTTCTTGCACGTACCCCCCGTTTGAGTTGCTGGTCACTTAGTCAGGCCTGGCTCTTATGGATTAGGAATTGGGGTAGTCCCCTATGCTGCCTCAGCTTGTTTCTATTGTTCTTGGGGTGGCTTCATATTATTCATCTTCCCCTTTTGAGTTCTTTTCTTGGATGTCCCTCATTTTGTCTTCTTTGGTTTGGTCTGGACCATCCTTGGTTTCTTGGGCACTGGGAATTTCTGAGGTGTTTTCTTCTCATGCTATGCCTCCTCATCCTATGTATGTGTATGCCTTGCTTCCTCCTCCTCTGCCCCTGCAGGTATATCTCGAGTGAGGACTGGAATCCTCCAATCATCTTCCCAATCCCTGATAGCCATTTCTACGTCACCCTCTGTAATACAATAACACGGTTATAACCATTTCTTGCTGGGGTCTTTTCGTGCCTGGATCCACATTGCATGTCAAGTGGCCTTGAAGTTGGCTATGCCCTGATAGTTGGAAACCACATGCGATGCTATTCTCCAAAGGTTGGTGATAGCCTCCTGTAGATCACATAGGTATCCATCAAATACAACTGCATTCATTTTCTTGTTCTTGGCGTCTAACACGGCGCCCAGTGATAAATATCTCACTCCATGGTTGGGTTTAGGTCTAGTGGAAAAAAATGCATATTCTGTTTCCTTCCATCCCATAATGGATATCAGTATGATAAACCATGAATACTAAAATTCTTTTCCTAGATCCTACGCATCCTTGTAGTCATCCAGAAACAAATTCAAAATATAAGGGGCCTAGCTGACTTTGGTGCCCTCGGCACACTATTTTGCAACTGTAACAAAACCAGCTGGGACTTCCTCCTTGCGGCATTTTCTTATCATCTTGGAGGCTAAGATGTTGGCGCCCATTCTTGTTTCGGTGTCATTGATTCAGTTGATGATGATTCTGCGCATCCCCCTTTCAGTGCCATATTTCTTCTTCATCTCCTCCATGAGTGCTTTCTCCTTTGTTTTATCGTCAAGAAATTGAGCAGGGTCCATGCGCCATGATGTCATCTCCGTAATGTGCGGAATGAGCTCTATGTCTGTTGAGATGAGCTTTTCCAACCATATGTCTCTGCCATGTGTTACTGCCATCAAATGTTTGATGCAACTGTTGGCATACTCTCCTCTGCCAATGTGTGGTAGTTCCAATAGACCTAAAATGCCCATTTTTTCTAACCCTATTGCCCACTGGAGTGGTTGATTAAGTGGTTTCCCAAATACATCTATGCCCACTGTCTGTAGGTAGAATTTCTTTGCGAATTCTGGGAACTTGTCTGTGTCTATTACATCATGGTATGAGTATTTTAGCTTCTCAACATGACCTATAAAGTTTGATTTCACCCGTAACCCTTCTGGTATGCGCGACAAAATAATGGTTGCGACAGGTTGCTTGTGTGGTGACCTAGGTACCTATTGCTTGTCCTTTTTCGATAGTGGCTGACTTGATGTTCCAACCTCCATTGGTCATTCTTTAGCATATTGTTCCAGCCAGCTAGTGACATCTTCCACTGCTACCTCCTATGGGTGTTCCGACACAGTTGTCTGTGATTCATTTGGTTCAGTTTCTATTGCCAGACTTGGCGTCATCCCGTTGACTTTCGAGGATTCTTCAGGGTTTCTTGGTTGCACTTGGCTTCCTGGTTCTTGATTCTATTAGCCCTGCCCCGCTTCTGGAATATCCAAGCCCATTCTTGCTGGTACTAAATGTTGGGTTTATTCTACCATGGGTGTGGGGTTTACTGGTGATGTATCCGGTGATGTTATTTCGTCGACATTGACGATCTCTGGTGGCTGTTGTTCGCTTTCCTGCGATTATACTTGTGCCCTGGTTCTAAATTTGGAGTATCAGGCAGTCTGGCTTGGTTCTTCTTGATTGGGTGGTTCCATGGTGGTGAATTTCGATCGTTCGCTGAGTTCAATGTTTTTTGTAACCTCTGTGAACTTTTCTCTGTGATTTGTAGGCTCTATCTCTCTCTCTATCTCTTCTTAGTTCGCAATAGGCTTTTGGATCCCGCGCCCCTACTTTGTATGGGCATCGTATGAAGCTTGTTGAAGACTCTACCTTTATGATGGATTCAATGAAACTCTGATTCCTTCCTACTTTCCATTACTCTCCCTCGCTGTCTGCAGTTGGCACGATTAATGTGGTGTTCTGTCAGTCATTTCCGACACTCAAGTCTGCATGCCTTCGTCATTTAGTGTTTCTTTTGGCGTCTTTACTTTTACCGTTTGTTTCCATTTTGAACCAACCATTGGTATTTTACTCATTGGGTGTCTTCCTACGTGTGTGGCTCCTCCCTCTTTTGGTGCACTTCTCCTCCATTGGTGTCGTTTGATATCATGTTTCTTCTTTTTTTTTTTTCTTTTTTATTTATTTATTTTTATTGCGCTATGGCTTTCAAGTTGTGGGTGGTCGACTGTCCTGGTACATATTCATTTGTCTCCCATTGATCATCCCTCTTATTTCTATGACTCCTAAGTCTTTCAACTGTACAACTCCCCCCTCTGTGACAATTTTTACATCATACGATCCTAACCAGTGCATTCTGAGTTTTCCTGGGTGTTGAGTGGATTTACTATCATACATCAACACTAAGTCTCCTTCCTTGAAGGTTTTCTTCTTGATGTGTCTGTCATGCCAAGATTTATCCCTTTCTTTCTGAACTTGTTGGTGGAAACTTGATAGGATATGATCTTCCTCCATGGTCAACAACTGATTTAGTCTGTCCTGTAGTGTGCCTCGTTCTGTCATGTGCGTAATTGCAGCTACGTGCAGACTGGGTACCAAAAATTCTAGTGGCACTACTGCTTCTTGGTCATATACCAATCTAAATGGTGTGTGTCATGTCAACTTCTTGCAGGTGGTCCTATATGCCCACAATACTACTGGTATTTTTAGGTCCCAATCATCCCTATTGACATTACAGATCTTCGTTAGTGCATTCTCAAGGATTTTGTTAAATGCTTCCACCATTCCATTCACTTGTGGGTTATATGGAATTCTCTTTTGATGATGGACTTCAAATTCTTCAGTCATATCCTTGATTGTGTTGTTAAAATTCTTGGGCAACCAAATCTCATGATTACTTGTTCGAAAAGAAAGTGTTTTGTTGTTTCTGCACTACAATCTTTCACTAGTGCTACTTCTTCCCATCTTGTCAGGTATTTTGTCACGGTGATAATATAACTTTCTCCTATCCTTTTTGTCGGTGGGTTAATGGGTCCCATAAAGTCTATTTCCCATTTTTCGAATACCTGCAATTTTACCTGTGGCCGTAGTGGCATCTTGTCCCTTCTATTAGGTTTACCAACCCTTTGACAAAGATCACATCTCTATAAGTACTCCTTCGAGTCTCTCTGAATGGTCGGCCACCATAGTCCTACGCGCAAGACCTTTTGCGCGATAGATTTTCCTACGTAATGTCCTCTTGTTATTACCTCATGAGCTTCTGCTAAAACTATTGGTATTTCATGTTCTAGCACATATCTTCACAAGATGCTATCTGTGCCCATTTTGTATAAGTGTCCTACAATCAGTTGATAGTCTGCATCCCAGACTACCAGGTGTTTCTTCTGCATGGTGTTATATTATTGCGGCACAGTACCTGTGATCAAGTACTGAATGATATCTACAAAGTAGTCGTTAGAGATCTGGACTGAAAATAACTGTGCGTCCAGGAAGATGTCCTCTAAACTTGTAGGTTCTTCTCTATTTGTGACCCTTGATAGGTGGTCAGGTCCTACATTCAACTTTCCTGGCTTGACTATTACCTCAAAATCAAATTCTTGAAACAATAGTAAGCATTGATAGGTTCTCCCCTCCAACATTGGCTTGTTGAATAGGTATTTAAGGGCTTAGTGATCTTTGAACATCTTAAAATGTTTTCCCAATAAGTAATGTTTGAAATTTTGTAGTGCGTAAACCATAGCTAGGCCTTCCCTTTTTGTTGTGTTATAGTTCTGCTTCAATTTTGATAGTTTTATGCTGGAAAATGCTATAGGGTGATCCAAATATCCTTCTCCTGGTTGCACAAAAATAGCTCCAAGTGATATGGATGATGCATCTACATGTACATGGAATTTCTTCTCCCGGTTTGGAAATACTAGTATCAGTGATGTTACCATCTTTTCTTTCAGCATATCCAGACCGTGTTGACAATCATCATTCCACTGGAACTTTGTATCTTTCCTTAACAGTTTCTCCATTGGAACGGTAATCTACGTGCACCCTTTAATAAACTTTTTGTAGTATCTGGTGTGTCCCAATGTCACTCTTAGTTGACAGACTGTTTTTGGTGGTGGTAAGTCAACAATTACTGCAATCTTTGCAGGATCTACTAGTAAACCTTGTTTGCATACTATATGGCCCAAATGTATCCCAAACGATGTTCTGAATATACATTTATTGATGTTTAATGATACCAGGCACTGCCTACATATTTCTAACATAAGCCGTAAAACCTCTACATGGTCTTTTAATGGACTATAGATTGTCCAATCGTCCAAATATACCTCTATAAACTGGTGGATAAATTCTTTGAATGCAGTGATGACTACTCTGGAAAATATTGTTGATGCATTCTTCAGTCCAAACGACATGACTGTGTACTAGTAGGATCCCCATTCTGTAGAAAGCATGGTCTTGTATCTGTCTTCCTGTGCTATCTTGATCTAGTGGTAGCCTTGGAATCCATCAGTGAATGAGTAAACTTTGTGGCCTCCTATGTTCTCCAACACTTCATCTGTGAATGGTGTAGGGAACAGGTCATGTAGGCATGCATCATTCAACTTCCTCAATTCGATGCATATTCTTATCCCGCCTTGTTTTTTCTCCTAAACTACCATTGGTATTATCCATTCTAATTCTTCCACAGGTTCTATGATTCTGGCTTCAAGCATTCTATCGATCTCAGCTTTAATTTTATGCTTATATATGGGGTTTAGCCTGTATGGTCATTGTCTGATCGACCTTGCTTCAGCTCTGAGTGGTATCTTCATTTCCTGTTATGCCCTTCATTTCTATAAATGTTGTGGGGAACAAGTCGATGTACTCGTGCAGTAACTCTGTTATTCTTTCTACTATTTTCTCATCCCAGTAGTCTCCAATGTTGGCCATTTTGGGATTCTCTGCTATCCCAATGTTGACTTTCTTCACCTTGATCAGTGCAACAATTACTTTTGATTCTAAAGGAGGACCTTCCACTTCTCTTTCTCCTTCTGCCTCCTCGATCTGAATATCATGCGGATTGTCCTCATCTGGTGCTTCTTCCTACACATGGTAACATGACAACAATTATTTTACTATCTGTCTATTTCACTGTTGTTCCTTTGTTATGAGTTCGAATTCCAGTTCCTTAATGAATATCACTCCTCTTATCCATTTAAGAGTTGTGTCTATGTTGGGGTTCTCATGCTCTAATGAGAAAATGACTGCAAAGTTCTATTGCAGTATTGTCCAGTTTGAAGTTCCTCTGCACAGTTCCTGTTCTATGTACTAGTTTGCTAGTATGCCTTCTAAGGTGTGTATGAAATGGTGAGGCCATTATTTTGGCAGCGTCACTTTCCACTATGCTCTACACTTCTCCAAATGTTCCTCTAGTTCCCCTTGTCCATCGTACTTCTGATGTTGTTTGCTTCTTTAATGCTCCGCGTCAAACTTGATGCGCAGTAATCACTTACATTGGTACCAATCCGTGATTGCTTCCTTGTGTGTGCCCCACCATATTGCAAGTGTGGCCTTGAGCGCTATAAGGAGTGATAATAGTCTCTAATTTTCTATCACTTCATCATAATATTGTGCCAAGAATACTTCTAGATCATTCACTCCATGGAAACTAGGTGGTTCTCTTATCTCCGTACCTACCCATCTTACTACGCGGCCTATTCTTGCACATCTTCTTGTGCAGAATTCGTGTATCCTTTGTTGCCAATTCTCTAAACCGGTATCTGAGTCTTTCACACATGAAGTAATGCTCTGCCAACTGAGTATACCTTCTGTAGTTGGGTTTATGTAGTCCTCATTGCGTGCAGTTATTCTATGCAACTGGTTGATTTCCTCTAAGTCTAAGAAAGTAGGTTCTACAAATATTTCCTCTTATGATGGGTTTAATGGCGCAATGAACCTGTATTCTCTTGACTCAAATGTCATTTTTTATGTCTTTAAGTTGACTATGGATTGGTTATCAAACATCGAATCCAAGCCAAGCAATGTTGGATATGGTGTTGTGTTGTTGGCACAGGGGCAGACCTAGGGTTCAATGCTTCAACATCGCACCAACAAAACCCTAACTACCGGCCCTTTCGGCATCACCTGTGAAGTAGGTGAAGTCTCACCCGAGGTAGAGGAAGGGGGGTTACAGGACTCAGGTGTCTTTAACCAAGTTGAGACACAGATATGTGATGATAACGCTTCACAAAATTACTTAGGAACAACATGCATTAATACATTAGCCTTATTCACATTGCATATCAAACCCTAAGTACAATTCAACATAATAACACTAAAGATCAAACACTCTAATCATCTAGCACATAGAACTGAATCAGATCTAACATTCATCAATAAGCACTAAGAATCTATATATCTATATAACATTCATAAAATTCAATGCACTAAGCAGATTCAAAGCATAACATCATAGCACAAAGCAACTCATCAACACAAGATTTATGTGGTTCACCCCACTGTGGGGCTACTTCCACCAACTGCTTCTTCTTCTATTATTATGCTTCAATCTCTTACATTCCTCTACTCCTATACACTAAGTCATAGAGCCAATCTTTGCACTGGATAGGTGATTTGTGCACTAAGCCCTAGATCCACCTTCCCAAAATCAGACCAAGGCACAGAGCCAACTTCCACAGAGCATTACATACACATCACTTGTCTCTTGCACTTAGCCCATCACTACATTGCTTGCAATAAGCACACTTTTTCCCTATCTCTACATTACATTCCTTCCTATATATACTTTTACATCCTTTACAAAAAGGCCTAATCATGGGTAACCCCATGGGCTGACATCCCGTAACCCATTACATAAACCCTAATGAAACCCTTGTTGGGTCCACAAAATAAGTGATATCCCACAATCTCAGCTCCACCTGGGCGCTCCATCTTCGACCATACTGTCGAAGTCCAAAAGTGGTCAAGCATGATCAATGTTTCCTCAAAACTTGGTTGAGGGCCAACATGCCCGCAACACTCACCTGTGACTCGTCCCAAGTCACTTAGATCTGGGAAACGCCGCTTCGAAGGCCTCGAGCTTAGCTTGAGCTACCTCGACCTGTTGCTTCGCCTAAGCCTCCTGCTCAATGAAATCTTGGATCAATTTCTCTATAGTAGGCCCTTCCAGGTGTTGTCCCCCTGTCACAACCACTTGGTCTAGTTTCAAACCTTGTCCTTCAATCTCTTCAAACACCGCACAGAATTCCTCCTGCACCGGTTGTAGCCTCTATGTGAATTCCATGACTCTTCTCTAGATGGTAGTAATCTACTGCTGGACCACGCATTGTTCTCATGATCTCTTCATTCTCTTGATCACAGTGAGTGACTTCATCTGCGCTTGAACTGTCAGTGCATGCTGTTGCACCTCCTATAGTTGTGCTTCCAACTTCCTAAGATTTTTATTTTCCATGAGACATTCGTAGGTTTGCGTTCTTCTGTCGCTTAGCTTCTTGCATTCCGAGGTGAGGATTATGATCCTTTCCACTGCGCTTTTAGAGGCTTCCTCCCTCTAGTCATGGAATTCTTGTGGTGTGCTTTGTATTTCTTGAAGTTTCAACTCCGTTACCCTTGCTTGAAGCTGTTGGATGGCATTGACGAGATTCATCACTTGAACTTCAACTGCCTCATGTTCCTCCTATGCCAATCCTGGCACAGAGCGAAGTGATTTTCTCACCACTTATTTGAACATAGTATAATCTACAAGCAACTGGTCCTTTTCCTTCTATATCTTTTCTTTGTCTCCCTCAAGCATCACCCAAAGCTCTTCTCTCTCATTTTCATAGGCGGTTTCACAGTACCGCGCAACTCTTAGTTGCTCCAATATCTCCTCTTTTTCTTTCTTCAGGGAACCTGTTGCCTGTTCCTTCTCTTCTTGCAATCACTGAAGTTAATCCTCTATTGCATATGCAAGTCATCAAAGTTGGGCTGGCTCATCCCCCAATTCTGTAGTCTTCGATGAGGAAGGCACAGTAGATACTGCGCAGTTCGATTGAATGTCTTGATGAATTTATTGCAGTTCCTTCTCAACCCTTACATACAACTCTTCTTTCTTTTCTCCATATCTTTGTAAAAGGTCCTCAGACGCATCCTCCATTTCTCTGCGGACTAGAATGATGTCGTCCTCCGTGAGCGTAGCCTCTAGTTGAGGGTTTCTTTGAATAAACCTTCCTCTTATTCGATGTTTTAGCCTCGGTAGGGGGATCCCTCAGTAGTGTAGCTTCACCCTCTCCTTGTTTTTATCTTTCTTCCCCTCCTCCTTATTTATCTACTTCATCTCCTCCTCCTCCTCCAAGTGAGTGAGCTCCACTTTCTTCCAAGGCGCTGTCCTCCTCATCAATCTCTATGTTTTGCACTTCCTCCTTTTTCTTTTTCTTCTTCGCACTGGTTTGTCCTGTATACTCGAACCGGGTGACCAAGGGGCTTGGGATGATGCTAGGGTAGGAGAGTTCTACATCATCGACTGGTACAAGGAATTTTTTTAGCCACTCCTTCATAATCTCTTTCATGTATTTGTTGGTCAGCTTATAATAGGTCTATAATTATTCCTTTCTCTCATCCTTGCGCACAGTGATATAAATAAAGTGTGGGTTTGCGTGGAACTTAGCTAAAGTTCTTTACTGGTGCAGAGTGTGTGGTCTCATGCACGGGAAAGACTCGATGGCAATCTTCAGTTGCTAATAGTAGGCATGGAACATTGCGTTCGACTACCACTGCTTCAACATGTCATTCATGTACCATAGGGTGGAGAACCTTGCAGCCAACGACTCTGATGGTTCAATCTATGGAAAGGTTTCTACCTCTGACATTTTCCAAGTGAAAAATGTGATCAGCAAAAGAAACCAGCTGAAATGGAACTCATATCCTTGATCCTGTGCTTCGCGAAATTCTTTCTCCAGCTTGTTGACGAGGTAGCTCGCCCAATTAATTTGCATCCCCTCCATGCATTTCCCTACAAGGTCGACCATGAACCCGGTGACCTGCATGGGGCGGTTCTTTCTAATGATCTTTCCAGCTATAAGTTGGCAAGCTAGGTGCACTGCGCCATCCTAGATAGAGGCTACCTTGTATCCTCGCTTTCCCTTCTCAACTTCTTCATATGCCTCTTTAATGCGCTGTGCTAGGGAGAGATATGAATTCTTCCCTGGGTAGAACTACTGAGGGATGGGTCCCTACATGCTCAGTCCTATGATCAAGTGGATCGACGTCGAATCCACAGTAATGCACCTATCGAGCCACAGGTATCCTCCATGATAGCACAACAAGAGGATTTTAACGCAAGTGTTAACCTCCTGATGTCGGCCAAAGTGAGGGATCTTCATCACATTGATTATCGTGGACTGCACGAGCTACTTTATCCAAGTCTTGGAGACTATGCGAGGCTTCTTCCTAGTCGTATTCATCAGGTATATATGAGGTGCGAGCATCACGTAGTTCTTTCTGTCACCAAGGTTGAAATCACTGTTCTTCAAAGACGGGACCTGTCCCAACTGGATTCCAACTACACGTATCCCCTTCAGGATGTATGCGGTGATCAATGTGTACTTGAAATCATGTGGAATGATGTCATGGTTAACCACGCCAGCCAACAATGGGATATAATCTGGTAAGACCAACGGTATCTGCTTTGCATTAGCCAGATTGTCACGGTGCTTACTTCGCTTCTTAGTAGCGGGGTTAGTTCGGCCCGAACGTCATCTAGTCTAGGGGGAAGCTTGCAGTCCCCTGGTCCACGATGCCTGTATTCCTTCCGACATAGATTTATTAGCCATAAACTTCTTTAGAACGTCTTCAATGAATTTCTCTAGCTCGGTGCGCTCGTCCGACATTCTCACTGTTAACAAATAAGTTGAGGTAGGTGAACGGATAGCGGGGTGAACAACAGATGGCGATGTCTGATAGCACATCTTGACACACATAATCACTTCATTTCTTGTCTCAGATAATCATGAGTAGCAAAAAGTGGTCCCAGCGCGACGTTCAATGAGTTAAATAGGTGAGCGTCGTAACAGATTGCTCCAATGGGTATGACTGCTTCCATCAATGTGAATCCATCCATTATGGCACAATATCAACATCCCAAACATGGTCTATTCTCCCATAAATGTGTTTCCTAGCCATTCGGAGCATCGTTCTAATGGTCGAGGTGCCTCCAACGGTCATATAGCTTCGTCAAGGCGAAGTCCCATTCTACGTGGTTTTGTTGTTCCAGCGAGGTTCAGATCCTGCAAGCCTACCTCCTGCGAAGTCTTCTTTGTCACTTCCTATAGATTTTCTAACTTGGATTTCTTCTTACTGAGCTTCCTTTCCTTCTTTATTGTAATTCGAGTCTCTAGATTCCTCTTTCCATTCTTATTCTTATTTTCTTCTATGGTAGTGACTTCACAGTGTTGATGTATTCTCAAAGAGTTCGAAGTTAATATCCCTTCCCTTACCTCTTCCTGGGTGGATATACTTTCTTCTTGCATGGATAGGTCCTTCAAACCTTCTTGTGTTCTTTCAACCTCGACAATTAATTCTCTTGCATTATGCTGCTTCGACTCAACTTCTCATTCTTCCATCAGTCGATCTATTCTTCTAGCTATGAAATCCCTTAGTTCATGATTTTTATTTTATATATCTTCTTCATCTGCTTTCCTTCTGGTCTAATCCTTCTCAATCCAAGTCTTTCCTAGTAAAAGAGGTAAAGGGGCGTTGTTCTAAAAAAACCTAATAACTTCAAATTCCTTTTCTATCGATGTTCCATGGATGATAACAGGTACATTAGTATCTCTTCCATGTAGGGTTATCAACTTTCCTTTGAACAAGCCTATCCTTCCCAATGAAGGTACCACAATAGGCTTCCCAAAAATTTCCCAAGTGCTTTCTGTCATAATATTCACTTGTGTTTCCTCATCCAAGACACAATCTATGTCGAAGTCTCCTATTCTTGTATTTATATGCTATTTTTCTTTCAAGATCTCTGGTAAACTGACATCTTTTTTATCATTCATTACTTCTTTTAACTGTTCTAATGTAGTCTGAACTCCCTCTGAACCTTTCTCTTTCTGATCTTCTAACATGCTCTTATTATCTTGACTCATGTTCATTTGTTCTGCTTTAGCAATCATCCTTGGGCAATCCTCAACTTCATGACCAACAATTTTACAATAAAGACAAATAAGACCTACACCAGGGCATTCCTTAGCAAGACGTCATGTTCTTATGTAGTTATAACATAGTGTAAATCCTCTTTTTCTCTTGTATGTTCCCCAACTTCTTTTGTACTGCACACTAGGATCACAGTGCTCGACCTGCAATCTGCAAAAATTATTTCTAGGTTCCTACATCCAATTATTAGTCCAAAAATTCTTTCTATGCATAGGAATAACATATCTTTCTTTATGTCTATCAAATTTATTCAGATCAACACTCTCTTCTAGTTGTTCCCTAGCTTTCGGACTAGGAAAAAATCTATCAAACATACCTAGCTTCATGCTTTCAAAACAAAAAATTTCCACTTATCTTATTCTTATCAAAGCACAAAGCTTTACCTCTTTAAATATTTTACCTTTTTTCTTCAGATTGGGTTTTCTTTCTTAGCACAAAGCTTCGCAAGTCAAGTAGAATATTGTGCACTATACCAACAGATCTACACATAGAGATTTTATTTTCTTTACTTGAGTTCCTAGCAATCATAGTTTTAGGTCCCAACAACAGAACCATTTGTTTGCATAGGGGCAGACCCAGGGTTTAACACTTCAACAACAAACCAACAAAACCGTAACTACCGGCCCTTTCGACATCACCTGCGAAGCAGGTGAAGTCTCACCCAAGGTAGAGGCAGGGGGTTTACATGACTCAGGTGTCCTCAACCAATCCGGGACATAGATCTATGATGATAAAACTTTGCATAAGTACTTAGGAACAACATGAATTAATATATTATCCTTATTCACATCGCATATCAAACTCTAAGTACAGTTCGATGCAGTAACACTAAATATCAAACACTCTAACCATCTAGCACATAGAACTGAATCAGATCTAACATTCATCAATAAGAATTGAGCATCCATATATCTATCTAACATTCATAACATTCAATGCACTAATCATATTCAAAGCATAACATCATAGCACAAAGAAACTCATCAACACAAGATTTACGTGGTTCACCCCACTGTGGGGCTACGTCCACCAAATGTTTTTTCTTCTATTATTCTGCTTCAATCTATTACATTCCTCTACTCCTATGCACTAAGACACAAAGCCAAGCTTTGCACTGGACAGGTGATATGTGCACTAAGCACCAGATACACCTTTCCAAAATCATACCAAGGCACAAAGCCAACTTGCACAAAGCATTACATACACATCAGTTGTCTCTTGCACTTAGCCCATCACTACATTTCTTGCACTAAGCACACTTTTTCCCTATCTCTACATTACATTCCTTCCTATATATACTTTTAAATCCTTTACAAACAGGCCTAATCATGGGTAACCCCATGGGCTGACATCCCGTAACCCATTACATAAACCTTAATGAACCCTTTACTGGGTCCACAAAATAAGCGAGATCCTACAATCTCAGCTCCGCTTGGGCGCTCCATCTTCGACCAGCCTGTCAAAGTCCAAAAATGGTCAAACCCGACCAATGTTTTGTTGGCAGCCAATTCAATTTTTTCTATTGTCCTATAAGCTGCCTACACCTATGTCTTCCGAACTTCAAATTTTCGTCGCATTTTTAGAATAAACGACACTTTCATTTCTTGCGACATTTACACATTTATTTTCATTGAGTTTTTATGATTGTAAGTGTGAAAACTTCTTCGTTTGAAGTCACATTTTGATCACTATCTGAACTGTCATGATCTTTTTAATCAATGTGCTTACTGCGCTTACCTTTGTTTATCATTGTGTAGCTGAAAGAATTTTCGAACTGTATTCAATGGTCATTCTTATATTGATTGTGGGATTGAGTTTCATTGAGTTTGCAATACATTAATCTTTGGATTTGAACTTTATATGACTTGCCTGATCATTAAATCTTTGAAAATACATAAGGCTTTGATTAAACTTTTTATATACATGTGATATAATCCTTATGATAATCTTTTCATTAATTTGGCTTGTCGACTATACAAAATTCGTTTGGCACTTTAATAAACTTTTGATTATATACGTTGGCGCATGTTTGATATTGGTTTTGATTTATATGTTGGATTTGGAAACGTTATGGTATAACACTTGCGCACATTGGTATGTATATATCCATTCGATTTCATGGCTTGTGCACATGGTTAATGGTTGAATTATGCTATAGTGAGGTTGAACAGCTATGTAAACTGGCGGTGGTACTATTGGCAATAACACTTATGCATGGCAGAAGTAAGCTTTACCACCCTCGCACACTTTGCATTAATGCCTGCCTCCTAACAGGGTTACCTCTGTTGATTTTTGGGAAAATCTCTGAGCCCACTCCGTTCAAACCCTTGTCCCTTAGCTCAGCTCACTGTGTGTTATTGATTGGCTCCTGAAGGGCGAATTGAACCCCCATGGTGCTCAGAGCCGGTTGTGGTTTCATTTTTGCCAGAGAAGACTGCCCCCGTAATTGCCCCAGAGTCATGTTTTTGCGTGAGTGATTCTGGGCAAACGGTTTTGAATTAGATCAAACTGTTGAAAACCCAGAACCGTTTTTAGCTCCTTTACCTTCGTAAAGGGCGGTTTCACCAGAAATTGGTTTTTTACAGAGTTCTAGCTCGTGTTTTAGAGGTCATTTTTCAGATCTTCTCAATGGCTGAAGGGAACGTATTGGGTCTGTGTGCATTTGCCAGAATGCTTATCACTTCTCCAGATCTGTGCTAAAGGATTATTCATATTTTAGTGGGTTGATCGCTTTATCCATGGCAACATACCCTAGAGCTATCTTTGTCTCGAAAATTAAATCAAGTTGATTAAGGAGCAAATTTATTGCCAGTATACTGTGTTGAATCAATAAATTAGCTTCCCATTTTCCAATCGTCCACTCTGTATGTGTGTGGGCATGATCATTGCAACTCTAGGTCTTGGCTTCTCATCAAAATGGCTCCAGCTACATGTTCAGGTGAGGAAAAAATTAAGGACCAGTCTCCAATCGAGGAAGTTGTATTAACTGTTCCTACTATAGATGATCCAACTTTACCAGTGATAACATTCAGGGTGTGGTTTCTAGGAGTAATATCTTGCGTTGTATTGGTTGTGGCCAACCAATTCTTCATGTTTAAATCGAACCCACTAACAATATCAGGATACTCTTCTCAGATAGCAGTTCTTCCCCTGGGCCATCTCATGGCTGCAACACTGCCTACGAAAAAAATGCGGTTTCCATGCACCAAATGGCACTTTTCACTTAATCCAGGGCCATTCAATATCAATGAACATGTTCTGATAACCATTTTTGCCAATGCTGGAGCTAGAGGTGTATATGCAATAAGTATCCTAAGCATAATCAAAGCATTTTTCAAATGCCAAATCGGTTCTTTAGCTGCTTGGTTACTTTCTGTAACTACTCAGGTACTCAGTTTTGGGTGGGCTGGCATTTTCAGAAAGATTTTGGTGGAGGCTTCTTACATGTGGTGGCCTGGAAACCTTGTGCAAGTTTCCCTCTTTAGGGCTCTGCATGAAGATGAAAAACGGCCAAAGGGAGGATTAACGAGGATGCAGTTTTTTTTTTAGTTATGACAGTAATCTTTTCATACTATTTGGTGCCAAATTTCCTCTTCCCATCGATTACAGCTTTATCAATGGCTTGCTGGATATGGAAGAATTATGTTACCACTCAGCAGATTGGATCAGGGCTAAAGGGTCTTGGAATCGGTTCATTTGCCCTCGATTGGGTTGTTGTATCATCCTACTTACGGATCCCACTAGCTACGCCCTGGTTTGCTATTGCCAACGTAATGGTTGGTTTATGATCATCATGTATGTAATCATTCCTATTTCCTACTGGACAAATATCTACAATGCAAAAGTTGTGTCTTGTAGGTAAGTTTCTCTTGAGGAGGTCTCTTGGTCGAAAATTGCAAACTGAAATAGAGTTTTGGGCCTTTTGTGTTTACCTTGAAGTTGTTGCAGTTTATCCACAGCCTCACGTGATGAAAAATACAAAGATTGTTGAACCATTCACATCCCATTATATGTTTGCATTGGGTATTGTAAGGTTTTTCACCTGTGCACATTGGGTCCTCCAGGTTTTGGATAGTCGTGGATACTTGTTGACTGCTTTGAGCCATGGCTTGCAGCCATCCATGGTACTTTTGGCAGAAATTGTTCAGACTTTTATGTGGGCAGACCTCTCTTTTAAAGTGTTGTAGGTGGGAAATTAGTGTTGTGGCTTCCTTCAAGAGTGGTGTGATTTCAATCTAATTGTCCTTATGAAGCTGCTGGTGTATGCTTTGGATCTGGTGGCAAGATTTTTCATCTTTAATTCCCTACAATCAATTCTAGATGGATTTATTGATATGCAAAATAGATGGATGTAGGATTTTTACCTCTATATGGATGGATTTTGTATATGAGTTGCATTCATACCAAAGATTTATTTAATATTTGTTTTGATTAAAATAGATTCAATTAAGATTTTGTTTGTTCTAAATTAGCATAGCAGTTTTGGTTTGTTGTGATTTAAATGATTTGCTTTGTTTTTAATTAAGTAATCAAATATTTGTTTTAATAACTTGAATATATTTCTGTTAGTTTTAATAAATTTAAAATAGTTATGTTCTCTAATTAGACCAGCTACAGAATCAAATGATTCTGTAGCTAGTCTACAAGATTAGATTTTTACCATTTTTTTTAATAAAATATATATCTAACTTGTTATTTTTGGTCCATTACAGGTCAATTCAAAATTGCATTGGATTGGATGAACAGTTAGAAGATATTTGGAATATTTCACTTGCATTTTAGTTTCCTAGTTTAGTTGATTTTTGGGATATCTCCCAGATTATGTAAAACAGTTTGATATTATCCACAGGGAGGTTTTACCCTG
>ML783457.1:662580-687606 GCA_009831015.1 Picea engelmannii
CTCTAGCTACCTAACATTCCATCCCCCTTATGAAATCGTTGTCCTCAACACTTGATGTACAACCATATACCAGGGTCCCATGGATAAGTGTGGACCACAGTGCTGAAGTAGACTAGAGAACCAGGGTCCCATGGAGAAATGAAAACCATCATGTTGAAGTAGTCCAACATCGATTTTGAATTGGGGTCCCATGCCCAAGTGTTCATGTGAACTCCACATGAAATATATCTGAACTCAAGAACCAGCTGAAAATGATACTCCAAAGATCTACATTGATCATGGGGATCCAAATATGTAGATCCCTCCATATCCCCAAAATAATTTGAATAACATACTAGTACTGAAGAATACTGAAAAATAGTGTGCATAGAAGATGTTGGACTTCTCTCCATAATGTGCTCTATATGAGGTGAAGGAGAGTCATCAAATAGAAGATGGAAGTGGTTGTCATCCCAGAAATGACAACTATCCATATACCAATCATCACAATCGTCCTCCAAAGAATACCAAGAAGACACTTCTTTATGATATTCATTCATGATGTCCGCCATAAGAAATTTCTCCTGCATGCTATCCAATGAATCTTGAATACTACGAAAATTATCATTGAGGCCATCTGCAAGGTCATGGAATCTGTCATGCAATGTGCCACACCATTGGGCTTTGAATGATTCAATAATATGTATAATTCCTTTGAGGGTTTGAGAATAAATAACCATCTGAGCACTCTATGAAATCTTCATTCCCACCGCCGTCACAAAAAAAAACCCAAAAAATAGAACAATAAATTACTGCAGAAAATCGCGGCGTTTTTCGGAAAAACCTTGAAAAACTGCTAAATGTAAAATGCTCATAACTTCACTTGCCAGACTTCATTTCGACTGATTTTTTTTTTGAAATTGGGTGAAATTGTGAGAGGAACTCATATATATAATTTTTTTGGGGAAATTCAGCCTATAGATACTACAGAAATAAAAAACAATTGCACCGTCGTCCACGGAAAAACCTTGAAAAATTGCAGATTTTAAAGCTTCAATATCTTGACTTCCCGGACTCCGTTTCGGACAATTTTTTTTTCTAACTTGGGTGTTTTTCTGAGTGGAAATCAGATATATAACTTTTTTGAGCAAATTTGTCTTCCAACTGCTACATAAATAAATAAAAAAATTGCATTGTCATCCGTGGAAAAAACCCTCAAAAATTGCAGATTTTAAAACTTCAATATCTTGACCTTCCGGACTCTGTTTCGGACGATTTTTATTTTCAACTTGAGTGTTTTTATGAGAGGAACTCATATATACAGCCTTTTTCTACAAATTTTGTACATAAATATGCCAAAATGTTCTGGAATGTTGTGGCCCTCTTTTTTTCTTCAAAAAAAAAATCTGCAAAAATAAAAAATATTTGCCCACAATGTCTGCCAAGGAAAGTGCTCTGATACCACTTGTTAAGAACCAAATACTGAATACAAAATTACCACAATAGATATACAAGAAAAATATGCAAAATCTCCTTTATTACTATCAAACCCTTGAGGTATGGTAACACCGTACAATGGATCCAATTATGGAAGGGATCCTCTCCTGTTCACTTGCCTCTTCAAGGGGGCATCCTTCTATTGAGCTACCACTTCATATACAATATTTCTCTTCATGTCCCATTACATTTTTTGAACCCCTTTATATAGTTCTACCATCACCTAAGAACATTCTAGAGGAGGAATCTTCTAGAAGTAGAACCTTCTAAGAAGTCCTCTTACATTTATTATATCTAACTACCCATTTATTATGTCTAACTACCATAGTGAGCCTTATTTGATAATATAGTGGACCTAGTCCACCTTACATTGAATGGCCTCCACTATTATAACTATGGGCCCTTCACTCCCCCCTCTACCTCTCTAGATACCTAACACATAGCCTTGAAGTTGGCTATCCCCTGGTACTGCACGACCAATTCAGGATATATTATCTAGTTATTGGCTATATTCTCTTTCATTAACTAAAATACCAAGAAAAGGTGTTGGAATTACTACTTCTCTTCTTTGAATCAGAAGTGTTCCCCAATGATGTGTATCAATTTTCACAACATCGTACTACTCTATAAAAGAAATATGAGTAGGTAGGATCTTTCCATATGATTAGTGCTATCATTATGATGAGCCATGAATAGTAGAAATTGGTTCCCAAGTACTGTGCATCCTTACATTCATCGAAGAACAGATTCAATAAGTATGGGGCCCAGTTGAGCATGGTTTCATTTTTGCACTACGCTGTCGCTACGACAACTCTTGTGGGGACCTCCTCCTTGTGACATTTTTGAAGGAGTTTTCATGCCATCCTAGTGGTTGTGTCATTAATCTGCTTTATGATAATGTCGCATGAGCCCCTTTCCATCTCATAGGTTTTCTTCATTTCTTTCGTGAGTTCCTTTTCCTTGGTTTTATCATCCATGTATTGTGCGAGATTCTCACCATTTGATGGCAATCCTTTTATGAACGAAATTAGTTCGACATCGATGGAAACTGGTTTGTCCAGCCATAAAAATCCTCCATGGAGGACCGCCAGTAACTACTTGATGTAGATTTTCATGTCTTTCCCCCTTAAAAAGTGAGGAGTCTCTAAAAAATTAAGAATCCATGTATTTACCAAGTCTACCACCCACTGCTCTGGTTGTAGCACTGGATATCCTAATGGTCCTGTGCCCAGGCTTTCCATATACACCTGTTGTGCAGATTCCAGGAACTTGTTGGTGTCAGAAACATCGTGGTCTGCATACCTTAACCTTTCAATGCAGCGTAGTAGGATTGGTCTCTCCTACACCCCATATGGAATGTGTGACAAAACTATCGAGGCATCGGGCTTCTTGCGCAGGGACTGCGCGATGGGTTGTTTCCCCTTGCTGGTGCACTAGATGTCCCAACCTCTAGTTCTTTTTATTCCTATCCCAACTCTAGTTTCCCCATGATGTCTTCAAGCTTCACTTCCTCATGCTGCATGGACCCTACCATAGGTTGTGACCTTATCCCATCAGATTATGTCCTTTCACTGTCAACGCCATTTGTTTTGTGGGCTTCTTCGGCCTTAAGAGGTTGTTGTGGGTTTCCTATTGCCAATAGGTCGTGACCCTGCGCACTACGCTGTGAGTTGATGTCTATCTCGACCATTGTTGGGACCTTCCCCTCTTCCTCTACCAGTGTGGTGCTCGACTGGTTTGTTCTATGTAAAATATTTTTCTACCTATGCGGTTTCCTACGGTGACATGTGGTTGTTGCATTTTTTTTGTGTTGTTTGGCCAGGTGCGCTGACCTTTGGAGATGTCATCCTGGGTAATTCTTCCTTCTCTAGTTGAAATTTAGCTACTAAGATCTCTAAAATTTCCTATTCACAGCCTGTCTTCGTGCTCCTTAGCTCCGCAGATATGTAAATTCACAATAAGTATCCTTTGGCCCGGGTTTTAGTTATATACAGGGTATCATGATTTCCCTAAATCTTCTCATAGATGCTTCTTTGATGGCCACAATTGTGTTAAAGCTTCTCGAGCATGCTTCATTAAGTTTCATAAATTTTCAATTCATGCCTTTTTACTCCAATGACTATTTTTTTCTTGTCCGACCGTTAGCCCGTTTTTCGGTGCACTGTACATTTCTACTGTGAATTTTCCCTTGGTGCGATGTGTTTGCTTCCTGTCAGCCATATGCTGTGTGCGATAAATTTTTCTTTTTGTCGCGTTGATTCCAATATCTGTTGTGCATGAAATTTCCGAGTGTTTTGTGTTTTCCTTCTTTTCCTACTTTTGTCTTCCTTTTTCTTCTTTTTTCTACTTTTTTTTTTATCAATTTTCTTTCCTAATATCTACTACAATACACTATATACATGAGTTTCTTTCTACGTTGTAACTTTTTAAGAGTTATTAGGTCCATTTCCCTTGTACAGTTTCATTCGACTATAATTGACCATTCCTTTCAATTATGTTCCTACCAAGTCCTTTAGTTGTATAGATCCTCCATATGTAACAATATTGACTTCATATGGCCCTAGCCAATGCATTCTGAACTTACCAGGGTGTTTTAAAACTTTTATATCATTGAGAAGAACTAGGTATTCCTCCTTAAAGATTTTGTTTTTAATGTGTTTTTCATGCGATGCTTTGTCCCTTGCTTTATGTACTTCCTGATGAAATCCTCCTAGAATCTTGTCCTCTTCCATTTCCAATAGTTGACTTAACCTCTCATGTACTGTGCTTATTTTGTCATGTTGGTAATTGTTGCTACGCGCATACTTGGTACCATAAATTATAATGGCACCACTGCTTCCTGTCCATACACGAATCTGAATGGTGTTTTTCCTATCAAATTCTTGCATGTGGTCTTGTATTACCATAGTATTGCCAATATTTTCAAGTCCCAATCATCCCTGTTAACATTGCAGATCTTAGTCAATGCATTTTCCAAAATCTTATTGAAATCTTCTACTATCTTATTTGCCTGAGGATGATATGGTGTAGACTTCTGGTGATAGACTTCAAACTCCTCAGTCATAGCCTTGATGGTATTATTAATAAAATGAGTGCCTTGGTCACTCATCAAAATCCTGGGACATCCAAATATGGTGATCACTTGCTCGAATAAAAAGTGCGATGTTGTTTTTGTGTTGCAATCTTTGACTGGTGATGCTTTTGCCCATATGGTAAAGTATTCGGTTGCAATAATGATTTAGCTAGCTCATGACCTTCTTGTTGGTGGATTAATAGGTTTGAAAAAGTCTATTTCCCATTTATCAAATACCTATAGAGTTACTTGTGGCCTTAGGGAAATCTCATCCCTTCTGTTGGGTTTTTCAACCCTTTGACAGACATCACAGTTCTGGCAATATTCCTTGACATCTTTATGAATTGTTGTCCGCCATAATACTATGTGCAATACCTTCCGCGTAGTATATTTTCCTACATAGTTTCATCCAACTATACCTTCATGAGCTTCTTATAAAATCTTGGGTCGTTCATGTTTCAATACACACCTTCTCAAAATACTATATGCGCCCATCTTGTATAAATGACCTGCAATGAGTTTATAGTGTGCAACTCTGACTGCCAGGTTTTTCTTCTACACAGTGATAAATTCTTGTGGCCCAACTTCTGTAGTTAAGTATTCAATAATATCAACAAAGTATTCATCAACTACCTGTAATGAAAATAATTATGCATTAGGGAAGTTGTCTTCCAAGCTAGTAGGTTCTTCTCCATTGGTTACCCTTAAAAGGTGAACGGGTCCTGCATTTAGCTTCCCTAATTTTATTATCACTTCAAAATCAAATTCTTGGAATAATAAATCTACATATCCTCCCCCCCAACACTGGCTTGTTGACTAGCTATTTGAGGTCAAAATGATCTGTGAACATTTTAAATTGTTTAACCAGTACATAATGCCTGAATTTTTGAAGTGCATATACCATGGCTAGGCCTTCTCTTTCTTTGGTGTTCTAGTTCTACTCTGATTCTGACAAATTCCTTCTTGCAAAGGATATAGGATGGTGTAATTCCCCTACTCCTTGCTGCATGAAAATTTCTCCAAGTGCTATTGCTGATGCATATATGTGCACATGAAATGTCTTTTCCCAATATGGAAATACTAATATAGGTGTTGTCACTGTCTTTTCCTTTCGAGTGTCCAATCCTTCCTGAAAGTCCTCATTCCACTGAAATATAGTGTTCTTCTTTAACAAATTTTTCATTGGTGCAGTAATCTGTGCATACCCTTTTATAAACTTCCTATAGTATCATGTATGTCCCAATGTTGCTCTTAACTGGCGCACTAAATTTCGTGGTGGTAAATTCACAATGACTGCAATCTTAGTAGGGTCAACTTGTAAACCCTGTTTACACACTATATGTCCCAACAATATCCAAAAAGGTGTACCAAAAATGCATTTCTTGATGTTTAATGATATTTAAAATTTCCTACATCTTTCCAACATTAGTCTTAACACTTCTACATGGTCCTTCAAAAGACTATACACAATCCAGTCATCTAGATATACTTCTAGAAACTCATGTATGAATTCCTTAAAAGCAGCTATGACTACCCTTGAAAACATAACTAGTGCATTCTTCAATCCAAAGGGCATGACTGTATATTGGTAGGATCCCCATTCTGTATAAAAAGTAGCCTTATACCTGTCCTCTAGAGATATTTTAATCTGATGGTATCTTGAGAATCCATTTGTGAATGAATATGCTTCTTGGCCTCCCACATTCTTCAATAACTCATCTGTAAAAGGGGTAGGGAAAGGGTCATGTAAGAAAGCATCATTGAGTTTCCGCAAGTCTACATAAATCCTTATCCCCCTTTGCTTCTTTTCCTAGACTACCATGGGCTTGATTCACTCAGATTCCTCTACTGGATCTATAATGCAAGCTTCCAACATTTGTTCAATTTCTGCTTTCAATTTTTTCTTATACATTGGATTCAGTCTGTAAGGTCTCTGTCTGACAGGTCTAGCCTCGGGTTTGAGGGGTATCTTCATCTCACCTAGCTCCCCTGCTATGACTTTCATCTATGTAAAGGTGGTTGGAAAAAGGTCACTGTATTCGCACAGTAACTCTATTATTCTTTCTAATGTTTTCTCATCCCAATAGTCTCCAATACTTTCCATTTTAGAATTATCATTTGTCCCAATGTTGACTTTCTTAACTTTGATTGGTGCAACAAATTCCTATGACTCCAGAGATGGACCTTCCACCTCTCTCTCTCCTTCAATATTTGTGATCTGAATGTTGTGTGGATCATCTTCATCTGGTTCTTCCTCTTCGACATGATAGCATGAGAGTAACTCTTTGACTATATGTATGTTCTATTGTTATTCCGTTATGATTTCAACCTCTGGCTCATAAAAAAATATCACTCCCATTATCAGCTTCAACCCTGAATCAATGTTGGGGTTTTCATGCTTGAATGAGAAAGTTACTACAAAATTCTGTTGCAATCCTATCAATTATGTAGTGCCTCTATGCATCTCTTGATCTATTGACCAGTTCCCTGGCATCCCTCCAATGTATGAATAAAGTGATGAGGTAATTCCTCTGGTGGTGTCATACTCCATTCTGTTATGCACTTCTCCAAGTGTTCAACTGGTTTTCTTTTCCCATCATACTTCTTCACTATATTACTCCCCTGTTCTGGGCCAAATCTAATGCACAGTAGTCTTTTAGACTGATACCAGTCCTGAACTCTTTCTTTGTGCGCACCCCACCATCTTGCAGGTGTTTCCTTGAGTGAAATATCTAGGGCTAAGAGGCTTTGATTTTCTAACACTTCCTCTTCATATTTTGTCAAGAATTCCTCTAAGTCGTTTAGCCCATGAAAACTAGGAGGTTCCCTTATATCTATACCAACCCATCTCACTGTGTAATTTATTCTTGCGCACCTCCTTGTGGAGACTTCATGTAATTGTTGTTTCCAATTCTCCTAACTTGTGTCTGAGTCGGAAGCACATGATGTAATGATTCTCCAGATGAGTACCCGATCTATAGTTGGGTTGACATAGTCCTTTTCTCGTGCAGTGGTTCTGTACAACTGGTTTATTCCTTCCAGATCCAAACAAGTCACCTCTACAAACCTTTCTCCTTCTAAAGGATCCAATGGTGCAATGAATCTATATTCGCCTGATTCAAAATTCATTTTCCTTGTCTTCAGATTGATTATATCCTGGTTATCAAATTCCTAGTCCAATCCAAGTAATGATGGGTAAGGTGTTGTTCCATCTACTATCTCTATCACTTCAAAATCTTCCATAGTATGCATTCCATCCAAATATACTGTCACACCTTTAAGCCTTCCAATTTGTAACACTTTGTGTTTATTTGCTAGTTTCAACTAGACATGTGAATAGCCTAATGTGGGTTCTCCCATACACTTCCATGTCATCTTAGGAAAGACATTTACTTTAGAGCCTAAATCCAGTATAATATCTCCCATGTTAAAATCCCCAATGTTGGCATTTAGTCTGAATTCTCTACTTGTCCTTCTTCTTGTATGGATATGATTGTTTGTTTTCTAATCTAACTTCCCTTCTACCTCTATGTTTCATATTTCTAGCATATTTTATAAGAACTTAACGAATGATGTAGCATTCAATAACTTAACACGGGATTGCAGAAAAGTCTTTATGGTACTTACTTGATCTAAAGGTTGTCCTTTACTAGTATGGTCCATCGAAGATGGAATCTCGTACATGTGTGGGTCCTAAGTTTGTTGTGCGACTGATGTAGACACAAAATTCTTCTTGAGATACTCCTGTATGGCCTCCTTAAATGTTTCCTTTTCTTTCTGCACGTCAAATTGCTTCTGTGGCTCAATATTCTTCTTAAACCATTGGTGTTGAGATGGATCTTGTTTTGATGCATCAACTTCTGTCTTAGCTCCTCCTCGAGTGACTATATTAATGTTTCTCCCCTCATCCCTGGCTTATGCATAAATACACTAGACATTCTAGTTATTCTGGTTCCTTTTTTCCTAGATCTTTACCAAGAGTGTTAGGTAGTCTTCTGTTTCATTGTTTGTTGCGCGACAGTACATACATGTCACCGGTGGAAGCGGACAATCCATTGCATAATGTCCTGGTTGTTGGAATTTTTGTCACACTACTGGTCCTCTGCCTCATCCTCCACCTATGTATCCACCTCGATCTCCGTGTGGTGCATTGTATTGGGGTACCTGGTTATACTACGCAGGGTTATACTGTGGCTGTGCATTGTTTTTCTACAGTTGTGCATTGTTGTACTATGACTATGCATTGTCGTATGGTGGTGGCACCTGACTAAACTGAGGTGCAACTTGTCCTATCATTATTTCTGCTTCCACCCTATAAGTGTATGAAGTTCTTTCTCTCATCAGTTCCACTGTTCTATAATCCTTATCATCATGACCCACTGATTTGCAAAAATTTCAATATGAACTTTTTGGTATTGTCTTATACTTTTTCATCATTGGACAATGATATGGATCATTCCCATGTGTCCTAAAAATATCGCACCATGGTCCTCCTGTTGGCAAGGGGTTCGACACCCCTATTTCTAGGTACTGTGAAAAATTTGGAAATTCGTTCTTATGGTGTCCTTCTGTCCTGCATAGCATACACCAAACACCTTCTCTTTTCTCTTTTCCCTTGTTCTAGTTAAGTTGAAATGTTAGATTCTTCAAATCCTCCTTCAACTCCCCTATTATTAGATCTGTATGTTGATATTGGTTCACTTCCAGTTGCAGGGATTCCTACAGACCCTCTTCCTGAGTTTGGAACTTTTGATGTCGTAAAGGATACTTCAAGTGTGTTAACAATGAGTTCACAAATAAGTTCCTATGTTGCATGTCAGTAATTATATATTTCAACTTACCTTTCAGACGTTTGAACTTCTGATCAATCTCCCAAACAGACTCTCCTGGTTTTTTCATGATTTCAATCATTTCATTCATGTATTGGTCTTCTGAGATTGGCTTCTGAGACTCGTTTACCAGTAGTTTTTTCACATCTGCAATAGTCTTTGGTACTCCCTATGGACTGTTTACATACAATCTCATGTACCAATCCAACGCGGGGTCTCTTAGTGTGATAACTAACTGCGCGAGATTTGTATCCTCATATGTGATTTACTTTGCTTCCTAGATATTCTCAGATGAATACGTGCTTTTCAAGGTCCTTTGATGCTTGTTGGCACTAGGACAAAGTGAAAAGAAGGACGATCATGGGAAAGAAAACGTGTAGGAAACTGAAGTGAAAACTGGAAAAAGATCAACACGCACGAATGCAAGAAAGCGTGCACAGAGGAAATCGACAACTCGAGGAAGAACAACACACGCATGGGAGAAAAACCTAGTGTAAGAAGGTTTAGGGTTTTGGTAATATTCTGTAAGTGGCTGAAGAGCCCAAAATGTATACATATAGATACGAAAGTATCATATAGGGTTGTTGTTGTTGTTCTTGTCGTTGTTGATTTTATGTTATTTTTTATGAGGATTACAATTGTTATAGAGTGATTTCTTTGAGTATTGTTATTGGCGATACATGAAAGGTTTTGAGTTGTATGAACCAAGTTTTGTAAGTTGTTGAGCAAGAAAATATATGAGGAAAGGTAGATCTAAGGATTAGACCGCAGGTTGTAGAGCTTGGCGTGATCTAGTTCGCCTCGCATAGATCTTACCCACTTTTGCGGAGAACTGTAAGCATGCGGCGCAAGAAAATAAAGAACTACCATAATAAAAGAGCCAAGAGCCAAATCTTTGTGGACGTATCCCAGGAGGGGTGAACCATGGTAATATCTATGTAATGTGTTGAATGTTTTCGTATCTTTAACTTCTTTCAGCAATAGATGATTACAATTGATGAATAACCAAATGCATTATTAGAATCTATTTATATTTTGAGTTATATGCATGTGATTCCTAGGAACAAGTAGATTACAATAAGAGTTCACATAACAGGGCCTTAATTAAGAAACCCTTTATCCCCTACTCTGTCCTAGACTGTAAACACTTGAGTCTTACAGTCAACCATATATAGCTATCTCGGGTGAGACTGCATAGTACCTTCCAGGTGCTACGTTGCCTTCTGGTTTACCAAGAGGGCCGATAGTTAGAGGCATTGTTGGAACTCCGAATGACATGAACCCTGGGTCAATAACTCAGATAACCTGAGAAGGGAGTTGATAAAACCAACAAATGGTTCTGCTTCCATGTTAAGAGGAACAAGATAGGAATAAGTATATGGGATAGAGTGGACAAGAACCATCGAAGAAGCAATGCGCTATTAGAAGGGAATGTGGAGAACTTGGAACCCCACGAGAGAATAAATCGAGGGTTGGTTGAGAACAAAAGAGCTAGAATTTGCACACAAAGACAATAGAAACCCTAGAATCACACCACGTAGATACTTGGATAAATACGTGTTTATAGATTTACACGAAATCTTTTTCTGTGATTTTCTGCATCTACTACAGTAGTGGATCTTAAGGTTAACGAATAATCACTCGACGAACCAGATTCGACAGCTAGATTGGACTCTAGTAAAAATTTAGTAGCTGCAGCAGGTGAACAACAAATTCACTTGCGCAGTAGACTTTTGGCTTGACAGTATTGTGGCAGGATTCATCACAGATTTTGCGGTAGACACAGCAAAGTCATACAGCGTAGCCGAGCAAGAATTTCTATGAGGACCCAGAGGGAGGTATATTCGATCCCTATATACTTATATCAAGATACTACTATATAACAAAGGTGTAATGACAATGGAATCAGACAGTTAGACTTCCCTGTGCGCATGGGGGAAGGGGGGAAGCACTGACAGAAAGAGGAGGAATGGAAGGAGGGTAGGATAAAGAGAAGAAGGAGGAGGAACCCTTGAACCTGATCTTAATGGATGACGACCAACTCAAGTGGATCTTGGAATCATCAGGAATGACGCGTAGAGGAGCACCCTACCAATAAGATAAACACCAAGAAGAGAGTCGTAGGTGAAAGGGAGGGCTTATCGAGTGATGAGGAAGAGGTAGAGGATCTCCGGGCTATGGAGCAGATTGAGGAAATCCTGCATGCCACCTATGAGAGGAAAATAAGAGGCCCAAGAATAGGAGGAGAAGAAAACCACACCTTTCATATCAATGTCAGTGTGGAACCCACAATCCCATGTGCGACCAATACACCACAGACAACACCATCGTTTAGGCAACCAAAGTTCAGAGGAAGTCCGACAGTAGGAAGCACACCTACACAAGGAGAGAAAAATGGAGGAGCCGGTTCAGGTAATCTTAGTCAAGTATCCACACAGCGCGGAGGAGGCAGCAGTTCAGTACTTAGAATGGAAGGACACGACCCTACTATCAGATTACCATAGTTTTGAGGAGAAGCAGCAGAAGACACTGAGAAGCATCTATTCATTTGCACCAAGATCTGGGAAGCAAAGAAGATCACTGATGACAACACCAAACTCGCGCAACTAGCGATCATGCTAAGAGACTGCGCACTAGACTGGTACATGAGTCTAGACACGAACAGTGCTCCCGGGATGACAAGGACACTAGACGACATTAAGAAACTATTAATAAATGAGTTCCAGAAGCCGAGCTCAGAAGATCAGTATATGAACGAGATGATTGAGATAAGACATAAACCAGAAGAATTAGTATGGGATATTGATCAAAGATTAGAGGGATTAAAAGGAAAGTTAAAATACCTTATGACCGAGATGCAACATCGGCACCTGTTTGTCAACTCACTACTCCAACACTTAAAATTACCACTACGACAATAGAAGTTTCAGACACAAGAAGAGGCTCTGCAAGCAGCCTTGTAATTGGAAGAGAATCAGTACCAGCAGACGGACCTAACTATTGAATAACTGAAAGAGGATATGAAGAACTTAACATTTCAGCTAAACCAGAATAAGAACAAGGACAAATGAGAAGTTGTTTGGTGTACCACCTGCAGGACAAAAGGACACCTCAAAAATGAATGTCCGACATTCGCACAGTATATGGAAATAGGGATGCCAAACCTGCTACCATAGGGGGGATTATGGTGTGAAATCTACAAGATACCGGGTCACGACCCTTACCATTGCATGATGATGCAGAAATACCAAATAGTCCCAACGAACACATATTGCACCTTTTGCAAGTCAGTCGACCACGAGGACAAAGACTGTAGAACTATGGAGCTGATGCGGGAAAGAACCTCAGACGCATACATGGTACAAGAAGAAATGATGACTAGGCAGACAGAACCATAGTTCACTCAAGCCCCAACACCATACAACACTGCGCAACAGCAGTATAATATCGTGCAACAACCTTATAATAATGCGCAGCTGCGGTACAACCCAACACAACCCCAGTACAATACCGCGTAGTATAATCAGGGACCACAATATAACGCACCACGAGGTGATCACACAGCCTATAGAGGAGAAGGACAAGCCAGAGGAGGTTTCAGACGTGGGAGAGGACCAGTCACATGTCACAATTGCTAGCAAACAAGACACTATGCATGGGAATGCCCACTACCACTAGCGACCTATATGTATTATCGCACTTCGGACCACGATACAGAGGAATGTCTGACACTACTCGTAAAGATCCAGGAAAAAAAGAACCAAAATAACCAGAATGTTCATTGGATTTCAGTCGAAGCAAGTGATGACACATGGAACATTAACATAGTCACTTGAGGAGGAACGAAACCAGGAAACGACGCAGCTCGACAGGACCCAACGTAGAACCAATGGGTAATGAAGAACCCTGACCCCAAGAAGCAGTTCAATGCGCAAAAGGAAAAGGAGATCTTTACAGAAGCCCGACAATAATTCTAGAAGGAGGACATAGCACTCACTCCACAACAGAACAAGGAAGCTCTGAAATATGACATGCCACCATCACTGGACCATGCCAATAGAATACAACCTAAGGAACAAGTAAGTACCATGAAATATTTTTTGTAATCATGCATCAAAATGTTAAGTGATCCTTCATCTATCAAAGTATTGCAAAACATCCTAGAGAAATGTAGCAGTGAGACGAAACAAAAGCCAGAATTGAAAACTGTCAACCACCTACACACAAGAAGAAGAACAAGTAGAGAATTTAGAATCAATGCTAACATTGGGGATTTCAACATGGGAGATATTATATTAGATCTAGGATCCGAGGTGAACATACTACCAAAACCCACATGGAAATGCATGGGAGAACCTACACTGGGCTACTCAACTATTCAATTAAAACCAGAAAATCAACATAGAGTCCTACCAATAGGTAGACTGAAAGGAGTAGCCGTAGATCTGGATGGTGTGCACACTAAGGCAGAATTTGAAGTCATCGAAATAGTAGACGGTACAACACCTTACCGAGCACTACTTGGTATGGATTGAGCGTTCGACAACTAGGCCATAATTAACTTGAAAACCAGAAAAATGACATTTGAGTCAGGAGACTACAGGGTTATAGCCCCACTCGACCCATCAGAAAGTGAGAGGTTCATAGAACCCACTTGTCTGGATCTAGACGAAATTGGCTAGTTGTACAGAACAACTGCACGCGATGCAGACTATATAAACCCAACTGCAGACAGGGTACTCAGTTGGCCAAGCATTACTTCATGCACAATAGCCTCAGACACTGGGTTAGAAAACTGGCAGCAAAGACTACACAAAGTATCCACAAGAAGGTGTGCAAGAATAGACCGCGCAGTAAGATGGCTTGGCACAGAAATCAGAGAACCACCCAGTTTTCACAGACTAAATGATTTGGAAACTTTCTTGACACAATATGAAGACAAATTATTAGAGAACCAGAGACTATTAGCCCTAGATTTAGCACTAAAGGCTACACCTGCAAGATGGTGGGGTGCGCACAAAGAGACTATCACAAATTGGTACCAATGCAAATGATTACTGTGCATAAGGTTCGACGCAGAACAGATATGGAACAACTGACAAAAATAAGATGGACTAGGCATACCAATAAAACACTTGGAGGCATGTAAAACACTATGGAAAATGACGCCACCAGATGAATGGTCTCACCACTTCATTCATACTTTAGAAGGCATACCAGCGAATTGGTATATAGACCAGGAAATGTGCAAAGGAGCCAAGACATGGGTGACACTCCAACAGAAATTTACAGTCACTTTCTCATTCAAGCATGAGAACCCCAACATAGACACGGCCCTGAAACGGATCAGAGATGTCATATTCATTACATAATCAGAAGTGGAAGTTATCACAGAGGTACAATAGAGGAATAAGTAGACTGTCAAGGAACTGTTGTCATGCTACCATGTATAGGAGGAAGCACTAGATGAAGATGATTCGTGCAATATTCAGATTGAAGAATTTGAAGGTGAGAGAGATGTTGAAGGACCACCCTTAGAATCAGAGGTCATCTCTATGCCAATAAATATCAAGAATGTTAACATAGGGACTATCGAGCAACCCAAAATGGCCAGCATTGGAGATTACTGGGATGAACAAACACTAGGAAGCATCAAAAAATTGTTGCGTGAATACAACGACCTTTTTCCCACAACATTTAAAGAGATGAAAGGAATAGCCGGAGAATTAGGAGAAATGAAGATACCACTCAGATGTGATGTGAGACCCATTAAACAATGACCATATAGACTGAACCCCATCTACAAACAGAAAGTTGAAGATGAGATCGACAGGATGCTCGAGGCCAGCATCATCGAACTGGTCAAAGAATCAGAATGGATAAGCCCGATGGTAGTACAGGACAAGAAATAGGGAAGAGGGATCAGGATATGCATCGACTTGAGAAAGTTGAATGATGCATTCTTACACGACCCATTCCCCACACCATTCATGGACGAAGTACTCGAGAACATAGGAGGATAGGAAGCCTATTCATTCACCGATGGATTCTCAGGATATCATCAGAATAAGATAGCACAAGAGGATAGACACAAGACCACATTTGTGATAGAATGGGGATCTTATCAGTACACAGTCATGCCATTTAGACTGAAGAATGCACCTGCAATATTCTCCAGAGTGGTCATCGCAGGATTTAAGGAATTCATACACCAATTTCTCAAAGTATACCTGGATGATTGGACGGTTTATAGCCTGTTACAAAACCATGTGGAATTTTTATGCTTGATGTTAGAACGATGCAGACAGTGCCAGATATCACTGAATATCAAGAAATGCATATTTGGAACACCATTTGGGATACTACTGGGACACATGGTATACAAACAGGTTTTACTAGTGGATCCGGCCAAAATCACAGTCATTGTTAACATACCAGCACCAAAAATAGTATTCCAACTAAGAGCAACGTTAGGACATACGGGATATTACAGAAAATTCATCAAAGACTACGTGCAGATTACAAAACCTATGGAAAAAATGTTAAGGAAGGATACCAAGTATTAATGGAACGACGATTGCCAACATAGTCTGGATACCCTGAAGGAAAAAATGGTCATCGCACCAATATTGGTATTTCCATACTGGGAGAAGACATTCCATGTACATGTAGATGCATCAACAATAGCACTTGGAGCTATTTTAGCGCAACCAGGAGTAGGATACTTGGATCACCCGATAGTGTTCGCAAGAAGGAAATTATCAAACTCAGAACAGAATTATAACACGACGGAAAGAGAAGGCTTAGCTATGGTTTACACACTACAGAAATACAGACATTACCTATTGGGAAAACACTTTAATATGTTTACAGATCACTCAACCCTAAAATACCTAGTTAACAAGCCAGTGTTGGGGGGGAGAATCTGTCGATGGTTACTGCTATTTCAAGAATTTGACTTTGAGGTAATAGTCAAACCAGGAAAACTGAATGCAAGGCCTGACCACCTATCGAGGGTCAAAAATGGAGAGGAACCAATGAATTTGGAAGACAACTTTCCAGATGCACAACTCTTCTCAGTACAGATTGTTGATGACTACTTCATAGAGATCATCTAGTACTTGAGCACAGGTACTGCACCGCAAGGATATACCAATGTGCAGAAGAAGAGCCTGGTAGTCCGTGTAGCTGACTATCAGTTGATCGTAGGGAATATATATAAAATGGGCATAGATAGCATCTTACGAACATACGTACTAGACCATGAATGACCAATAATTTTAGCAAAAGCCCACGAAGGAATAACAGGAGGGCACTATGAAGGAAAAACTACCATGTAGAAGGTACTATGTGCAGGATTATGGTGGCCAAAGATACATAGACACTCGAAAGAATATTGTCAGAAATGTGATGTCTATCAACAGGTCGACAAACCCAAGAAAAGGTATGAGACGCCACTACGACCACAAGTGACACTTCAGGCATTCGAAAAATGGGCAATAGACTTTGTGGGACCCATTAACCCACCCGCCTAGAGAACAGGGGCGAGATATATTATCACCGCGACAGAATACTTAACAATATGGGTGGAAGCCACACTAGTAAAAGATTGTAGTGCAGAGAAAGCTGACCACTTTCTTTTCGAACAGGTAATTACTAGATTTGGGTGCCCAAGAATTTTGATGAGCGACCAAGGAACACACTTCATCAACAACACCATTCAAGTGATGCTTGAAGAGTTCGAAGTTCATCACCAAAAAAGAACACCATATCACCCACAGGCTAATGGAATGATAGAAGCCTTCAACAAAATTCTATTGAACGCCCTAACGAAGATATGTAACGTCAACAGGGACGATTGGGATCTCAAGGTACCAGCAGTACTATGGGCATATAGAACCACATGCAAAAAGTTGACAGGTCACACACCATTCAAATTGGTCTATGGTCAAGAAGCAATAGTGGTGTTATAATTTCTATTACCCAGTCTACGTGTACCATATATCACACAAATGACAGAATGAGGCGCAGTCCATGAATGACTGGATCAATTACTGTCAATGGAGGAAGACCGAATCTTGGCAGGATTCCATCAACAAGTAAAGAACACGAGAGACAAAGCATGGCATGACCACCACATCAAGAGAAATATGTTCAGGGAAGGAGATCTAGTACTTATCTATGACAGTAAAGCGCTGCAACACCGAGGGAAGTTGAAAATGCATTGGCTAGGACCATACGAGGTAAAAGATGTCACGGATGGAGGAGATGTACAGTTGAAAGATATAGCAGGTGCAGACCTCAGAGGAATGATCAACGGGAGCTGGCTGAAGCTGTATAAGGATAGTCGACTACACACTATGTAGTACACCACGCAGTAAATGAAAAAAAAACGAAAAATGCACGGCATGATGGACAAGCCGCATACGAAACACGAAACCAGTGAGGGAAAAGACAACGGCCATATCGGAAAGGGCAAAAAGAGGGAAAAGGAAAGTCAACAAAATCACACTGATAGGACAGCATGATGCAAAATTAAAGCAAGGCAAGGACATATGGGATGTCGCACTAAACGCGCCAACTAGCGATGACAAAGTAGCCATAAGGGCAGGTACAAAACCGTCGTGGATGCATTGAACCCACACTTAAGGTGCATTAATCGCACAAGGTAGGAGGCATCCTCAACAAGATTCATGGCACACCCATACAACACACGAGCACATAAATAGTTAGTCTATTCACAAAAGAAGAACAGAGAAAGAGAAATAGCAGCTCGAACGCACAGAACGAGATCGCAGAGATTATCCAAGATATTTGAACCAAGCAAACGTCCGACATACACCAGTATGGCACCACCAAATCTCGCAAAACCAAGCTAGACAGTCAGACCAACTAGGGTTCAAACTAGGTCATGAGGAACACAGGAAGAAAATGAGCAGCATCCACCAGATATCGTTGATATTGACTAAATCCCATTGTCGGAGGACATTCTAGTCGAATCAAAACCGATCCAGGAAGAGATCCTGAAACCCCAAGCGGAAACCATGAAAGAGGACATGCCGACAGTAGCGTAAGAGCCTCAGAATGAAGTAGTAGGAACCCATCAGGAAGGACAACCAGAAAATGCCGAAGCAGCCATGGAAATAAATGGAAGCACATAGAACCCAGAAGTAGAGGTCCAGCTAGATGTTCCACAAATACCCATCCCAAACCTTTCTTTTTCGATTGAGCTGACTGGTGAAATGGGAAAGGCTTGGGAAGAATGGATCGTGAAGGAGCAACCCGAAGTTGTTGGAACTTTGAACCAGCCAACAGAGTAGGAAGACAGGATTCAGATACCGAGCTCGCCTCGAAAGAAACCAACTACAGAGATTGTGCTACCTTGCACCCTAGAGGGAATACAGGTGGACTCGTAGCTATTGGGTCATGTCGGGAAGCTCAAGTTTTTCAAACATGACGTAGCGGACGAAAGAAAATATCCAGAGCTTGTACCACAAGTCTTTACGGAGACAATATCCATGAACCCTCTTAGAGGAACTATCACTAAGCCACACAAGTGGGTAGTCGGACTGGACAGAACCAGAATCTTAGGATTGTTGAAGATACCACACTTTGGCAAGGGCCAATATGCATTGGTATGCATCAAGCAACTGTTAGCAGTTACACATGGAGGGGATGTATGGCTGGACAAACCCATCCCCATAACTATTGAACTTATTGCGCAAATTACAGGAATACCCATCTGGGGTATGTATCCCGCGCTAATACTAAATGACAAGTGCAAGGAAAAATCATTGGTAGAAGAAATGAAGAAGAAATATGGCACTAACAGGGGAATGAGAGGCATTATAATCAAGCGAATTAATGATGTTGTGACACAACTGGGAGAAAATATCTTAGCCTGCAAATTGCTAAGAAAATTCTGCAAAGACAAATTATTGGTAGGAGTCATCGCTCTTGTAGCTTAGTTCGCAGAAGGCACCTTCATGAGCTGGGCACCATATCTGTCAAACTTGTTCCAAATAGAATGTAAATATGCGCAGGAAGAAGGTATGGAATTTCATTACTCATGGATGATTACTCTCATCATTTTCATGGGATGGAAATAACTGGACCACATCACCTTCTGTACCACACCATAGCCAGGAGGAGCGAGATATCGTGTCCTAAAATCTGTGCCACTGGCCAAGCATAGGAAGGAAAATGGAATTATATTCGAAGCTTACCTACAAGAAATGCAGGAAGAAATCAATCGAGCATGGAGGATAACACCAGAGGCTATCGCACGATTCGGGGGCATCGCCAATTTCTAGGCTAGATGACAAGCCATGTGGATACAACCAAGACAGGACCCACATAAACAGTGGCTACAAATACACTACTGCGTCACTGAGGGAGACATCAACATGATCATCCATGAGTGGCCGGATGAATGGAAGATCCCAACCATACCCAGAGAAGTACTAGGACAAACAATAGAAGGAGGGGCTCCACAGGTAGAAACACAACCTCCACAAGTTCCAGTACCCAAGAAACCAAGAACAGGCCAAATCAAGTCGACTCAAATAGAGGGAAGCTCAGAGCAGCCAGGGACCCATAAGGGGAGAACAAAAACCACTCAGTCGACCAATGAACAAGAAAAACCAGCTGAGGGAGCACAGGAAACCATGATGAACCCCATAACACAAGAATCAGGGGGAACTAAGAGACCAACGGTACAGGAAACAAGTGCGCACAAAAAATCAAAGGCACAACGACCACCACTAGAATACACAATCACAGAGGATGATGGTGAGATGATTGCCAGAATGGTCCAGGATTGCCTCACAGAGGACTTTGATCATGCAGCGCACCATAGGGATAAACTGCAGAAGGAGCTGGCATAAATCGGGCAACTCCTGAAGAAATTCGAAGAAGCCCAGATTACAAGTAGCAGCAGAGGCATCGAGCCATCGAGCACACAGCCCACAGAAAGAATGGAGGTAGGAGAATGCAAATCAGTTCTTTTGAAACCACATTCCATGGTTTACATAAAGTCGAGCATGCTAGGGATGGATGAGATTGTGGGACAGACACCACTGAAGGATTTGAATCAGATCCAATTGGTCCTAACATGGATGCCAGCAAAGGCCTTATACCAATTGTAGGTTAGCGTCGACCATGAGATACAGTCTCAAGCACATAAAAACTTGGTCGAGCTACAATAAGAAAAAAAGAAGCAGGAAACACTTGAAATAGTTTGTGTGCAGGCAAAATCTGAAACACAAGAGGAGAAGGAACGCATAAATGAGTTGGAACGTAGAGTGGAAGACATTTTTGGGAAACTTCCAACTAATGTGTAAGGAAGTGAAATCCCAGCGGAAGAAAAGATCGATCAGATTTCACAGGCAATTGATCAGTGTCAGAAGGAGATAGAGATTCTCCATGGACATATTAGACCAACCACTCCACCAGTAGTAAAGGAGGAGAGGAAGTAGAAAGCAACAATGCAACTACAAGAGATGGAAAAACAGGTCAGCACAGCAACCGACTTGCTGGATAAAGAAACACAACTCTGGACAAAGTTGTAAGAGGATCCACAGGTCCAAAAATGGGACAAGGAGGAGAAAAGGATCAATGCAACAATCCAAGAATTCAAGCAGCAACAGAAAACCATCCACATTCCAGAACGGGTCAAGGGGACACAAGATTTAAAGAAGTTACAGGCAAAACTTCTCACTGCGCAAACATAGAAACAGGAGTGTCAGGCTCAAATAGAACTGTTGTAGGAACAGATAGTAGCAGTACTGGAGAAGGCAGAAGAAGCCAGAACATAGTCAACATGGACTCAACTAGAATGTGCAGGACTGATAAGAGAAGAAGTAGTAGTGCAAACAGATGATATTATCAAGGAAAAAACCACATAGGCACTGACAAAAGCAACATAATTGCAGGAGAAGTTCCAAATGATCATTAGGGATATCGAGGAAGCACACTGCAATTAGGTGACTCGGGACAAGTCACATGTCAATTTTGGGGGCCTATTGGCACTAGGCCGAATTGGAAAGAAGGACGATCATGGGAAAAAAATCTTGCAGGAAACTGAAGTGACAACTGGCAAAAGATCAGCACACGCGAATGCAAGAAAGCGTGCACAGAGGAAAGCGATAGCTAGAGGAAGAACAACACATGCATGGGAGAAAAACCTAGCGTAAGAAGGGTTAGGGTTTTGGTAATATTATGTAAGTGGCTGAAGATCCCGAAATGTATAAATATAGATACGAAAGTATCATATAGGGTTGTTGTTGTTGTTGTTGTCTTTGTTGATTTTATGTTAGTTTTTATGAGGATTACGATTGTTATAGAGTGATTTCTCTGAGTATTGTTGTTGGCGATACGTGAAGGGTTTTGAGTTATATGAACCGAGTTTTGTAAGATGTTGAGAAAGAAAACATATGAGGAAAGGTAGATCTGAGGATTAGACCATAGGCTGTAGAGCCTGGTGCGATCTAGTTCGCCTCACATAGATCTTACCCACTTTTGCAGAGAATTGTAAGTGTGCGGCGCAAGGAAACCAAGAACTACCATAATAAAAGAGACAAGAGCCAAATCTTTGTGGACGTAGCCCAGGAGGGGTGAACCATGGTAATATACATGTAATTTGTTGAATGTTTGCATATCATTAACTTCTTTCAACAATAGATGATTACGATTAATGAATAACCAAATGCATTATTAGAATTTGTTTATATTTTGAGTTATACGCATGTGATTCCTAGGAACAAGTAGATTACAGTAACAATTCACATAACAAGGCCTTAATCAAGAAACCCTTTATCCCCTACTCTATCCTAGACTATAAATACCTGAGTCTTACAGTCAACCATCTATAGCTATCTCGGGTGAGACTGTGCAGTACCTTCCGAGCGTTGCGTTGCCTTCTGGTTTACCAGGAGGGCCAATAGTTAGAGGCTTTGTTGGAACCTCGAATGAAATGAACCCTAGGTCAATAACTTAGATAACCTGAGAAGGGAGTCGATAAAACCAACAATGCCTCTCCCCAAAATTTGGGTAATCTGATCGCAGGATCATGTCTTGCCATTTTGAACTTTGTTGAACTATTTCCTCCCTATGGTGTATATAATTGACTATTACTTCCTGAACTTTCTCCCCAAGTCAATTTTCCTTGATTAGATCCCTATCTTGTTACTTTTCTTCCACTAAAATTCGGTTGCCTAAACACTAGTGTTCTTTCAGGTGTATTAGTCACACATGGGGTTGTAGGTTCCACACTGACGGTGATCTGGATTGGAGTTCTTTCTTATGTTCCTGACCCTGGACCTCTTGTTTTACTTTCGTATGTTGCGTGCAATATTTCCTCAATCTTCTCCACAACCCAAAGATCCTCTACCTATTCTTCATCGCTCGCCAAGCCCTCTTTGTTGGCTATGGCTCTCTTCTTGTTATTCATTTTATATTGGTAAGGTATTTTGCTACGCGTCTTTCCATCCTTTTCCATTATCTTCTTCATCTGGTCCTCTTCCATCATGATTGGGTCCATGGCCTCCTTCTTCTTTACCTTATCCATCTCATTTTCCATATCTCAACCTCCTATCAGTGCTTTCCCCCTTCCCCCATGCACACAGGGAAGTTTAGATGTTTGATTCCATGGTGATCACACCATTGTCATACAATAAATCTTGATTTAAGTATACAATGATTTGATGTACCTACCTTTGGGTACTTTTAGAAAATCATGCTCTGTTGTGGCGTAGGAATTCGCGGTATCTACTGCAAATTCAGTGATAAACTCTGCAACAATACTGTCTAACCAGAAATATACTACATGCGTTAATTTGTTATTAACTTGTTGTAATTGGGCGATCTCCATAAGGTTCCACTCCAAATGTCTGATCCTAATCATAGGGTGGTTTTCCTTCAACCTTAATAACCACTCCTGCAACAAATGCGGGAAATCATAGAAAAATACCTCATGCAAGTCGCTAAACACGTATTTGTCGAGATATTTGTGTGGTGTTAACTTAGGGTTTTTGTTGTCCTTTTGCACAAAATCAAGTTCCTTTTTCTTCAACCATCTTTCAATATCCACCTTTGTTGCATTCCATGGCCTGAACATTCCCTTATATACTTTCATCCTCCACACTTTTCTTCCACAGATTCCTTCCACTCAATCCTGTGCGATTCCAGCCGACAACAGGACCATTTGTTGGTTACTTCTTCTTGGGCTGACCCAGGTTTTGATCTCAAACAGGCTTCCAAAAAAACCCTCAAAACTATCAACCCTCCTGGTAAACCAGAAGGCAACACTGTGCACAGGGTGCACAGTGCAGTCTCACCCAAGATCGCTCTTATGGGGGACTGAAATACTTAGATGTTTGCAGTCTAGGAATGAGTGGGGAGTGTGGTTGGATTCTTTCTCCATTATGCATTACCCTTGTTAATAATTCATCTACTTCAATGATTCATTCATCTTTAAACCTATGCATGCACGATGATATAACTACTTTAACCATTCATTATTAAGCTAATGATCAACAAAAAAGTAAAGTATTCATTAAAAATCACATAGAACACAAGGTTTACCATGGTTCACCCCCTCTTGGGGCTACACCCACAAAGCTCCAGATTCTCTAGTATTTTATTTATTCTACTGCAAAATATTGCATTGTGCACATTACATCTTCAGTAATACAATCAAAATGAGGGTAAGCACTGTTGGCCCTTGACCAAGTTTTGAGGAAACATTGGTCATTTTTGACCACTTTTGGGACTTCAACAGGTTGGTCAAAGATGGAGCGCCCAAGCGGAGCTAAGATCGTGGGATCTCTCTTATTTTACGGACTTGTGGACCCAACAAAGGGTTTACTAGGGTTTATGTAATGGGCTAAGGGATGTCAGCCATGGGTTTACCCATGATTAGGCCTTTTTTTAAATGTATAAATAAGTAGCTAAGTGATGTAAGAAGGGGGTGTTGGCTATGTGCACAATATGTTGTAAGTGACCGATTGGCTTAGTGCACGACTAGTTGGCTTGGTGCAAGAGCATGTGTTAATACTTGCAAAGTTAAGTGCAAGTGATTGTAAGAGGCTTTGTGAAAACAAAAGTTGTAAGAAATGCTCTGTGCCTTGACCTAATATTGGGAAGGAGGATCTGGCACATAGTGCACAGATCTCATGTCCTCTATGGAGTTGGGCTCTGTGGCTTTTTGCATAGGAGCGACTGAATGTAAAACGATTGAAGACCAATAAAGAAGAAGAAGAAGTTGGTGGACGTAGACCTACACTGGGGTGAACGACATATATTTTGTGTCTTGATATGCTTTGTGCGATGTTGTTGATGTTGTTATGATGTTTATCTGCTTAGTGCATTGATCTTTATATATGTTAGATAGATATATGGATGCTTAGTGCTTAATGATACTCGAATGATAGATCTGAGATAATGCTATGTACTAAGTGATTGGAAGTGATTGATATTTATTGTTAATGCGTTGATCTATAACAAGGGTTTAATCTGCGATGTGAATGAGATTCAAGAACTAATGCATATTGTTGTCTAAGTGCTCTGTTAAGTGTTGTAATCACAAATCTGTGTCCCAACTTGGTTGTAGACACCTGAGTCCTACAACCCCCCCCCCCCCCCCCCCCC
>ML783457.1:687671-710907 GCA_009831015.1 Picea engelmannii
AGGTGTTTCTGAAAGGGCCGGTAGTTAGGGTTTGGTTGGTGCATTGAATCCTGGGTATTCCCCTGTGCCAACAAATGGTTTTGTTGCCGGGACTTAAAACTGTGATTGCTGGGAACTGAAGAAAAGAAAAATCTCTGTGCATAGATATGTTGTTGTAGTGTGCAATATTCTACTTGATTTGTGAATCTCTGTGCTAAGAAATAAAGTCAATCTAAATAAAATAGGTAAGATCTTAAAACTTTGTGCTCTGGTAAGGGTAATATAAGTGAAATTTTTTATTTCGAAAGCATGAATCTAGGTATGTTTGATAAATTTTGTCCTAGTTTGAAAGCTAGGGCAGAGTTATAAGAAAAAGTTGATTTGAATAAATTTGATAGAAATAGAGAAAGATATTTTATTCCTATGCATATAAAGAGTTTTTGGACCAATAAATGGATGCAGGAACCTAGAAACATTTTTTGCAGATTGCAGGTCCAGCACTGTGATCCTAGTGCGTAGTACATGAAAGAACGGGGATCATTTAAAAGAATGAGAGGATTGACACTATGTTATAATTGCAGAATACCGGGACATCTTGCTAAGGAATTCCCTGGTACAAGTCCTACTTGTCTTTGTTGTAAATCTATTGGTCATGAGGTTGAAGATTTCCCAAGGATGATTGCTAAATTTGAAAAGATGAACATGAGCCAAGAAAACTATAAAGAAGGTCAAGAGACTAAGGATATGTTAAGGAATCATACAGAAAAAGAATCAGAGACTATGTTAATACAGTTAAAAGAAGTAATGAATGATCACAGAGACATCAGTTTACTAGATATCCTAAAAGTAAAACAACACATAGTTACAAGAATATAAGACTTCGACATAGACTATGTATTGGATGAAGAAACAAAAGTGAATATCATTCCAGAAAGCACTTGGGAAATTTTGGGAAAGCCAGATATGGTACCCTCATTGGGAAGGATAGGCTTGTTTAAAGGAAAGATGATAACCCTATGTGGAAGAGTTACTAATGTACCTATAATTGATCATGAGACATCGACTAAAGAAGAGTTTGAAGTCATTAAGTTTATTGAGAGCAGTGCATATTTTCCACTTTTGTTAGGAAAGACTTGGATTGAGAAGAATCAGATCAGAAGGAAAGCAGAGGAGGAATCCACAGAATAGAAAAAGAAATAAATAAGGGCCTTCATAACCATAAAAATAGAGCGACTAATGGAAGAACAAGAGAATAAGTTGAAGCAACGGAGGGAAAGAGAATTAGCCGTCGAAGTTGAAAGAACACTGGAAGAATTGAAGAACCTTCCCATGCAAGAAAGAAGTATAGCCACCCTGGAAATAGCAAGAGAAGGGACATTAGCCTCATCATATGTAAGAAAACATCAACAGTGCGAAGTCACTTCACTAGGAAAAGATAAGAATACAAATGGAAAGAGGATCCCAGAAACTATTAGAGAAGCTCAGATCACACGAAAGAAGGCAAGGAAGATCAATAAGAAGAAAGCTAAGATAGAAAAATTACAGGAAGCTACAGAAAATAGAATGAGGACTTTGCAGGAGACAAGTCTGCAAAAGTTGAACCTTGCCGAAATAGTAGAACCACGTAGAATGGGACTTCGCCATGACAAAGCTATATGATCGTTGGAGGTGCCCTGACTATTAGAATAATGCTCTAGAACGGCTAGAAAATGAAATTATGAGAAAATGGACCATTGATACCATGTCATAATGGATTGTTTCGCATTGAGGGATGCATTCCTGCCCATTGGAGGAATCCGTTATGACACTTTCTTATTTAACCCGCTGGACACTGCGTTGGGACCACTTTTTTCCACTTGTGATTATCCAAGCTAACAGAGACTTGATTTCATATATCGCTATGATTTTGAGACCTCACCATCCATTTGATTACCACATTTGTCTGTTCTCCTACCTCATCTATTTGGTTACAAGTGTGAATGTCGAGTGCACATAGCGCGTTAGAGAAGTATGTGGAGGTGATTCTCGTGGATCTCATGGCTAAGAGAGTTATGTCTGTAGGAATACACGCATCGTCGACTGGGGGTTTTCAAGAACCCCTTCGACTGCATGTTGTTCGATCCAAGCCATGACTAAGAAGTGAAGTAAGCACTATGATGATCTAGCTAATGTGAAGCAGATCCTGTCGGTATTACTTGACTACATCCCACCTTTGGCTAGCACGGTTAACAGTGATAGCATCCCACAGGATTTTGAGTACACACTGAACACCCCATACATACGAAAGGGGATATGCATAGTTGGACCCAAGTTGGGAAAGATCCTAGCTCTGAAGAATAGCGACTTCAACCTTGGCAACAAGAAGAACTATGCGATGCTCGCGCTACATAGGTACTTGATGAAGACGACTAGGAAGAAGCCTCAGATAGTCTCCCATCCATGGATAAAGGAGCTTGTGCAGTCCACAATATTGAATGTAATGAATATTCCTCACTCTGGCTGACATCAAGAGGTTAACGCCTATGTTAAAATCCTCCTTTCATGCTATCATAGAGGATATATATGGATCGATAGACACGTCAATGTGGATCTAGCACTGATCCACCTGATCAAAGGACTAAGCATGCAGGGACCAGACCCTTGGCAGTTCTACCTAGGGAAGACTTCAGATCACTCCCTAGCACAACGCATAAAGGAAGATTATGGTGATGTAGAAAAGGGAAAGTGAGGCTACAAGGTAGCCTCCATCCAGGATGGTGCAGTATGCCTATATTTTTAGCTTATAGCTGGCAAGCTCGTCAGAAAGAACCGTCCCACGCAAGTCACAGGATTCGTAGCAGACCTTGCAAGAAAGTGCTTAGAGGGAATGAAAATGAACTTGGCGAGCTACCTCATCAACGAGATGGAGAAGGACTGTCGTGAAGCGCAAGATCAGGGGTATGAATTTCATTTAAGTTGGTTTCTTATACTGATCGCATTTGTTTCTTGGAAGATGTCGGAAGGAGAGACATTTCTAGAGGTTGAGCCATCGGAATTGTTGGCTGCAAGGTTTTCCACCTTGTGGTATATGAATGACATGTCGAAGTAGTGGCAGTCGAACGCTATCTTCCATGCCTACTACCAGCATATGAAGCATGCTATTGAGGAATTTCCATGAATGACATTGAACACATTGCACCAGCACAGACCGTTGGTGAAGTTCCACGCAGATTGACACTTTATCTACATCACTGTGTGTAGGGATGGGAGTAAGGAAGAGTTGCAGTCCTATTATAAGCTGACTAATGAATACATGGAGGAGATCACCAAATAATGGCCAACAAAGTTCTTTGTACCAGTGGAAGATGCAAAACTCTCTGACCTCGATATCATTGTAAGCCCCTTGGTCACTCTGGTCAAGCATGCTAGACAAAGCAGCGCGAAGAATCAAAAAAAAAAGGAAGAATTCCAGAGCATAGAGAGGACAATGCCTCAGAGGAAAGTAGGCCTGACTCACCTATAGGAGGAGGAGACGAAGTGACCCAATAAAAAGGAAGGGAAGAAGGAGAAAATCAAGATAAAGGCGAAGTTGCACCACCGAAATATTCCTCTACCGAGGCCGAAACATCAAATAAGAGGAAGGTTTCTCCACATAAACCTTCGACAAGAAAGAAGACCTGCACCAATAATCCTCATTCAAAGAATGTTCTCATAGAGGATGATGTCAGTCTAATCATTGCAGCAGTGGAGGATTCTTCAGAAGATATCTTGCAGAGACATGGAGTGAAGCAGGATACGTTGTATGAACAAATCGAGAAAGAACTAAAATACCTACAAAAATATATTTACGCGAGCCATGCAATATTCACTGTGCCTTCTTCATCAAAGATTGCATAATTAGGGGATAAGCCCACCCAACTACGAAGGCTAGAATATGCAACAGAGGCTCGACTTCATCGATTCCATGAAGAGAAGGAGAAGGCTACAAAATCCTTGAAGGAAGAAAAGGAGGAGGTCTCAGAACAACTCCGAGTTGCACAATCCTACGTAACCGCCTACGAAAGGGAGAAAGATGAAATTCGGGTGATGTTCGAGGAGGACAAAAGAAATATACAAAAATAAAAAGACCAGCTGCTCCCAGAGAAGACTGTGGTCAAAGAGGTAGTGACTAAAGAACTTCGCTTTGTGTTGGGCTTGGCACAGGAGGAAGAAGAGTCAGTCGAGATTCAAGTTACGAAGCTCACTGAGGCCATTCAACAGCTTCAAGCAAGAGTAATGGAGTTAGAGCTCCAAGCAGTGCCGAGCACTCCGCAAGAAGTGCACAATCAGAGGGAAGAAATCACCAAGAGCGTAGTTGGAAGGATCATGACCCTCACCTTAGAATGTAAGCAGTTGAGTGATTGAAATGTGCAGACCTATGAGCACCTCGCAGAAGATCTGGAGCTGAGGAAACTGGAAACACAACTACAGGAGGTGAAGCAGCAGGCATCCACCGTGCAGGTGCAGATGAAGTCACTCATTGTAGTCGAGAAAATGAAAAGATGTCAGGAACAACGCACAGTCCAGCAACAGATTACTGCCATCCAGAGAAAAGTCATGGAAGTTACAAAGAGGCTACAACCAGTGCAGGATGAAGCCTGCATGATTTTTGAAGAGATTGAAGGACAAGGCTCATAGCTAGGCCAAGTGATTGCGACAGTGGAACAACTCCTGGAAGGGCCTATTACAGAGAAAGTGATTCAGGAGTTCGTCGAGCAGGAGGCTCTAGCGAAGCAACAAGTTGATGCAGATTGAGCTAAGATTGAGGCCTTCGATGTAGTGTTTCCCAGATCTGAGTGACTTAATATGAGTCATAGGTGAGAGCTAGGGGCATGTTGACCCTTGACCAAGTTTTGATGAAACATTGGTCATGTTTGACCACTTTTGGGACTTCGATAGGCTGGTCGAAGATGGAACGCCCAGGTGGAGTTGAGATCGCAGGATCTCGCTTATTTTACAGACTTGTGGACCCAACAAAGGGTTTACTATGGTTTATGTAATGGGTTAAGGGATGTCGACCCATGGGTTTACCCATGATTAGGCATTTTTGTAAATGTATAAATAAGTAGCTAAGTGATGTAATAAGGGGGTGTTGGCTATGTGCACAATATTTTGTAAGTGACTGATTAGCTTAGTGCATGACTAGTTGGCTTGGTGCAAGAGAATGTGTTAATACTTGCAGAGTTAAGTGCAAGTTATTGTAAGAGGATTTGTGCAAATAGAAGTTGTAAGAAAGGATCTGTTTCTGATTAGGAGTTGGCTATGTTCCTTGACCTAATCTTGGGAAGGAGGATCTAGCATGTATTGCGCAGATCTCTTGTCCTTTGTGGAGTTGGGCTCTGTGGCTTTGTGCACATGAGAAACTGAATGTAAGACGATTGAAGACCAATAAAGAAGAAGAAGAAGTTGGTGGATGTATCCCTACACTAGGGTGAACCACGTATATCATGTGTCTTGATGTGCTTTGTGCGATGTTGTTGATGTTGTTTATGATGTTTATCTTCTTAGTGCATTGATCCTTATATATGTTAGATAGGTATATGGATTCTTATTTCTTAATAATACTCGAATGCTAGATATGAGCTAATGCTATGTGCTAAGTGATTTGAAGTGCTTGATCTTTATTGTTACTGCGTTGATCTGTAACAGGGGTTTAATCTGCGATGTGAATGAGATCCAATAACTAATTCATATTGTTGTATAGGTTCTATGTTAAGTTTTGTAATCACAGATCTTTGTCCCATCTTGGTTGTAGACACCTGAGTCCTATAGCCCCCCCCTTCTCCTACCTCGGGTGATACTTCATCTTCTTCACAGGTGTTGCCAAAAGGGCTGGTAGTTAGGGTTTTGTTGGTGCGTTGTTGAAGTCTTGAACCCTGGGTCTGCCCCTGTGCCAACAAGTACCCTCTATGAGGCTGATTAGATCACACCAAGCTCCTCATCCTGTGACCTAACTCTCAAAGAATAACTTATTTGACTCTACAACAAAACTTATTACAATCAATAGCTTCCCAACCAACTAACTCTCAATACTTAACTGACCATCCCCAAAGCTATACCTCCTAGGTCCTTATTTATACTACTTTATAGGCTTATAGTCATTAAAATCTTTGTAAAAAACCCTAAACCTATCACAGTTAGGCCTGTCTTCTTGTGCGCCACGTTTCTTTTCCTCCTGCATGCTGCCTTTCCTTCTTTTTCTGCATGCTGCTTTCTTGCCACCTGTTGCACGTGCTCCAAAAATGGGTCTTTCTCTCCAAAAATGGGCTTGTTCCCAAAACAGATCTTTCTCCCAAAATAGAATTTCTTCCCAAAACAACCATGCACCCAACAATCACTGTGATCGATACTCAACCATATCCTCTCACATGGATCATATACCAAAGACACCTCTCGACTAGATGTCCAACATCACCAACACATGCCACTACCAAGAATGTACCAAGACTACCAACATAACATCACATGGTATGTGTCTCAACCATGTACCAAAGCATGAAACAAACCATCAACCTATACCATACCAAGCATCAACCGTGTATGACAACCTGTACCAAACCGTGCATCAACCATGCACCTCAACAATGTATATCAACACATGTACTATACCATGTACCATAACATGTTCCAACCATGCACATCAACCATATACCATATCATGTATCCTATCATGTTCTAGCCATGCATATCAACATGTATATCAACCATGTAAATCAACACCATACCATATACCAATCTTGTACCATACCATGTATCAACCTTGCACCATAACAAGTGTCTCAAACATATACCATATCACAGTATCACAAATTTAAGCCTCAAGTATATGCTGATATCATAAAGGTGTGCCTCTAACAATGAACCATAACAACCATATACCAAGTACCAAGAGTATGTCTCAATCATGTAACAATATCACCTCAATCATGTACCATCGAGGACCTCCAAGACATGCCTTAAGCATGTGCCATATCATACAAGATACTAGCCTAAAAAAAATACATAAATGACATACCTTTACTCATGAAAACTTGAAACATACCATCTTAGATCCTGTTTCAACTATGTTGTACCATGAAACCTTGTTGAAACTCATCCATGCATCATTTTTCAAAGCTTTACCTTAGGTACGCGACCTATCCTCCTGCAAACTATGTATGTACGTGACATGTTGTCTTGCAGCTTGCGTATGTATGTGACCTATCCTCTTGTAGCCTACGTACAACCTCAGAAAACTAGGGTTTCCAGTTTTCTGCAACTTTGAAAGTTTTATCCTTTCAGACTCCTTTGCTGCCTCAAAAACATGCCGCCAGATTCAACCTCAGATTCACTAATAGATTTACCAAACGATAGACCATACCATTCATCAGATAGATATTCAATGTAAGCATGTGTATTCAAATGAGAGAATCTTGAGGTGTATTTATACTTGTTCTAGGTAACCTCTTTTCTTATTTTAGGGGTTTCTTGTTAAAATCACTTTACCCTTTGACCAAGACTTGTAACCGACTAGGGGCTTCTTGACCACTCTTTGGGGCTTCCAAATTTACAAGGCCATATCTCCCTAACCGTGAGGAACTACGTGGTGTTCAACATATCACCAAAAATGACACGATGTGTACTATCCATCTATGATAGTATTACATGAAATTTCACTATCCTTCATGTCTATATTCCTTAATCAACTTCAGGTTCCATGACCAAACCTATGGGGATACATGTAGGATACATCAAATGTACCTAACTAACTCATCATCAATATCAATCCTACAAATGTCAATCAACTGTCCAACATCTCTGGACCTCTCCAAGATCACTCTCCAAGGGTTGACATCAATGACAAAAAAATGTTCAAACCAATTTTCCAACAATCTCCCCCTTTGGAATTGATGACAATACCAACATTGATGGAAAAACTTAGGCATGGAAACACTCATGCTCATGCTCCCCCTGTGATCATCACTCCTCATCAATGTTTCTATCTCTCCCCCTTTGACATCAATGGGAAAGGTATCTCTCCTTGGGGATGCTCCCCCTGTCTTCATGCCTCTATTCTTTCTCTTCACCTTTGACCTAAGGTTAAATCCCCCTATTGATATGTCTCCTCATGATACTATACCTACTGTGATCAATCATGGGTAAAATAATATCTCCCCATGTGGGTATGTCTCCATGTTTGTATGCTACTAATTTTCCTTTCTGGATCTCTCTCTCTCTGATGATCCGCAAGATGTAGAAATACCTGTGAAATGTTTCCTTTCCTCTCTTCTAGTGCTTCTTATTGTCCATTGGTGCTTCCTCATGTAATTCACTGATATGTATAAAAATCATTCAAATTTTTATTTCTTCAATCACTTGTCATGTTCACTTGACCATGATGTCAAATGATTTCATTTTGATGATATAGATTCTGCTGACAATTTCTCATTCCCTGTTATGTTGTTCCTTTCACTTATTTTCTTTCTGTGACCAACTAATCCCAACTAATTCCACTGATTGAAATTGTAAATACACTACTATGCATATTGTCTGAGCCATGCTTTATGTACCTACTAAACATATCACGAATCCATTTATATCCATATGTCACAAACTTTCCACAAATCTTCTACTCAACTATCCATGATGTTGATCCATCTTTCACTATACCATTCTAAATACTTCTCTTGAATATACTACAATTGATCATCACATGTTTCTATTGATCAACCAGAATCAAATATGTCCATTGATATGATCTATTTTCTCATCAAACTCTGCATGTCTGGAATAACTTGTACTGAAGATATCCCTGCCTCAATACATATGTGCAATAGAATCATAAAAAAAATTCTTCCAACTGATACCTATGTGGGAACACTACTTCTCAAATGATCAATATGTTACTCTGTACTTATGCTATCTGAAAGATCTGAATCTGTCTCTGCAAACACTTCATACTTCTCTAAATATGGTTCTTTGATCTATAGTATATACTGCATGGACTCCCCCTGTTCAACATACATATTTATTGGGAGCCTCTAAGTCGGATGGCTTAGAAAAATACCCGCTCTAATGAAGAGTAATCTTCCTCTTCATCTGTAGACTCATCATCTTTCTAAAATATAACTTATTCCTTTCTTCATGTGGATTGATCTTGCACTACAATTCCTAAAAGTACAATCTCTTGAACTTTTTCTTTATTCACCTTCTCTTCTTTTCTTTCTCGTACTATTGCAAATCCTACGATCTCTGGAACCTGGTATTTATTCACCTGTTCTTCTTGTTTTCTTTTCCATACTTTCTTATATCTGATATCATTGTTTTATTTTATCGAAGTATCGATCATGCTTCTACAATCACGCGTTGTGTCCATAGTTATGTAATTTGTAACATTCAATGCTATGTGGGGCCACATGAACATTTCTTTCTTTAACATTTCTTTCATAAGATTTGCAATATGTAACCGTATGTCCAAAGTTAGTACAATAAAAAAAAAAAACCATAAAAGAAATTTACATACCTGGGAGTGGATGATCTTCTTTTTTTTGTAGTCCTTTTGAATTCATGCCTTGGTTGATCATGATCTTCTCTTCTATGGATCCTTTCATTATGGTTGAATCTTCTTTGCTTCTTGAATGTGGTAGGTCTTCTTGAAGATGTATCTCTATTATAATCATTCTTGTTTGATTCTTATTGACCACGATTCCTTCCTTTAAGTACTTCTGCATAACTCTTACTCTTTTCTTCGCTCTTCTTTTCTGGAAACCTGGAATGCTTATCTTCATTCTCTACTGTTGATGTGGATTTTTTTGTCTCTTCAACATTCTTGTTGAGCTTGACAATTTTACTTCTCAATGTGGCAACTTATTCTTCAAGCTTCTCAACCTATTCTTCTTTCTTCATCATCTGAATCTTCATGACTTCTTCTATTCGCTTTGCTTCTTCAAGTTGGATCTTCAATGTGATTATTTCATCTTCAAGTTTTCTTTCTTTTTTACTGAACTCTACTTCAAGATGATTTAAATCGTTAGTTATTTCCTTGAGGTGATCATTCAGTATCTTCTCTCTCTTTTTTTCTTCTTCCTTCTGTGCTATTATTTTAGCTTCCAAATAATGCTTTTGATCCTCAAGATTTTCTTCAATCCTCTTGGCTTCTTCAGCTAACCTTTTAGCATCATGATCATTTGCTTGACTTCTTTGGTGTTGGAGTTATGTGATTCTTCCATCTTCTTTAGTTCTTCCTAGAGTTACTTGTTTTCTTTTATTTCAGTCCTCAAATATTCAATTTCATTGATCAATTGTTCTCTATAATGAACTTATGCCTCTCCGTACTCTTACTCTTCTGAATCTGTTTGACATGATGAGCATCTTTTTTCCTATTCTGTAATTGTATCTTATTTATCAAACTCTGACTCTGTTATGGGAGAAGAATATATATTATGTAGCTTATCACAAAGTTCTTTAGCTGATGAAATTTTACCCACTTTGTCCTTTACTAAATTAGGTAATCCTTCCATGATGAAATCCATTACTATTTTGTTGTTCTTAATCAATTCCTTCTTTCCTACAGTCTTTGATTTCTTTGTATCATTGTATCTTGTCATAACTTATTTCCAAATATCATATCCATGTGCCTTTAAAAATACTTTCATTCTGCAACTCCACAATTCATACTTCAGACCCTTCTAAACATTGAACATTGGTGCTCCATTCATATTGTACTCCATGATCTACCTTCCAGTGGTTAAAATGTTTCCTTGAAGGAAATTGCTCTAATACCAATTGTTGGAATACTGAGAGGGGGGAGGTTGAATCAGTATCATAATTTTATACCACTTTTAACCACAGTTATATTCTTTCACTTTATCAATAATTTTCAACATTTAATAATCAATATATCATCAACATATAATCATAAACAACATTACATCAACATCATCACATCAAATACACAATACACCAGTATTTACATGGAAACCCAAATGGGAGAAAACTACGAAATGATTTCTTATATATATCAAGAATTCATCCATAGGAAGCACCAAATTCCCAATTCTCCAGCTGCAACAGGAAGGAGGCTACAACCCGCTATTTACAGGCTCCAACCTAAAGGAAGATACATATCCTTGAGTTCTCTAGCTCCAACCATAAGGAGACTACAACCCCCTGGGTTCTCCGGCTCCAACTGGAAGGTGGATACAACCACATAGTTCTCAGGATCCAACCTAAAGGAAGCTCCAACTCCCTAATTCTTCGGCTCCAACCGGAAGGAGGATACAATGGTCCCTTTCCTTACCTCATCTTGTCGCCCTGAAATATAAGTGTAAACCAACTGTCACAGACTCTTCCACTGTCACTTCCACAAACATTTTCACTGTCACTATCACTGTCACATATGTTGTTGCAAGAGTTAACTCTAGGTTGTAATAGAGAAACGCCTTAGCACATTTTAAAGAAGATAATAGTTGTTGATTGACCAATTATTGGAGGATTCTAGAACTAGGTCTGAACGAGCCTTTCAACCATTACAAATCAGAAATAAAGAGGCATGAACTTGTATGCTATATCCTTTACATCATAAACGTGGATAGAAGATGTGGAAAAACAAAACTAAAAATGAAGAACCAAGTATCCGATTCTGATAAATATGGTCTTCCTTTCAGTAGAAGAATGACAATGATTTTAAATATATATGTCTTGTCTCACTCATAGCAAGACAGAGGAAAAAATATGAACAAATAAAGCTTGTAAATTAGGAAAAACAATTAATATGCAGGTCTTGTTTTTCTCACAGTAAAACATAGGAAAAACTGCACTTGAAGGAATGCTTTTAATTAGCCACAACATAAGTTTCACTGAATTGTAACCTCTACAAGATGAATAAATGAATGAGTGAAAGAAAGAAGATTAATGCCAACATGAGAAACATAACACAGGGAAAAAACAAGATTTAACTCCACAAGGCTTAGAATCTCTTTTCTTTTGTCCCGTATTTATGAAAGAAACTTGCATTACAAACATGGATGATTTTAGGGGTTAAATTTCTCTCATGGGCTAATTTTCCATGGTTTTTCCAAAAATGAGATTCGCTATTTTAAAAATAATTCGCCCAAATTCTATAGGATAAAATTATTTTACCTTAAAAATCGCCAAAAATTTATAAAAACTATATAAAATCCTTAGAAATGTGAATATTTTTACAAAAATATCGCCAAACAGTTATAGTTGGCATATGAAGGATTAGTAAGATTCACCAAGGTTTATACATTTTAAAATAAATTTCCATTCTTAAAATCATCCTTGATTACAAACCCAGCCCAAAAAGGCTCTCGGGTTGTTCCCCTCTTTTCAAAAATGACTTGACTTTGAGTACATATATAAAAATAGACAATATGCCACCTCAATTGGGCCGAAAACTTATCCAAAACAACTAATTAATGCACCTAATGAGTCATTTCCTAGTTTTTAGGGAAGTTAGAAACAATCTCCCCTATTTAAGCTAACAAGTAGGATTCTTTGTCTCCTTGATTAATTACAAGTTCCCTCAACAATGAGGAGCATAAATAGACTTCATTGACCATGAAACAACTCATGAGACAAATTTTACCTCGAATATTTGACCTTTTTTGACTGATACTTGTCCAGAAAACCTTCTACATAGAAACATAGCATGCCTGGCAGAAACATAGCGTACTTTGATAGAAGCGTAGTGTGCACTTGGAGGGGCTTTTGAGATAGCGTTTATGAATATTTTTGCTGATATGAAGGTTGGATAAGGTATCCCTGGATGTCCTCTAACCAACTAAACCTTTAAACTTGAAAAATACCACCCGTAAGACACTCAAAACTTCATTTCCCCAAGATTACTCCAGAACCGTAGCATGGGTTGAAAAATAGTGGCAGAAACATGAAATTTGGGGTGTTTTATGAGTTTTCGTCCAAAATTAGGAACTTTCATGAAAAACCAAAGGCATATATGGGATGTACACATCAAAATCCATCCATCCATGCAAGGCTGACCTCCATTGGAGCCTTTGAGAAAAAGCATAGCATGAGGCTCATTGCGTTTCTGTGCATCATGATATTGCCAAAATACCAAAATTTGACAAAAAATCTCAAAATTTTCTGCAAAAATAGGGCTGAAAGATAGAGAAATATCTCTCTAACCATGACACTTTTTGCACAATTGAGAGTGGTTTTTGTTATTTTGTATGTGATGAATAAAAACCTCCTCTAGTGCTCTCAGCAGAAGTGCAGTGTGGTCTTTGAGAGGGTGTTTGGAGGCATTCCCAAAGGAGTTTTGGGATGAAAGTAGTATTTTTGGAAATATTATGATGTCTGCTACACAATTGATTCATCAAGAACTGCAAACACCTTCTCAAAACCCCTGAAAAACTGACTTGAATTCAAGTTGTCCAAAAGTGCATGAACCCTCCTATAGAAATTATATTTTGGGAATTTATCTCAAATCATAACACATGTGCATAAACTGAAGGAGGTTTTGTTCCTTAGTCTATTATTGATAAAAGCCTTTTTGAAAATTTTGACAAATTACGATGCAATTTTTAGAGATTTTAATGGTAGAGAAGCTTGACGAAAATGGTGAAATAAACAAAATTCAAGCTTACTGGTGAAATCCTTATATATAATAAACATAATTCATAAACTACAAAATAGTTTAGAAAAACATTGTATATCAGCGACATCATCATCAGCAACATCATCAACCAATCAGAAACATCATAAAAATCTCTCTCATCTCAATTGCTCATCATCTCCAGGAACACTTTCATCATATTCATCAAATATTGAGGGAAAATTGTTGTAAGTTTACATGCATGATGGGAAAGAAATATGATCCTCACTGTCTAGATACTTATAATATATAGGTTGCTCATAAAAAAATTATGAACCTTGACTTTCAGAAATATTTGTTCCATGATGATCTAGTAATGATGACTGAATACTAATAGCTTGATCAAAATAAGAATTTAGAACATTAGATTGATCATGACAGTAATCACTTGAAACATTTGGCATAATGATAAATGTAATATCATTACCATTATCAGTATCATTACCAAAATCATCCTCTTCGAAAGATATTTGTGTATGGTCTTGAATAAGACACTGACCTTTGTGAATATCTAGATCAGCAGATGTTTCGTCATCCTTTCTTTGATCAGCTTGAAAGTCTGGTGGGTTTGCAAGGATCTCTTCGTTTTTACTGTTGTAAGAAACCTCTTCTTGATTCACTTCAAAGTCTTCTTCGCATAAATCTGTTTGATCTGTTTGAAGGAGATATTGTTTCTCTGCAAATTCTTCTTCATGTATTAGACCATAATTGCTATCATGTTCCTATTCTTTACAAATGTGTTGTGTGAAATTTATATTGCAGCAGTCTTCAAAAAGGAATTCTGATGAATAAAATCTTTTGCAATATTTATGAAATGATGCATGGAATTATTTCAATGATGAAATGATGGAAGGAGGAAGAGATTTGTACCAAATTTGAGCATCTCCTCCCAATGAAAACATAAACAACTTCATGAGGACATCTTCGTGAGAAATATGCAATTGATCCATAAGCTTATGAAACTCAAACAAGTTTTCATCGGGATTTTCATCTTTTCTTTCATTAAAATTAGGAAAATAACCTTCCTGTTAACACTCAATTTTTCCAATATATTTTGAGAGCATCTTCAACATATTTATGTTGAAATTATCAAAATCCCTTTGAGTATTTTCCAATGTCCAAACCTCAAATTCCCCAATCTATCTTGACAAGTTCCTATTGATATCTTTGCTTAAGAATTCCCTTGGCTTCATCCTCTTGACCTGCAAATAAATGGTTAGAAATCATTATTGAAGTCTGTCAAATCTTTATGATAAGTTTGTCATAAAAATACTTTTATTATTAAATATATATATATATATATATATATATATATATATATACACACACAATGTTTTTCTAAACTATTTTGTAGTTTATGAATTATGTTTATTATATATATTTATTTAATAAAACAAAATAAAAAAGGATGTGTGCACTTAAGTGTCTTACTTATAAATTCCCCCAAACATAAGCTATATCACATATGCCAATCCCGAGTCATGTTTACATGTCATACCATCCTACATGCTAGCTACGCATTCAACTCAAAGTCAAGCCATGAATTAAGCCAACATTCCAGTTGTTCGGTGCTCAGTGAAATTGCAAATGCCTGATTTGCAGGATGCATGTGCAGCTGCCATAATGAGATGTCAATGCAGTGTTGTTTAAATATTCTACAGGTGTTGAAGAACTAAACGTATACATGATATATATGATTATGTTCCCCATTTCTCGCCCGTTCCATTGTTTTCATGCATGGATGTGCAGAGTGCAGTGCACTACCAAATCTCTTGGGCGTTGCGTTTTCACTTGGGCACTATAAATTTGACAGAATTAATATGAAGATAGCCTATAGTAGTTGGTACAATTTTTTTCTAAACTATTTTGTAGTTTATGAATTATGTTTATTATATATATTTATTTAATAAAACAAAATAAAAAAGGGGGTGTGCACTTAAGTGTCTTACTTCTAAATTCCCCCAAACCTAAGCTATATCACATATGCCAATTTTGAGTCATGTTTACATGTCATACCATCCTACATGCTAGCTGTGCATTCAACTCAAAGTCAAGCCATGAATTAAGCCAACATTCCAGTTGTTCGGTGCTCAGTGAAATTGAAAATGCCCGATTTGCAGGATGCATGCACAACTACCATGATGAGTTGTCAATGCAGTGTTGTTTAAAGATTCTACAGGTGTTGAAGAACTAAACGTATACATGATATATATGATTATGTTCCCCATTTTTCGCCCGTTCCACTGTTTTCATGCATGGATGTGTAGAGTGCAGTGCACTGCCAAATCTCCTGGGCGCTGCATTTTCTCTTGGGTGTTGCATTTTCTCCTGGGCACTGTAAATTTCCTGGGTGCTACCTACTCTCCTAGGCACTGTGCATTCCACAATTATCTACCTAAATTCGCTACCGAATTTCTGGCAGAGATTAAATTTGTGCAGAGATACACCGGAATGGCGCTACCTATTGGCACTTGGAATCAAGGAGTTCGAATTCATTACTCTTTTAGGTGGCTGATGATGTGGAGAATGGATAAGATAGTATTTGGTAGCATGATAAGAACTTACCACACTTGTCATGCAAAAGGAGGCTCATCAATGAAGATCAAGGGAGGAAGTGTCATTTAAATATTGTTGGATTAGTTACCAGCGTGTTTCTTTTTTATAGTAGTTTGGTTATAACTGCTAGCACATGTGTTCAATTGAAAAATGTTGTTGGAGAATCCGATGGGAGGAAGGGCCAACACACACCTTCAGTTTCTTTCTTTCCTTTTTATTATAAATCCATGTTCCAAATGAAAGAGAAGGAGGGGGGGGATGGTTGAGATGAGGTTCCCGAACTATTTTTGTACTTTGATAGAATTAATATGAAGATAGCCTATCTTATCATTTTCTGTGTTAATAATTCATTTGCAGAAGAGAGTGATGTTTAGTTGTGATTTTCTTTGTTTTGACTCTTAAACTTTGTTCTTCTTCAACAACAAGCGTGAGAGGGTTGATTAGGAGGGTCCTTTGAGATATTCTACCTTATGTGTTGCTAAATCTCTTATGAAAAGGATCTTCAGATTATGATTCTTCTTCTACTGTATAAATAGTATGCTTGAAAAGGATTTTCATGTCTCTCTGTTTGCAGTTCTATGTTTTCTCATAAAAGTCTTCCACTTGAAAGCCTTGAAGGTCTAAACATTGTTTTTGGATGATCTGTTTTGCTGCATATGGAAGATGATTTGCAAGGATAGATTCACATGATTTGTTAAGTCAAGCAGATAGCTTCAGCCCTACCTCTTTCATACTTTCAAAATCAACTTTATTTTTGTAAACTTTTGATGTTACCAAGCTCACCTGATTATAGTCTAGGGTGAATTTTGGAGTGATAACACTTCCCATTCTTTAATATCAGGGGAAACATTCAGAAAACCAAAAACATTTGTAAAATCCAAAGGAGCAAACCTCGCAACAATCCGAGCAACGAAAGAACTTGACATCTTGGAACCAATGGAGTCGCCAGTGAACCATGTGGAGTCTTCGAACCAAGGAGTCGTCCGGTGAATGATCACAACCAATTGAATGCATATCCCTTGTTCACCATCAAGAAATAGATCTGATATTTTTTGTACACCCAGGGAAGATAGAGACCTTCAAAACCGTCCCTGACAACGGCGCCAGAAAATGTTGTTGCAAGAGTTGACTCTAGGCTGTAATAGAGCCAAGCCTTAGCACATTTTGAAGAAGATAATAATGGGTTGATTGATCAGCTATTTGAGGCTTCTAGAACTAGGTACGAATGAGCCTTTCAACCATTACAAATAAGAAATAAAGAGGCATGACCTTGTCTGCTAAATCCTTTAGATCATAAGCGTGGATAAAAGATGTGGAAAAACAAAACTAAAAATGAAGAACTAGGTATCAAATTCTAATAAATCTGGTCTTCCTTTCAGTAGAAGAATGACAATGATTTCAAATATCTGGACATAGGTCTTGTCTCACTCATAGAAAGACAAAGTAAAAACTATGAAAAAATAAAAATTGTAAATTAGGAAAAGAAATTAAGATGCAGGTCTTGTTTTTCTCATAGTAAAACAAAGGAAAAACTGCACTTGAAGGAATGCTTTTAATTAGCCACAACAGAAGTTTCATTGAATTGTAACATATACAAGTTGAATAAATGAATGAGCAGAAGAAAGAAGATTAATGACAACATGAGAAACAGAACACAGGGGAAAAACAAGATTTAACTCAACAAGGCTTAGAATCTCTTTGCTTCTATCCTGTATTTCTGAAAGAAACTTGCATTACAAACCCAACCCAAAAAGGCTCTTGGGTTGTTCCCCCCTTTTCGAAAATGACTTGAGTTTGAGTACATATAGAAAAATATACAATATTCCACCTACATTGGGTCAAAACCTGATCCAAAACAACTAATTAATGCACCTAATGAGTCATTGCCTAGTTTTTAGGGAAGTTAGAAACAATCTCCCTTATTTTAGCTAACAAGTAGGATTCTTTCTCTCCTTGATTAATTACAAGATCCCTCAACAATAAGTAGCATAAATAGACTTCATTAACCATGAAATAACTCATGAGACAATTGTTACCTCGAATCCTTGACCTTTTTTGACTGATACCTATCCAGAAAACCTTCTACATAGAAACATAGTGTGCCTGGTAGAAATGTAGCGTACTTTGACAAAAGTGTAGCATGCACTTCGAGGGGATTTTGAGATATCTTTTGTGCATATTTTTGTTGATATGAAGGTTTTATAAGGTATATTTGGATGTTCTCTAACCATATGAACCTTGAAACTTTAAAAATACCACCTATAAGACACTCAAAACTTCATTTCCCCAAGGTTACTCTAGAAGCATAGCATGGGTTGAAAACCAGTGGCAGAAACATGAAATTTGGGGTGTTTTCTGAGTTTTCCTCCAAAATTAGGAACTGTCATGAAAAACCAAAGGCATATCTGGGATGTACACCTCAAAATCCATCCAGTCATGCATGTCTGACCTCCATTGGAGTCTCTGAGAAAAATTGTAGCATGAGCTCATTGTGTTTTTGCGCATCATGAAATTGCCAAAATACCAAAATTTGACCAAAATTCTCAAAAGCTTCTGGAAAAATAGGTCTCAAAGGTAGAGAAATATATCTCTAACCATAACACATTTTGGAAAACAAAGATAGTTTTTTGTTATATTGTATGTGATGAACAAAAACCTCCTCTGGTTTTCAAAAATACTTTCTCATTTGTTCAGAATCCAAGTTTGAAGTTAGTCACTCAAACATTGTAGACGCGCAACGTGCTCTTAGCAAAATCGCAACGTGGTCTTTGAGAGGGTGCTTGGAGGCCTTCCTAGAGGATATTTGGGTTGAAAGTGGTATTTTTGGAAATCTTATGATGTCTGCTACACAATGGAGTCATCAAGAACTACAAACATCTTCTCAAAATCCCTGAAAAACTGACTTGAAGTCAAGCTGTCCAAAAGTACATGAACCCTCCTATAGAAATTATATTTAGGGAATTTATCTCAAATCATAACACCTGTGCATAAACTGAAGGAGGTTTTTGTTCCTTGGTCTATTATTGGCAAAAACCTTTTTAAAACTTTTGACAAATTTCGATGCAAGGTTTTGATATTTTAATGGTAGAGAATCTTGAAAAAAATGGTGAAAGGTTTAGAGGTTTACTACAACTAAAAAGCTTACGCTAGGCGACACAAGGATTTAAAGCTAGCACAATTGAAAAAAAAATTGGCGAGGGACACAATTTTTGGATATTTCAACATTTTTTCTAACATAGGCTCCATCTAGGGATGGTGCTTTCCTACAAAGTGCCAAGAAAAGTAGACCACATGCTTTCATCCATTTTGTGACTTGAAATCAACCTTGTCAAAATATGAACCCTATCATTTTACCTGCGCCTGTTCTGAAACCAAAACTACTTATTCTCTACAACTGAAGAGGTTTTTCACAAGTGCCTCCATTGGGCTATGGATTCATCATGCCTAGAAATTGAACCATACTGGATGTCGAATTGAAAAGTGAACCATTGAACTGAAAACATACTGAAAACCACAGTTGTACTCTAATGCTCAAATTTGAGCTTATTTATATACAATACCTATTCTAACTAGTTTCACCGATCTGCTCAAGTATAAGAAGATTTCCAAGGAAGCCAAGAAAATATTTGACTAACAAATTTAATTATGCTTCCATCCTTGAGCACAAAAACGATAGGAGCAGTTGCAATTTTCAAAACATATCTTGGAAGAAGGTACTTACTTTTGAAATGGATACTTGACACTGAGAGAAGGGGTGAATCAGTGTCACAAAACTTTAGACAGTTTTCCACTTTTCATAAATTAACTGAACAACATATATTTATTTCATTTTCTCAACCACTATATAAAAGAATAAATATTTTATTTATTTAAATAAATTGAATGAATACATAAGATCAATCTTTGAATTTCATCTTCAAACAATTATGAGAGACCCAAATCTCTGTTACAATACCCAACTTGTAGTTCTCAGATCCAACTGAGAAATGAGGAATCCAACCCTTATAACAAGTCCCAGCTTGTTGATCTCAGATCCAACTGAGATGTGAGGAATCCAATCCTCATACAAGACCCAACTTGTAAACAGGAACCAACCTGATAGAATGAACCTTCATTCAATCCATTATATATAAATATATATACTTCAACAAATTGAACTACCCTATCTTCTCACCATTCCTTCTTGTTATATAGTCTTCCAACTAGTGTGAATTTGAATCATTGTGTCTTTTTATATTTGAACCATTGTACCTTTTCATTTAAATGATAATATTAATCTTTAAATAATATCATTATTCCTTTTATCCTTTATTCATAATGCTCATGAATTAACTCTCTTTTAATCGTGACCGTGTGTCGGTTCTTTTGTCTTCATGATTTGATCACAGACATGGATCGACTCATAATATCGTTCTTATTTCACCAACAGATCATATTTGATATTTTATCGATTCTCTGTATTGTTCTAGTGTTAACTCTTTTTCGAATTAAATATGTATGAGGCGCTTCCTACAAACCATTTACATATGACCATATGCACAAAACCATGGGCTTATTGTCTAATCAATGTTCCTAGTGTTGCCTCTTCTTTCTCTCTTTGTTTCTTTATTTCATACAATTGTATGTGGTTACTAGGCGCTAGGCCAAGTGAGTGCTTGATCACTTATCAAAATCAACGGTCACATTTTAATTGCACAATGAGATGGATGATTGTCAGTACTTTAGGACTTCATCCTTCGTCCTTCGTGACTTCCAGCCTCTTTACAAATCTCCCAGATAAAAGACGTGTGTCCATAATCTTCAACAGTTGATAACACTCTCTGAAGTAGATCAATGGTTAGCATCACTTCATGGTTTACTCTTATTCTATCCTTCCATTGTATTTGATCAACGGTCGATAACGCTCCCGAATTATATCAATGGTTAGCATTAAATTCAACCTTCGACACTTCGGGTGTTTGCTAGTGGTGAAACTCCTGAATTAAAAACTCCCGGAGTGACATAACTTGTTGACGTCACTTATTGGTGTGGCACTGATTGAGTGGCTGCCACATGCCACTTATATTCGTGACTTATGCATACCTGAAGTGCCAACTGCACTTTGACACTTGTCATCTTTTGATTGCGCCACTTGTCCTTGCTGACATAGTATTGCTGATGTGGATCTCCTCATGTGGCACATTTTCTTCTCATGGATCTAACGGTTGTCCTAACTCCCGAAAAGGATTAACCCAATCCAGTGACTATCGGGAATTTGGGTATTCAATATCTCATGCCTTTTGCCTTGCATATCCTATCCTTCTAATTTCCTTGATCCAATGGTCGGGATACTTCCCAAAGTGTTCCTCAGATCGGATGACTCATGTCCACTTCAGGACTTCGGCCTTTCTTACGTATCGTTTTACCCGAAGTGTAACCTCCTCACAACTTTTAACCTGAAATGAATGTTGTTCGTTGATCGTGATCTTAGATCGACGACTCAATTTGTCTGCAATGATTCTTTTCCTTGGTTTAAATCCAATGGCTCTTATTTTTCCCAAAAGGTTACCTACAATCGTATGGCTCACATTTACTTTGGAACTTCAGCTTCGGCTAAAATTCCTTCATGCACATTTCCTTCAGTCGATTTTACCTGAAGTGGTCAAAGGCAGGCTGACCATGCATATGTCACTTCCTTGATCTATGGTCCATGAATTAATCTTTCCTTCCACTCAAATTGATCCAACAGTCGATGTGGACTGCAGAACCATAAATTGTGTGTGGTTTAGTTCGTCATCCAAACTCTGCAATTGAAGTTGTGCGATTGTTGGTGGATCAACCACAGTCATCGATATTTGAGTCGATGAGATCTAACGATCTAGACTAATTGCAGGATTGGAAATAACGTGTTGTTTAATTCTCCCTTCGTGCTCCACAATCATTCTGTGCCTTTGATATGGTGCTTTTGTATCCAACGGTCATGACTTAATTTGATCATTGACCAGTCCTCCAATGGTCCTTCTCTTGTAATCTGACGGGTCTAGACTAATTGTTGGATTGGAATTAACACATTTTTTAATTCTCCCTTCACGCTTCACAATCAATCCCTACCCTTGATCTGGCGCTTGTGTATCCAACGATCACAACTTGATATGATCGTGGTTCTGCAATGCACTTTCCCTTCTGAGCTTCATGTGCATCATTTCTTCTAAGATTCTGATCTTCAGTCGCTAACCCTCCCGAGCTCTTAATTTGTTAGTCCTTCTGTACATGGATTTTCTGATCTTTGTTCATACGAAATCATCATTATAATGTAATGAAATCGACTGTTGACATCAATGACAATATGTCCAACAATATCCATTTTTTTCATTAAGGGAAACACTCTAACTTCATACACAAACTCCCCCTGTGATGATACTTTTCTCTATGAAGTTATTCTCCCCCTTTGACATCAATGCAAAAGGGTTTCTCCCTTTAGGATCAACCTCTGTATGTCTGCATTTTTTTCACCAAAATATGAACTTGGGTAACTCCCCCTACATTCATGCTCTGCCTTCCATAATTGAATGACTCCCCCTGTCAATATGCTCTCTCTGCCTCTGACTACTCTCCCCCTTTGTTTCTGAAAGGGTAGCTCTTCCTGACAAGGTCTCTTTTCCTGTTAATTTTAAAAACTCTTGGAATAATCCTTTAATTTTGTAGAACCCAATTTAAACTTCTTTTTGTATTTTCTTTCTTTGGCTAACAAATTATGACTTCATCAGAATTTGATATTGTCCCATATTCTTCTATAGGCACTTCCTTTTCTTGGGCTTGATTTATTTCATATTGAATTTCACATTCTTTATTAGGACCTTCACCCATCATGTTCTTATTATTAATTTCTTCATTTTCAAGTGTAATATCATCTTTCTTGCTTTCTCCTTCATATTTTCTTCTCCATATCTTTCTATGAGATATTCTTCTTTTTGGATCTTCTCTTTCTAATTGTGTTTTTGGAGATTTGTCATCTCCTTTCTTCTTCCAACTTTTATTAGGTTTTTTCACTGACTTGAATGACTTATTCAAATATTGACTTTTTGT